>JBAMBM010000369.1:0-383269 GCA_037043425.1 Hirtodrosophila duncani | reverse complement strand
TGGTGGCCGATGCACGAGGCCGTCACCCAATGGTGATCGCCGGTGATTTCAACGCATGGGCAGTCGAGTGGGGCAGCACGACCACGAACGCGAGAGGCCGGAGCCTTCTCGAGGCATTTTCAGTGCTGGACGTGGCTCTCCTAAACCAAGGCAACCAGCACACGTTTAGTCGAGCTGGAACTGGATCAGTAGTTGACCTGACTTTCGTCAGTGGGCCGACTCCACAAACAGCAAACTGGAGGATAAGCAGCGCATACACAGCGAGTGACCACGTAGCTATTCTCTACACAGTTGGCGGACGCACGGCTAGGCGGCAACCCACTGTTTCCCACTGGAAGAGCTATCGAGTCGAGACCTTGAATACTCAAGTCTTCGCGGATAGGCTGCAGCACCTAGCTCTAGGGGCTAACGCTGAGTGTATGGCTTCACGGCTCATGTCACACATAGCAAGTGCATGCGACGCTAGTATGGCAACCAGAAGGGCGTATAGGCACCACCACGAGCCAGTTGGTGGAATGAGCGCATTGCGAGCATGCACTGCGTGCATCCAATCTAGACGCCGCTACCAGCGCTCCCGCGGTGCATCTACCTTCGAGGATCACCAAGCCAACTACCGGAGGCACAGGAAAGCACTCAAAGTAGCCATCCGCGAGAGCAAGCGCAACTGCTTCCTGCAACTATGTGACTCAGCCGAGCAAGACCCCTGGGGAAACGCATATAAGATCGTGGTTAAAAGACTTAACTCCAATCGGCAGCCAGCCCCAGCAGATCCTCCCGCGCTCAAAACCATCGTCGAGCACCTCTTCCCCCACAGGAGGGAAGAACTCAGGGATCAACCCGGACCACCGCCCGCCCATCCTCCTCATGGACCTTTCACCGAGGTATCTCTGGAGGAAATTGCGACGGCCGCCCAAAACCTGAAGCAGAGCAAGGCACCTGGGCCAGACGGTATCCCGAACCGAGCCCTCAAGCTAGCTCTCGCACTGCGTCCCGAGTCCTTTGTGACTCTTTACAACCAGTGTCTACGTGAAGGCATATTCCCTGAAAGATGGAAACTGCAGAAGCTGGTCCTCATTCCTAAAGCAGGCAAACCGGCCAACGAGCCCTCGTCGTACAGGCCAATCTGCCTTCTTGACTCGGCAGGGAAGATCCTCGAGAAGCTAATCTGCACGCGCCTCGAGCAAGCCATACATTTAGGAGGTGACCTCTCACCGCAGCAGTACGGATTTCGGAAGGCGAAATCGACTTTGGATGCGATAACCAAGGTGGTAGACATAGCCTCTGGTGCCATTGCCGGTACTAGATGGAAGGGCGGCGCCAAAAAATATTGCCTGGTCACCACGCTGGACATAAAGAATGCGTTCAACTCGGCGAGGTGGAGCTGCATTCTCGACGCCCTATCTGGCTTCGGAGCTCCTGCGAACCTGGTCCACATGATTCGCAGCTACTTTAGGAACCGCGTGCTCTGGTACGACACTATCGACGGTACCAGGTCGCACCAAGTCTCCTGCGGTGTTCCTCAAGGTTCAGTTATAGGACCGTTACTGTGGAACGTGATGTACGACGGGATCTTCCGGCTGACCTTACCAGAGGGTGCCCAGCTAATTGGTTTCGCTGACGACGTGGCGGTGGTGAGCGTGGGCAAAGAGCTACACCAAACGGAGGATATGTGCAATCAATCCATCGAACTGATAGCACAATGGCTCACCTCCGTTGGCCTCGAGCTTGCTCCCCAGAAAACCGAGGCAGTCCTAATAAGTAGCCGGAAGAAAGTGGAGATAGCCCACGTTAGTGTGGCAGGCACAATTGTCCAGTCCAAAAGGGCAATCAAGTACCTTGGCGTGATGCTCGATACAAGGCTGAGCTTCCGAGAGCACCTGGAATATGTCGGAGAAAAAGCAGCAGCAACGAGCCGAGCGCTCTCACGGGTAATGCTCAACACGAGAGGCCCAAAACAATGGAGGAGGATCCTACTGTCAAGCGTGACAAGAGCAACTATGCTATATGCGGCTCCAGTCTGGCTAAATGCGCTCCAGTCGAACAGTTATAGTCGTGGCATCTTGGCAGCACACCGTCTGGGATCCATTCGGATCTGCAGCGCCTTCAGGACCGTATCGGACGACGCAGCCCATGTCATAGCTGGCGTTGCGCCCATAGAGGAGATAGCGGCCGAACGAACCGCTATACATCGGAAACTACACGGGGGCGACGCTCCGCCGTCACTTAAAAAGGAGATACGAGAGGCAGCGAGAAGGCAGACACTGCAGAATTGGCAGGAACGGTGGGACAGGTCTACCAAGGGCCGGTGGACACACCGTCTTATCCCCAATCTCCAAGCCTGGACTGGTAGAAAGCACGGCCAGGTAATCTACTACCTGACTCAGCTCCTTAGTGGGCATGGCTGCTTCCGCAGCTATCTCCACCGTTTCGGACATGAGCTGTCAGAGGAATGTACATGGTGTGGCCGAGGTGTGGTCGAAGATGCCGAACATGTTATGTTCAAGTGCCCAAAATTTTCGCCCCAGCGACGAAAACTGGAACTGGAATTGGGATCCGAGATCTCGGTGGCGAACTTTATCCCATCCATGCTGAAGAGCGCGGAGAACTGGCAGGCCGCCAGTAACTTTGCCATGGACGTAATGGTCGCCCTGCGGAGAGCTGAGCGCGCGCGGCGCTCTATGGACTAGGCGGCGCCGAACCTTCTGCGAAGCAATGCTTCACGGCCGTACCGCAGAGGGAAAGCCCCGCCTCATCCTATTATTCCTATTAGTCATTATTCATAAGTCAGTAGCTTGTTATTTAGTCTTAATCGCCTCATGCGCAAATAGGGTTAATAAACGAATTCAAAAACACATCCACAAAAATGGGTGTATTAGATGTAAAAGCAGTAGACTCTACTGCCAATGTAATTAATAAAGTAGCAGTAGAAAATCAAGATTCAACAATGATAACAACATTACTGATAATAATAGTAATAATAATGATCCTAAATCTATTGTTCAAAATCTATAAAATACACAATAAGTGTCTGAAGAAAATATATCTAAGTAAAGCAAATGATCTGGATAAGATCTAAAAAAATATATATATCAAAATTATTTTATTTTTACAGTAATGCCAATTATATATATATGTTAATATTTACAATCATGTACACATATTTCAATATTAAAGGATAAAAGTAAAATTAACTAACTAACTAATTACAAAAACAAAATTTTAAAAAAATCAGGAAAAGATTTTTTTTTAAGGCAGATATAAAACACATATGGAATGGCAACAAATAAAAGCCAACCTTCAAGAAATTAAGAAAACCTTTGATAATCTAATAAATGTCTCTCACAAAATAGAAATATTCTCCCAAAAACTTTAAAAAGAGAAAAGCTAAATCAATCACACTGGTCGATCTAAATTATTAGTAAAATTTAGGTCAAATTTATTATCAGTCCAAAGGAGGTATAATATAGATATATCGATACCGACAATGTTGAACACCCCTTTGACAGTGGGAACTAGTGAAGAACCAAATCCGATAGATCAGGAAGACATAGATTCAACAGAAGAAGACGAATCAGAAAATAACACTGACTTGGAAGTTGAAGAAAAAGATCTACAAGCCTTAACTATACCTAAAAAAAATGTATCTCATTATCTTTATATACAATCTGTCCTATTATGTGGACAATCAGTATATTGTATGGCATTTACATTAGCAATTACAGTACATTAACTTGTGTCGAGTTGTTGAGGAGGGGTGATAAGTAGGTGAGGTGGTGAGGGGGTGAGTTGGTGAATGGATGAGGGGTTGAGGGGAGTTTAGCGTCCTGGTACACACAATTGACAGGGACGAGGACGAGCACAAACAATCACAACACATACATATATATATACAACACGGAACACCCAGCCCAAGCGCGGGAATCGAACCCGCGACCGCTGTTGATCTCCTGACGTCAAAAGTTTGAGCCTTTAGACGTCAGCGCCAACACCAGCGGCTTAATTAACTATACCTGCAGTAATAAATTTACCAGAGCTAGACGAAGATAATTCTTTATCAGAATCCGACACGAACTCCAGCACCGTCGAAAAAAAAACAGCAATCATGGCGCAAACTAATATTGAATTTATAAACACAGCATCGAGGATTATACCGGATTTCAGCGGTACAGCTGAAAACCTGCGTAGTTTCTTAGATGCATTGGAAATTATAAAAACAATACAAGGCGCTCATGAAAACTTAGCTGTATCATTAATAAAAACAAAATTAAAAGGACCAGCCAGGAATATAATCAGCAATGAGAGTACAATTGATCAGATCATAAACAAACTTAAAGCAATATGTATATGTATGTAAAGCATAAGGGTGAGTCAATCGACAATATATCTGCGCGATTATTGAATCTTTCCCAGAAAAACAGAACACCCAACGTGTATACCCAGGAGATAGAAAAGTTAGCTAAGTCTCTAGAAGAAGCATATATTGAAAAAGAATATACACTAGAACAAGCTAAATCGTTAAGTACCAAACAGGCCGTATCAGCAATGCAGAAAAATTGCCAAAACAAAGACATTAAAGCTGTTATGCGTTCTCGTCAATTCAACACTATGGACGAAGCAATAGCTCCATTTATTGAAACAGCCAATGACATAGCCGAAGAGACTAATACTATAATGTATTACCAAAATTACCCACAGCGCGGTGGAAATCGTGGTCATGGTAATTATAGAGGCCGTAACTACAACAGAGGCAGCCAAACGTACAATAATAACAACAATTACAACAACAATAACTCTAGAGGCGGCTCGAACAGAGGCGGCTCCAATAGAGGCAATAATAAAAGTAACTATCAAGTGCGAGTAACACAAAGTAGCTCGGAAAACGCTCAAACCCCCTTGAGCAAGAGAACATGAAAGTGTTTAATATAAATCTTAATCTCAGCAGCATAATAAAAATACAGAACCAAAAAAATAATAAAACAACATTACTAATAGATACTGGAGCTAACATATCAATTCTTAAAGATAATAGCATATGTTCTGAATTTAATCAAACTTTCAAAACAAATATAACAGGAATTGGTCAGGGAACAATTCAATCAATTGGACTAGCAACAATTGATTTACTCTTCAATTAATTCATAATCAGTCATGACTTCCAAATAGTTAATAATGAATTCCGTGTGACGGAATCTTGGGACTTGACTTCATTCGAAAATTCGATTGCATATTAGATTATCACAAAGATGAATTCATACTAAAACCACAATCACTTAAATACCAGATACATGTGCCACTCTTGCACAGTGATATTGACAACTCAATATTATTGCCAGCAAGGTCGGAAGTAATGAGAAAAATCACACTTCAGACAAATGAAGATGCTGTTTTAGTACCAAATCAGGAAATTCATCCTGGGGTATTTATAGCTAACAGCATCGTAAAAAGCAATAGTGCATTAGTTCGTATTTTGAATACAACAAATATGAATATAGACATCGAAAACCCAAACATTGAATTCGAATCAATAGAAAGTTACGAAACTATATCATTCAATAAAAACCTAACCAATAGAACTAATGAAGTCTTAAACAAATTAAAATTCCCAGACCATGTGAAAACAGAACTTACTGAACTATGCACCAAATACAGTGACATATTTGGTCTAGAATCAGAAGCAATTTCATGTAACAACTTTTACAAACAAAATTTAAGATTAGCAGAAAAAACTCCAGTATACATAAAAAACTATAGAAATGCGGAAACAGAAAAACCAGAAATAAATAGACAGGTAAAAAAATTGATTAAAGATGGTATAGGTGAACCGTCTATATCAGAATATAATAGCCCACTTCTCTTAGTTACTAAGAAATCACTCCCAAATTTAAAAGAAAAAAAATGGCGCCTAGTAGTGGATTATAGGCAAATAAATAAAAAACTTCTGGCAGATAAATATCCATTACCTAGAATAGAAGAAATCCTAAATCAATTGCGAAGAGCGAAATATTTCTCGTGTCTAGACCTAATGTCTGGTTTCCATCAAATTGAACAAGAAGAAAAATCTAGAAATATAACATATTTTTCCACTATCAATGGCACATATCGCTTCACGCGATTACCATACGGTCTTAAAGTAGCCCCAAATTCATTTATGAGAATGATGCAACTTGCTTTTTCTGGCCTAGAACCATCGCAAGCATTTCTTTATATGGATGATTTAGTTGTTATTGGTTGTTCTGAAAAGCACATGCTCAAAAATCTAACAAGCATATTCGAGCTTTGTAGAAAACACAACCTTAAACTAAATCCGGAGAAATGTTCATTCTTTATGCACGAGGTAACATTCCTTGGCCCTAAATGTACGGACCGGATAATGCACGACGTTTCGTCGCTTTTTGGAACTACTATAGAAGATTCATTAATAATTTCGCACAATACTCATGTCACTTGACAAGACTGTGCAAAAAAAAATGTTCAATTCAAATGGACTCAAGAATGTGAAGAATCATTCCAATATCTTAAAAACGCATTAATGAAGCCAACATTATTACAATACCCTGACTTTGGCAAAGAATTTTGCATAACCACAGATGCAAGTAAACATGCATGTGGTGCAGTACTTACACAAGACTGCAACGGTGCGCAACTACCAATTGCATATGCATCAAGAGCTTTCACGCGGGGAGAAAGTAATAAATCGACTACAGAACAGGAATTATCAGATATACACTGGGCAATAAAACACTTCAGACCATATATCTATGGAACGCATTTCTTAGTAAAAACAGATCACAGACCACTAGTATACTTATTTTTTATGAGAATCCTACTTCAAAGCTGAATAGAATGAGATTAGATTTAGAAGATTATCAATTTACAGTCGAATACCTCAAGGGGAAGGATAATCATGTTGCGGATGCATTATCTCGCATAAAGGTAGAAGACTTAATACAAATGAACAGAAACATATTGATAGTCCAAACAAGGTCATCCAAAAGACAGGAAAACATCTGCGCAGATGAAAAAATTAAAATGCATGATAAAATATACGAGCCCAATGTCTACGAAGTCGTTAGCAATAGCGACGTAAAGAAATTTGTGAAAATAAAAATGAATAATTTCAAATGTTTACTCAAACGAGGCAAACAAATTATTTCACAATTTTCAGTTAAAGATTTATATTCTAATGAAAAATTCGAGTTAGGTCAATTTTTTCAAAGGCTTATTGCAGAAGCCGGGATACACAAAATCATTAACATACAGACGTCACCAAGTGAACAAATTTTTCAATTTGTCACTATAAATGAATTTAAAAATAAGGGCAATAAGCATTTACTAAATATAAAAATAGCGCTATTACCAAAAAGTGACACAAGTAGACAAGAATGACGAAAGTCAAATTAATGCAATCCTATTAAGATATCATAACGACCCAATAGAAGGAGGCCATACAGGGATTACGCGTACCCTATCAAAAATAAAGAAACTTTACTATTGGCCCAAAATGATACAAACCATTAGAAACTATGTAAAAACGTGTGTAGACTGCCAAAGAGCTAAAACTACAACACATACAAAGGCCCCAATGATAATAACAAATACCCCAAACACAGCTTTTGACACTGTTTTAATTGATACCATCGGCCCATTACCTCGAACTGAGAATGGCAATGAGTATGCAATAACTATAATATGCGACCTTACAAAATATCTAGTTTCGATAACAGTAACAGATAAAAGCGCTAAAACAGTAGCCTAAGCAATATTTGAATCATTTATACTAAAGTACGGTCCTATGAAGACGTTCATAACAGACATGGGCACTGAGTATAATAATTCACTTATTAATGACTTGTGCAAATATATGAAGATAAGTAATATATTATCAACAGCACATCATCACCAGACTTTAGGAACGGTAGAAAGAAGTCATCGAAGATTCAACGAATACATTCGTTCATACATCTCTATAGACAAAGATGATTGGGATGATTGGTTGAGTTACTTCACATATTGTTTTAACACTACCCCATCAACAGTACATGACTTGTTTACGGTAAACTAAAAAGACAATTTAAAGAATTTAACTCCTTGTCACAAATAGATCCTATATACAATTTAAACGATTATGCAAAAGAGTTTAAATTTAAATTACAAATATAAAAGAGCAATATCTATGATTGAAATAGAAAAACAAAAACGTAAAATATAATATGATAAAAAAGTTAATGACTTAAAGCTAGAAATAGGAAATTTAGTACTACTTAGGAATGACTCAGGACATAGCTAGATAATCAATATTTTGGACCCTACAAACCCTACAAAGAAACCTCAGAAAGTAAATAAGAATAGGCTAAAGGTATTCAAACATTAATTTGAAAAAAAAACAACATTTTTTTACGAATAAAAACAAAAGTACAATTTTACTATTTTTCTTTTTTATTGAAATACATGTACTTTCTAAGAACAAAATCAAAACATATATTAATATACATAAATTAAAACTTCATATACATACATTAAAAATAACTTCATATAATTCCGTTATTTTTCGAAAGGAGGGAGATGTAGTGTGCACTTATCGATAGCTCACTGTACTCAACACTATACCCAGTATGCACTTTATATATATTTATAAACATAAATACTCAAAGGGCAAAGACACTTAGTCTTTATTGCATAAACATATGTAATATTCAAGTGCAGTCCAAGTGCCCGAAATATGATCGGCACAGAATGCCTTGACTACAAACAAGCCGCGTCAGCATTAGTCCCATGCATTGACCGCTTACATACGTGCACAATACGCTCTGTCCCACCAGCGACGTTTAAGAACAGTCGCTCCGTCTCAAGCACCAACTGTATTGTGTACATTCAAAAATCCTTTCAATTCCACATATGCCTTTTTATAGTTATCTTCAGTCACAGCGATGTGTTTCACAATATTCATCGCTGCCCCATCCAAGTAAGCTTTGAGGTAGTGGAATTTTTTTAAATTGTTGGCCAATACTCATAGTTTCCAGTAAAGGTTCGAATCTTTGTGGTTGCTTCATGTAGATCAGTCTTTCCCTGCTTGCTCTGAACTCTAGCCAAGAATTCAGTTTGGGTCAAGCTGAGCTTCTGCATTGAATTCTCTCTGGCCACTGATTATAATGTTTGCGGCCACCTCATAATTGCTTTGGTTAATAACGCGTCTGTTATATAATAAGCGTTTTAATATTCGGCATTGTCATCCTCTGCGTCAACATAACCTGGTACTTGAAAGTGGATGCTTAATTCGCCTCCATATTCCATAAAATGTTCGAAAGCTTCTGTAAGCCTTTTCAAACGGCGCCGAAGGGTTTCTGATGAAATGTCGTCTGAATAACCCTGTGATCGCACAGAATCATAAGCTCGCATAATTAGCCTTTTGCGGCCATTACGTAATAACCATAGTTTTCGAAAGCTTCTGTTTATTTTCCATCTCACCCCCATAGATATCCTTAGTATTTACTTTGGAGTTCTTACTCGATTTCTTGGATGCCGACATGTTAATTCCTCCACGTTATATTTCTGTTAACTTGGATCATCTTTATGCTATTCAATCAATCGCGTCAATGCCTTTTGATACTGATGAATTGTTGGTTTTTGGTGATTTCAACATCAGTGATGTCACGTGGTCCTCTGTGATGGACTCAGCCGGTTCGATACTTTCAAGGCAACACGAATTTGTTGACGGCCTACATGAATTGTCCTTATCTCAAATTAATTTTGTAACAAACTCATACTTGTACACTTGTACATATTGGACAGTGCGGTGGACTTCTCCTACAAAACTCTTTATACCATCTTTAAGGATTTAGTTCCGTGCAGTAGTCCTGTTAGGCTTAATAAGCCTCCTTGGTTTACTATACAGTTGTCTAGTTTAACAAATTTCAAGTCTAGACTCTTTAAGAAGTTCAAAGTCTGGGAAGGTCCTCGTTCAAGGTTCACAGTCATTAATTCCGAGTGCTATAAAGCATGTTTGCATTGCTGTAGGGTTCAATTTCCTCAGGACAAAAAACAATTTTATAATTTTGTTAATTAAAAATGAAAAAAACATTTGTCCTACCTTCTTCATTATTTTATATAAACACTACAGCAAATACAGATCAAAGCATTGACAATTTGCTTGCAGAGCTTTTTCAAACAACTTATTTCTCTCTTTAGTATCAGTCCGATCAGATATACCCTTATAGCTTACACACTTGAAATAACAACACACCCCCAATTACTGAAAGCTGATTGCTTAATGAACTTAAGTCTACTAAGCCTAACTTTTCTCCGTATGCGCTTTGTAAGCCGGCTTGGAAGTTTTTTGATCTATCTTTGAATTCTTCGTCTTTCCCTTCCTTCTGGAAGGAGTCGTTTATTATTTCTCTCCATTAAAAGGGGAAAAAGACTGACGCCCAAACCTACATAGGCATATCAAAACTGTCTGCTATTAATAAGCTTTTTGAAAAATATTAACTTCACAGTTACAACATTTTTGTGGTTCTATAAATTCATCTGTTCAGCATAGGTTAATAAAGCGTAGTAGACCTACGCTACTATCTGTCGTCATTTACACTGACTGCAGCGAAGCATTTGACTCGGTAAATCACTGTTTACTTATTCATAAGTTGGATCTCCTTGGCTTCCTATCCTATCTTGTTAAGTAAATGTCCGACTACCTTAATCTCAGAACTCAGAAAGCTCTTTTTAAAGACTCTTACTCTAAGCCCATTAGGATTACATCAGGGGTACCGCAATGTAGCCACCTCGGTCCCCTTCTCCTCACCTTATTTGTCAACGATCTACCTCGGGTTCTATCCTATTCTCGTGTTTTATGTACGCCGACGACGTTTTTTGTCCTATGACGACTCTTCCTCCCACTTTAGGCTGCTAGATGACCTTGATTCTTTCTAATCGTGGTGTCAGGTCAACTTACTAAATGTCAATTGTTATAAATGCAAAGCCATGTCGTTTTGTCGTAGCACACCGCTTCAGATATCGTACCCTCTTAACGAAGTGCCCTTGATCGTATCTACTCAGTATTTGACTTGGGTGTTCTTTTAGACCCTAAATTAAAATTAGATTTACACATTTCAATTACCGTCAATAAGACTGTGGGTGTTCTAGGTCTTATCAAGCGATGGTCGAAGGAATTTGAGGATCCTTGTATAACCAAACTACTATATACTTCTCTTGTCCGACCTATTTTAGAGTACGCATCGTGTGTCTGGTGTCCACAATACAGAAATCACGAGGACGGCATTGGGTTGAATTGGGACCCCAATAACCTCCTCCCTTCATATTCATGTAGGCTTCTGCTAATAAACCTTCCATCTCTTGAAAATCATAGAATTATGCTTAATGCTGATTAATGGTGAAATTGACTCGCCGACTTTAATTAGCCAAACTAGTTTTTGTGTGACTCGTAGAATTACTAGAAATTATGTTCCATGTATCCTTGGGCAGAGTCTTTCTCGTTCCACTTTTGAAACGCTTCATCTGCAATGCAACGGGATTTATGTGACCGCCGGGCTTTTGTCGTGGAATACTCAAATGCAACTTCTACGCTGCCGAATCAGCATTTTGGCCTTCAACTCAGTCGTTGCCCTTTCCTGTAATGCGGCCTCTACAAATATCCATATTTCGATGCGCTTCTTCTGCTCACTCCCAATTCGTCTTTCGTTATGATGCCTTTCCTACTTATCCTTTTTGTTAACCCTCCCTATCTCGGTCGCACTTTTTACCTCTGTCAGATGGCCAATCCTTTTCACTAGTAGCAACGGCGAATTTGCGACAATTTCATGTAACGAACACATTAGCCCTTGTTTGTCACCCATAATCTTGTGATGACCCGATTTTTTCCTTCACATCTATCTGTATATGTATATCAGGAAAGGCTTGAATGCAAAATTGGCTAATTGCGAAATTTCCCTGCTTTCATAAACGGTCAAATAAGGCTCGAACTGATATTATGAGATCGAAGCTAAACATAAAGTTTAATGAAATGCTCACCAAATGTGACTAAAATCAGATTACTATACAATAAAGCATTCTGATATAAAGAATGTAAATTCTTAATCAGCAAAGGGAGGAGAACCGATATAACCATGTCTGTATTCGGAGCTAGAGAGCCGATATTTTTAACTGAATCAGTTCAAGATTAATCTGGATCGGACAGCTATATCATGCAGGTCCTATTAATAAAATTTGTTTACAATGAACACATTTTGGCATAATAATGTAAATCCTTCATATGGTGGTGTATATCATATCAAAGTGTGGAACGGAAACGGAGTGCAATGGCCCACTCACAAGCTCGAGAGAACGCGCTTGTTCTAAAAGTTAAGAAGTAAATGAGCCCTAAATATTGTGTCTCTTAGTTGCTACATGGAGCTCTGAACGAAATAAGTGCAAGAAATGTTAAATTAACACCATTGTTTTACATTTACAATGTGAATGTTATATAACCTGCATTTCTTGTTACGCCATTTCCGACAAAATAAAGTATTTATATTCATGATCAGCATGACAAGGAGAATGGTATAACCATGCCCGTCTGTCCGCCTGCACGTCCGTCCGTCTGTGCGCCCGTCCGTATGTCCATCCGTCCGTCTGTTTCAATACAAAGATCTCAGAAGTCTTTAAAACTAAACAGCTGAGATTTTACCAGATACTAACTTTGTCCGCTAGTTAAGTTTGAGTTTCATCCAGTGTGGACAACTATATCATATAACTCCCATATAACCGATTGATCCTTAATGAACACTTAGGAGCATAACTTTTCAGTTATTCATCCAAATCAAAATAAATTCTGTTTGTTTCCATTTGGAGATGTCCCATGTCCGCTATGCTGGTGTGATCTAGATCGGACAGCTATATCAAATAGCTACCATATGACCGATTGTTCCGGAATGAACACTTAGGACCATAACTTTTCTGTTTTTCATCCAAATTAAGCCAAATTTGGTTTGTATCCATTGCAGTAGGCCCCACGCTGGCTTGATCTGATCAAGATCTTACAAATATGTCATATAGCTACCATATAGCCGAATGTTCCGGAATGAACACTTGGAAGCACAAGTTTTCTGTTTTTCAGCCAAATCAAACCAAATTGGTCTTGTACCCCTTGTATCCACTGCTGCCGCTCACCCACCGACCAGAAATTGATCTAGATCGCCAAGCCGATGCTAGCCTTCCTTTCATGATCGTTTTGCACCCAAATCTAACCGAATTCTTTTTGTATTCATTTGGGGAATCCCCTCGCCTGCTGACCAAATTTGATTTAGATTGGATTACAAGCTTCGGTAATTCGAAGTTAGCTTTCCTTTCCTTGGTTGAGGCAATTAACATGTATGTATGTGCGGGCGTCTAACAGAGTAGCACATGCATGTTTGTCCGTTCCACAATTTTTTTGCAGAAAGTCGGTATATTTGAGTACAAGCACCATACACAGATGGTCTGAGAGCATAAAACTTGGCGACGGCAGCGGTCGCTGGCTGAGTTATACACAAAAAAAAAAAAAAACAAATACTGCCTCAATTATATTGGTTCTCAGATACAGGTTCTGAGTTAAGCCCAGTTTTTTGGTCTTTGTGAAAAAACGCGCTAAAGAACTGCACGAAAAAAGTAAACATTTAGAGTTTAATCATTCGCTGATTTTATAGTTATTAAAAAAAAAAAACTTTTTTTGCATATGGTATATCATATAAGCCCAAAATGGGCTCATACTGACAAAACGATATTTCGATATACATATATAGTTGGGAAAGCAAATTTACCGATTTACGTTTCGACGTATTTTATTTTTATTCAGGGTATAAAAAAAATTAAATTGTGTAGCATACTTTTGAGTGTGTCGATGATTAAATAAATGCTGAGTCTGAAGATATTCATATTCATATACAATAAAAAAAAATAAATCGTGTAGCATACTTTTGAGTGTGTCGATGATTAAATAAATGCTGAGTATGAAGATATTCATATTCATAGTAGGAAAATCGACTATAGCGTTCCTACTTGTTTTTAATTGCCGCCATCTATGATACAAAGCTGTCGCTCTAAATATTTTGTATATGGCGTTTCTAGGTCACATATTCAATATCAATGTTGCCTAGTACTGTTAGTTCCATAACGAACACCATTATCAGAGTTCTCAGTGGGCACAAAGAGAGCCTGAAGGTCGTTTACATCAATACGCAAAGTCTAGTTGAGTCTAATGTAGATGTTATTTGTGTATCCTAGACGTGGTTTCTAACTGATTTATGTGATCCATCAATTGTTTGTGATAGTTATGATGTTTATTATGCCGACTGTACAAGCCATGCCATGCAATATATGTGAACAGAAGAACAATTATACAATTAATGTGTGTAACTTAAAAACTATCAAGGCGTCACAACCATCATGGCTTATCACGAGATTAAAAATATTTTCACCATCAGTTCTGCCAAGTACAAAGCCTAAATTTAGTTTCAGTTGTGTCAGCCCTTGTGATGTCCTATCCAGTATCCTTAGTATCAAATCCGATGCGAAAGGCAATGACAAACAAAATCCAAAAAATTTAAAAAATACTTCTATTAACTCTGCTAGGACACATAACATATATATTCCATACGGTGTTCACTACATTTGTTTACCCCAAAGTGTGTCAGTCCCCAAATCAGACGATGAATTTACCCCAATTTCTAGTTATCTATTTTTATCTAAAGTCTTCGCGCACTTGATGTCCAAACAGATGCAAAACTTTCTTGACAATAACTCATTCTTAATAAACGACAATAAGGGCTTAGAAGTGGTAGAACCTGTATTACAGCAATAACTAATATTTGCGAGAACTTTCGGAAACAGCTTGATGACACTAAAGTTACTTTCTTAATGCTCTTTGACCACACTAAAGCCTTTGACGCAGTAAACTAGTAGAGCACAGCTACAAGTCTTTTTAACTCATACTGGACTAATAGAGTACAGGCTTTGGTCTCTGGTTTAAGTATGTGAAGCTACCTTCCCGCCATTCGTTTGGTTTCCTCATTGATCTGTCCTGGGTCCCTTGCCTTTTTCCATCTATGTAAATGATATCCCGAATATCCTGTCCAATAGTGAAGTCCATATGTATTCTTATGATGTCCATCTTTATGTTAGTCGTTCGTTAAATTTGTTAAATAAGTGTATAGATATGTGTAATATTGAGCTGGCCAAAATATCACAATGGGCAAGAAATAATGGTATAAGCCCAAATAGAAAAGATTAAAAATGCCTAACCATATACGAAAAAGGTAAGAACGCCTTAGTCCATATTCCGACTATAGGATGCTCGAACTCGGCATTTATTCAATTTTCGAAACGCTCAAAAGTGTACAACACTTAGTAATTTTTATCTTCTGTGGGTGGGGCGCTCTCGTACAAAAAGTTTTTATTAAGATCTTGTCTACAATTATTATCCGAGAAAGACTGAGAGAGAAAGACTGATGCCCAAACCTACATAGGCATATCAAAACTGTCTGCTATTAATAAGCTTTTTGAAAAAATATTAACTTCACAGTTACAACATTTTTGTGGTTCTATAAATTCATCTGCTCAGCATAGGTTAATGAAGCATAGTAGACCTACACAACTAACTGATGTCATTTACACTGACTGCAGTAAAGTATTTGACTTGGTAAATCACTGTTTACTTGGCTTCCTATCCTATCTTGCTAAGTCAAAGACTCTTACTCTAAGCCCCTTAGGGTAACCTTATTTATCAACGATCTACCTCAGGTACTATCCCATTCTCGTTTTTTTATGTTCGCCGACGACGTTAAATTTTGCTTGTCCTTCAACGATTCTTCTTCCCACTTCAGTCTGCAAGATGAACATGATTCTTTCCAATTGTGGTGTCAGGTCAACTTACAAAATCTCAATTGTTCTAAATGCAAAGTTATGTCGTTTTGTCGTAGCACACCGCTTAACGATATGCCCCTTGATCGAAAAGACTCAGTCGATGACTTGGGTGATATTTTATACCCTAAATTATAATTCGACTTACACATTTCAATTGCCTGTGGGTGCTCTGGGATATTTCAAGCGATGGTCGAAGGAATTTGATGATCTTTATACAACTAAACTACTGCATACTTCTCTGGCCTGACCTATTTTATTAACTCAAACAAAACATTAGTACTAAAGCATCTAGCTAGTAGATAATGTAAATTGCTTATGTCTTGTAGGTTTTCCTTTCAGTGAAAGTCTTCGTGATTCGTGTCGCACATCATTCGGCGCCCCTCGGCCGGTTGGGCGAGAGGTGAGAGCTTTTATCGTGGCTGGGTATCGTAGGTCCACTTGAACGTGCAGCGCATTGTACGTCAACTTCCCGATCTATATCAAATCTGGTCGGCGGAGGTGGGGCCTCCTCAAATAGATACAAACCGAATTTGGTTTGGTTTTGGTTAAAAACATAGAAGTTATACTACTAATTGTTCATTCCGGAACAATCGGATATATGTTAGCTGACCATATCAAGTCATTGGAAGTCTATCCGCTTCAAAAGGATACAACCCGCAATCGGTTTGACTTGGATAAAAACAGAAAAGTTATGCTACTAAGTGTTACTAAATACGATCAGTTATATGAGAGCTATATGATAAAGTTGTCTGGTCAGAGGACGAAGATTCTCTTCAAATGAATACAAATTAAATTCCAGAAAAATCGGTTATATGAGAGTAATACGATATAAATGACCAATCTGGATGAATCTCACACTTAAGCAAGGTGCAGACAAAAACCATCTGGTAAAAACTTCTGCTCTCTAGCTCCTAAGACTTCTGAGATCTTGGGGTTGAAACAGACGGACAGATCGTACTGATCAAGAATATATGTACTTTATATACTCGGAAACGCTTCCTTCTATGCGTTTCAAACTTTCTGACAAAATTGATATACCATTTGTGAATGGCATAACAAACACCAATGAATATACAATAAATTCCGAATAAATCGGTTATAAGGGGCTATATATGATATAGTATCCGATCTGAATAAAGTTTTGTATGTGAATGTGGGGCCTTTTTAAATGAAAAAACCCAAATTTGGTTCGATTTGTATAAAACAGAAAAATTGTGTGCTTATTACGAAAAAATCGGTTGTATGGGGCTATATGATGTAGTTGCACGATCTGAACAAAATTTGGTCAATAGACGTAAGGCATCCTAAAATGAATACAAGCTGAACTCGATTTGGATGATTTTCATTCCGAAAAAATTAATTCTATGGGGGCTATATGATATAGTGCCCCGATCTGAATCAAATTTGTTCAGTTGGTGTAGATGCCCCTAGGACATATAATCCCCAACTTTGGTTCAATTCCAGCTCCAACAAAAAAGCTATGAAATAAAAACACTAAAATTAGCGATAGTTTGTATGGGCACCACTCTTAAAAGTGTTCGTGGCAAAAAAAATAAATTTGATCTCTCTGCATATTTATATAAAACTAAAATGCAAACTTTCAGTTTTTATCTCTTGTAGTTTCTACGATCTAGATTTACATACATCCGGACGGACATGGCTAGATCGACATGGCTTGTAGCACGATCAAGAATATATAAACTTTATGGGATCAGAGATGCTTTGTTTTATGCGTTACCTCTGCAAGGGCATAAATTTTATAAATGTAAAAGTTTTTATGTTTATTTTCGTATACTTAATGACATTAAGGCATTGAGCAGGTTTGCATGTATACTTACGAGTTAAGTTCAAGATCCAATCGAAATTTGTGATTAAAGGCCTTAATTAGCAGTGAAGTGCGGTGAAAATGTTTCTATAAAGAAATAACAATTAATAATATTTCGTTTAAAAATATTTAACAGCTTATATATATGATATTGAGAACTGAATGCAATATGATTATCAGTTTAATAAAGAACCGCCACCGGTTAGCGATTCTGTTGTTAATATTTTTCTTGCAAGAAGGTTTTAAATACTATTAACAATCTGAAAACGGAATATATCGATACTTTTCGGCTTTCACGCAGATAACTCTAGATAAGTACATTTTACATTTTATTTCACACATAAACATCGAGACTTTTCCATAAATCGGATATTTTACGCCACTACATAGCCCTTTATCTTCCCCTAGCCGATATTAGTATACTAAAAAATGATTCAAAATAAATTATCGATATGTAAGTCTATTAATCGATATAATAGCTATTCGCCTTCTCTTGGGCGATCATCGATGTATATCCCTTGATCTTCCTCGGCTGAAATTGGTATACTCTAAAAATTTCATGCCGATCTTGTCAATGGTATAGGCGCAAATAAAAGAGCAGTGCGTCGCTTGCCTGCATACAACTTTTGACCTCGATTTTGACCCACTTCCAGCTAGCCTATGGCAAAATGACTCGTTAGTGCTCTTCAGCGTCATACCTATTTTCATTTGACCTGGGCGTTGGTACCAGGACAGTCAGTCGGAACAAAGACTTTTATTTATATAGATAAGCGGTTGTACGGACGTCAAAGAGCGAACAAGTCAGAAGCTATAGTTGATATTCTGACTATAAGATACTCATACTCTGCATTTATCCAATATTCGACACACTCAAAAAAATGAACAAAGTTTTTTTTGGTGAGGGGTGTCTCCATACAAAGGTTTTTTTTACGATTTTGTCTGGAATTATTATCCGATCTTAACAAAACTCGGCAAATCGGTAGATTATGTGCTTATACATATACAAACTAGACGTGGTAAACTATCGATAGTGGGCACCATCAATGGCCGCCGGTAGTTTTTCCAAAACCATCGATGCCAGCCGATAGTTTTTCCAGAACAATCGAGAGTGACCTCGATTTTGCCTCGATAGTACCCAATATAAAAACTGTAGTTAAGTATTTAAAAACTTGGCCTACTCGATGTTTTAAACAACTAAAATTCTTCAAAATGCAGCACAATTTAATTAAACAATATTTTCACTGCTGTTAACAAAATAATCTTGTTAAGCCAAGCGACGATACAAATGAAAAAAAAATTAGCAATTTATTTCAGTGATATTTTAAGAGAACCATCGATGGCACTATCGAACACTATCGATAGCATCATCGAAAGTAGGCCGAGTCGATAGTGTTCCACCGTCGATAGTATCGATAGTGCCATTGTTTAACACCTCTATTACAAACCGAGTTTCAACTAAACGTTGATACTAAGTCAGTCAGTCAGTGAGTCTGTCTGATTGTCTCTCCTTTATAGGAGCCTAAACTAATGTATGTATATATATATATATATATATATATATATATATATATATATATATACATATATATATATATATATATATATATATATCTATATATATATATATCAATCAGACAGACTCACTGACTGACAGATTTAGTATCAACGTACTAACAATTTTGTTGGCAATAGTCCCATTGCAGGTGAGTCACAATGGATTTCAGATATATATATATATATATATATATATATATATATATATATATATATATATATATATATATATATATATATATATTAATGCTTACCGATATATTGAGTTATCGTACATTGATGTCTTGAGTAATGTTTATCGATATATTTCTATCTGCATAAAGATATCGATAAACGAATATATAATGCTATTTTTACATATCGAAGCATTTTAACGACATTCATTAGCACAGCAACGAATATAAATCAAGATAAATCGGTTATAAAGCTCAGAAACTTTTCCGTTGGATTTCTTAATTATAATTTGGTTAGCAGTCATCGGGTACATTGATGAGACACACAAGAAATATTTCTCTGTTAAATTTCTTCATCCATTTGCTTAACAACAATAATCGGTATATAGTTAAGATACTTCTCCGGTCTGATATTTTTTATCAATATTTGTTTAATCATCATCGCTTATATAATCGAGATACTTCCCAGGTCGGGTTTCCTCATCAAAGTTGTATTTACAATCATCAGTTGTATAGTTGAGAAACTTTCCCGGTAGGAATTCGTCATTAAAATTTCTTTAACGATCATCTATCATATTAAGATACTGCTGCGGTTGGAAATATTTCTCAGTTAGATTATCTCGCCACAATTTGTTCAAAAATCATCGCTTCTATAATTGAGATGCCTATTTGGTCAGATATATTTCGTTCCTCTCGAGCCTGTGAGCGGGCTATTGCATCCCGTTCCCGTTCGGCACTAAGCAATCGCTCTATATCTCGCACAAGCGGGTTCTTTTGTCCGTGAGCGAGCAACTGTATTCTGTTTCTCTTCCGCGGCATGATAGTGCAAACTGCGGCAATGCTGGGATCGGTTTGCATTAAGATAGCGTTGTTTCTGTGATATGTCAGTCTTTTCACAGGTTTGGTTATGTGATGTGCATTATTCTCTCTTAAAAGAAAGGCGTGTTGGCTATAATAAGCTTTTTTTCTATCTCGCCGTGCATTTCAAATCTGCCTTCGCGTTCTCGTGAAGGAGTGTTAAATAGTCAAATATGCTCACAATTTGGTTTTGAATTTCATAATTCCTTTCTTAAATTTTAGAACATTTATTATTTATGATAAGGTATAGTACCTATGTTATAGGGATCTATTACGTTTGTGAAATGTATGTAACAGGCAGAATAAAGCGATTTCGACCACCTAAAGTATATATATTCTTAATCAGCACGAAAAGGGGAGTCGATCTAGACATGTCCGCCCATCCGTCCAGATATATGAAACTCTAGATCTTGGAGACTATAAGAGATAGAAACTTTAAAGTTTATTTAATTTTTTTGCTACGGCCACTTTTTATTGTGGCCCCACACAATTTTCCAATTTTAGTGTTTTTCTTTTTTTGTTTTTCATTTGAATTAAACCAAACTTGGGAATTATGTGTTCTAGACGATTCTACATAGACCTCATTTGATCCGGATCGGGCAACTATATCAAATAGCGAACATGGAACTGATTTTTTCAGAATGAATTTTTTCATTTAACTCAAACCAAATTCGGCTGGTATTCATTTTGGGATGCCTTACGTCTTTTGACAAAATTGTATTCAAATAGAACAACAATATTATATAGCCCCAATAGAACCTTTCTTTTCGGAATGAATACTAAATATTTGTTTTTCATCCAAATCGAACCAACTATGTTTTTTTTTCCATTTTAGGAAGCACTAAGTCCGAATTTTTTCGAAGCTGATCGGGAGCAGCTTGCTATATTTTAAGTTAATTAGAAATAGGATATTTAACTGTCAATCAAGCTCGACTGCTGCGTTTTAAATCCAATTAGCGTGCAGATATAAGGAGCAGGTGATAGAAAGTGCAGCTCTGTAGCTCTTAAAACTCTAAGATTTCGTGGTCGAAACAGACGGATGGACAGATGGTCAGACGGATTGAGAGCGATATCAAATCCCCTAGTCATGCTGATCAAGAATATATGAATACTATATATTTGTCATGCGGATAAAAAATATATATATTATATAGTCGGAAATGCATCCTTCTGTGCGTTGCAAACTTCATGAAAATATTAATATGTGTATGTAGATGTGTATGTATCTTTTGTGAATGGTATTACAAACATTACAGATGGAGTGCACACATACGCTAAGAGAATATTATAATTAAACTTAAGAGTATCTTCAATGGATACTTCCTTTTGAAGCGTTTTTAATGTGTTTAGAGGGTTTATCAAAAGCGCTTGCTAACTGCAGCGAAATTTTCAACCAACGACATTTGAACATTTGCTACACCTCAAATCTAGTAGGCAAAACTCGGTTCGCAACCATTTGAGCAGACCCCACGTCCGCCAATCAAATTTGATTCAGATCGGATTACTATAGCATCCAGCTTCAATCTTAAACAAAAAAAAAAATTAAATCAAAAAGATGCAACACTTCTTTTTGTGTATTTCGAGTATCAAATAAATGCTGAGTACGAGTATCTGATAGTCGGAATATCGACTATTGCGTTCTCAAATATTATACCATTCACTAAATGGTAAATTAATTTTGTTAGCAAGCTTGCAACGCACAGAAGAAAGCATTTCCGACTATATAAATTAAATCCTTTTTATATAAGCATGACAAGGGGAATATATATAAAGCTGAAATAGAAATAGAGCTGAAATTTTGACCAGGTGCTTATTTTGTCTGCACGCTGGTTAAACTCGAGTTTCATCAAGATCGGACAACTGTATCAAAAAGCTTAAAATATAAACGATTGTTCCGGAATGAACACTTATGAGCATAACTTTTCAGTTTCTCATCCAAATGAAACAAAATTCAGTTTGTATCTACTTGATGTGACACCACGTTCACTGGAGTGATCTTATCAAGATCGGATAAATATATCATAAAGCTACCATATAACCGATTGTTCCGGAATGAACACACAACTTTTCTGTTTTTCATCCAAACCCAACCAAATTCTTATTTATTTGGAATGATCTGATCTAGATTGAAAAACTAAATCATATAGATAACATATAACTGACTCTTCTGGAATGAACACTTACACAGTTATGCTCCTAACTTTTCTGTTTTCCAAATTAAAAGAATTTCGTCTACTATCGTCTTTGTATCCACTCCATCCAGATTTCATCTAGATCGGCTATGTATATACAATGTGAATGGTATTAGGTCAAGTTGAAGCTAGCCTTCCTTTCTTGTTTTTAGATTTTTTTGGTTTTGAAAAACTCGAAAAACATCACTCTATCGAAATTTTGAACCGATCGATTTTTATATTTGGAAATTTTTTGCCGTTGGTTTTAATGACCTTTCTATTTGTAAATGTTGTTTATTTTAGCAAGCTCGATGTCAAGTGTTTGAGGAAACGCCGATATAGTTACATCGGTTAAAGCTCAATTTTAATGTTGAAGTCCAACGGACAACCAAACTTCAGCCGCTTCACACTATGTAAGCAATCGACAAGTAGTAAGCGAATTTATTAATTCTTTAGTCACTAAGCTTTTTGGCTAGTTAGACGCTGCGTTTCGGAGAAGCCAATTCTACTCATCAGTAACAGCTATTAAGCACATATGACAATTTTAGCGTAAATGACAACTGAACGCTGCAACTTAATAACCTCTATTTAACTGTCGATATACCGAAAAGGGACTTGTGAATTACAAATGCATCTATTTATATATGTAAAACTGAATATCTGCGTTTTTGCCTATCTGTTCTTTATAGGCGCCTAAATTATTGAACCGATCGGTATGGAATTCCTACTGTACACTAATACGGACCAGGGGAAGGTCATGGGCTATATATCGTTTTGGAAAAAGTGGGTATGCCACCATCAACGCTAATATAAGCGATAATGAAAAAAAAAAAATTTAAAGCCTTGAACTTTTAATGGTATTTATTTAAAATGAAATATTAAAATCGTCAAAACAAAAATGAAATATTACATAACTTTGTCTTATATATAAGTGTTGAAATAAAACCAGACCAGTTGAAAAACTAGAAGTTAGAATTGAAGCCGGACGTGTTGGTACGAGCATGATGTCAACTATAACAAGAGGCTCCATCCAACTGCGGCAATTTGTAAAATGGATGACTTGACACGCAGGCTTAGAGGCCTTAAAATTTAAAAACGAGACAAAAGGAATGTGCTGCGCGGATGGAAAAGTTAGACTGCCACCATAAAATTCGCCAGCAGAACCGTTGGGTTCGATGGAAGTTCAAGAGAGTTTTGCCTAAAATTCGGGAATACAATTCATACTTCCAAATGACTTGCTTCATATCCACATTCAAAGCTATATATTGGTTATATCCAAAAAACCTCTAGAGTACCTCAAGAACTTCTTGTAGTTTACAACCATAAAACACTTATTGTAGACCAAAAGCACAACAACAAACATAGATCAGCAAGGCAAGCTGGGATCAAGGATTCAGACCTCACCCAAAGAAAAAGTAAACGGTGTTAGCATAAAAGACCAACAATGAAATGTGCGCAGGAAAATGAACAGAGGTGCTTGGACCTCAATCAGGCATGAATGGAAACGGACGGAAATAAAGGAGAATGGAAAAAAGACGACAGAACAATCTGGAATAAAAGGAAAGAAGAAACGGTATAAGACTGTCATTGGAACGAAACCAAGTAAGTTATACATATACAACAATACACATAAACGAGCATATATTATATACATAAAAACTTAAAATGAAAGTGAACAAATGAGAGCAGCGATCAATCCCCTAGAACTGAGTAGTAAATTACTTAAGCTTAAAGTTAATTCTCAATGTCCCAAAAATTTGATATTGCCGCTGCAAAATAGAGTGCAAAAGAGCGACGACAGCAAATAATCTTATCATGCTAGACTTAAAACCACACGGCTATGAACCAAAAATACTTATTCAATATTTATTTAAAACTGGTATTAGTTTTGACACTCCCACGAAATTCTCAGATCAGGAGCTGCTAGACTACATCAGCTCTCTAGTCCCAATTGAAAAAATGATTCTAGTTAAGCGAAAGATAAAACAACTAACGAACTAATATACCAAGGTTAAAGTTAGACAGCTTGAGCCCTTTAGCCAATGTTTCAGATGTTTTATTTTCGGACATGTTGCACTTCACTGCACACAAAAAACCATTAAATGTGGTAATTGTTCACAAATGCATCCAAAAGATATTCACTGTGAATGAAAACTCTGCGTTGACTGATATGATAAGCCACCTTCTTTGACCTTCAACCATCATCAGCAGCAAGGACATTTGTTAGTTGGAGGGAGACAGAAACATTATTATTCAAGCTGTAAAAATGTAAAATGTTAATGATAATTCTGACGTTATTTCCGACTAAAATCGGTTAATTCATACAAATTAGTCCGATTTATAAGAGTTTTAAATAACACACTGATATCTTGAAAATTGTAGGATATATAGTTTTTTTGCGATTTGAGATTTACAACAAACTTGATTTGGCCCCACAAAGAGAATCCAAATACAAAATTTGGTCTAGGCTGTAGATGTTGTAGATGCTGATCAAGAATATATATACTTTATGGGATTAGAAATACTTTCTTTTGCTTATTACATACATTTGCACGAATACAATATACTCGTTTACTCTACTAGTGTACGGGTATAAACAATTATTATTAATAGTTTTTAATTTTTTTCGCTCAAAATAAAACAGCATATCCGATATTATTGCATATCCTTGTAAAGAGACCACAAGGCTGCCCCTCGGGAAAAATTTTTCTTTTCAAACCTTCAAATCTTTCATTATTTATCTCAATTTTTTAATTGTTCAAATAGGTTTTTAGTTTTCGGTTCAGTTTGCGTTTGATATTCACGTACGATACACAGCTACCTAAAGCGATTTGTCATCTAGTTCGATTGTGAATAGTGTTAAATTATATTAATACTATTTTGCAATTGCTTTTTTTCCCAATTTCCGGCTTCGGTGTTCCTATGTGTGTGTCGTTGCAGCTTTGTATAATTGAAATTCCGACTGTGTATAAGATGCTCGTAAGTACTTCAATTAGTAGTCAAGCCATTCACAAAATACCATTTTTATTAAATTTGTCAGAAAGTTTTCAAACGCACAGAAGGAGGCATTTCCGACTAGGTTTAGATCGGACAACTATATCGTATAGCTTAGGAGGAAAACTTTTCTCTTTTTCTTCCATATAAAACCAAACTCAGTTTGTGTTTATTTGAGAAGGCCCCACGTCCGCTGGCCTTATCTGATAAAGTTCGGACGACTATATCATATAGCTACTATACAACGGACTGTTCCGGAATATCATCATTTCTTTTTTGTTTTTCAACCAAATCAAACCAAATTCGTCTTGTATCCATTTGAGGAAGCCTGATCAGCTCAAGATCGCACAACTATACGATATAGCCGATTGCTGTGGAATGAACATAGCATATAAGTATATTTTTCTGCTTCTCTTCCAAATCAAAACAACTTTGTCTTGTGTGCACTGTATCCCTACGCCTGCCGACCAGGCAAGCCGAAACTAGCCTTCCTTTCTTGTTTTTATATTTTCGGTTTATTTTTATACTCATACTCTAATAGAGTAAACGAGTATATCGTATTCGTGCAAAGGTATGTAACAGGATGAGGGAAACTTATATCTCCAGCCATTTTTAACACACTTATTTGAAACTAGCCAAAATCGTAAAATAACATTTTGTATTAGAGCACCCCACCCTCACAAAAAAAAATTAACAAAGTGTTGCATACTTTTGAGTGTGCTGAATATTCAACAAATGCTGAGTCCGATTATCTTACAGTCGGAATACTCGTACTCTAGTAAAGTAAACTTGTATTGTATATTCGGGGAAAAGGAAGCGTTTAAGACCCCATACGGTATATTTAATGCTGTATGTGCATATATTGAGTACAGAATTGTAATGGTCGCTGTGCGTTGTTTACTTGAGTTTAAATTTTACTTGAAAAATTCTTGTAAACTAGAAAGCTTTTCTGTAAGCTGCGCTTGCGCTTTGATAAATTCTTATTGGTCAGAAATACAGCCAACTTCACGTTGCATTTGACTCTCCAAGAAAAAGCACGGGAATGATCAGCTATAAAAAGCTGCGCGCAGCTTTCAAAGGTTTCTTTGCTGATATTGCGTTGCTGAAAATAATTCAAATAAATTAGATAAATAAAATTTACAAAATTGCATGTGGTGTGTCGGGCCAACTCAGCCGGTAAAATAAATAGAACACGAATACAACACGGATAAAATCTTAATCTGTTGGCATCTGTCATCTAGCCAATACGTCAACTAAATTGGAGTTATGCATTGGAAAAAGAACAGTAAAAGTGTGCCGTACCACCCACATATTGATCGCAGACACGTCTCATACCCCGCATTGGAGCATTCGCTCTGTGCCAAGGCAGCGAATCTCGGGTGTGGGTAGAAAATTGGGGTCCATTGGTGCCATTGCCATTATGACATTTTTCGGCTCTGGGAGCAGATTGCACGGATCCAGATGGAGAATCCAAATAGCAGCATCAGAATTTCCCGCCTGCTGAGCCGTTAGCGCTGCAGCTGCAGTCTCGGTAGAGCTCAGCAAACACCAGCAAACTACATGTGGCTAACCTCATTTGAAGTGTAGTGAATATGACAACACAAATCTAAAACCGCATAAAGTGTAATTTGATACAGATTGTCAGTCAGGTTGCCTAATGCAGAAGGTTCCATAATGTGGCGGACATAATAGTTTCATCAAATGTAATTTGTAATTTTTTTATGTGCATTGTATTTAAATGAAGCCCATTGTGCAAAGTTAAAATCCAAAGCTCGAGTCAAAACCTCAGTCCGATAAAGTGCGTTGAAAAATTAAAAGCTTACCCACAACAATGACCTAACCAAAAATCTCAATAACCAGAAAATATATTAAAATTATAAAAGTAAAATAAAAAGCGAATGAAGTGTTGAAAGGGACTTAAATAATTATGAACATTTAATCAGATAAAGATATGGACCATAACATCGTTGGAAGGGCTTTCACTTGGAGATGTCTGTATGTAAGTCACCCCCAATAGGTATTATCATATGTTTTTTGTTTACATTGACTTAACGTACCACAGATGGGCATATTAATACCGCTTATATATCTGTTTGTTGTGCGTTGATGGCTGCCAAGTTTTCACTATTTTGTCAATATAAACAATTATTTTTCTTTTAGCACATTAAAACACTTCCTTTATCTAATATGCATTTGAAAATATATCGAAATTTAAAAATCCATATATTAATCTAACTATTTTGAATTGTTTAATAAATAAATGAAATTCCATTTTTTTCTATAGTGAGCTTAAAGTAAAGTAAAATCAAGATAATCCTGGCAAAAACGTACGGATAGAATTAAATATGCACTAACTCACTTAAGTATTTTATATTTTAAATCTTTTTACTATATACATATGCACACACATATTCTATACTAAAATTCTAGCTATTGGTTGATCGCCTATTGTTGTAGTACAAGTTTGAGCCAACATCCATATGAGTTTTGAGCTTTTGGTTTTGTTAAATAAAAGAGCATTAAATTAAACACAATTATGATCAGCAACGATAATTGCTGAATCAAAAATATCCGCGCACTTGTTTTTTTTTATAGCTAAGAACATTGTAGAATAAATAGTTGATTCTTACTATTCTAATAAATTTCAGTTAGAGGCTAAGAAATAGCATAATAATGAGTATATATTTGAGTAATTTCTGAATAAATAATGAAGTATATTAATATGGAAGTGTACATTTTATTATTCCAGGAGACATGGGCACTTGAAGTAACAATTTGTTTTTATGGGGATCTTCAGTCAACTGTTGCTTGAAGGTCATAGGTCGGGTTGGGTAAAGAACGTGTGTGTCAATTAACATCATAGACCACGCCAATTGTTGCGACTTCAATCATATAAAAGCTACATTACTTTTCGTAAATTTGAATGTTTAGAGTTTGGCCCGTTTTGTTTATAGGTCTTTTAGTTTTGGGAGTTGAGCTCCACTTTTGCTTTAAGTAGGGATCCCTAATTATTATTATTATGTATCTGGGAGTTGAAACGATAGCACAACCCACGCCACCCGAAGGAGCTATGGAACCAAAGGGTCCCACTCGCTATTATCATTCGACTCGGGGGCCGATGTTCAAAGTATACCCTGTATGGGAGTTGTATTGGCCCTTCTGCATGCGGACTGAGTCCATCTATATGCTAAGCATGCTCACTTTGTACAAAACAGGTTCGGTTACACACTATAACACTTAGCTGCAATGTATATATAAGTGCACAATTGCCCAAGCATTCTTCAATTCCAAAGGTAATATGATCGCACACGTAAGCAAAGTGCTTCTTCCGTGTAAACTGCTATATTAGCAGTTCAGCATGCCTAGCCTTGCGCGACAATGCTCAAAGCTAAATTATATACACATACAACTCTACGCAAACGCAGCGAATATATAATAAATACTTAAGAAATACATAAAGAGACAGCAAGCGCGTCTCTGGCTGCGCAGCCTTTAAGTTTAGGCTAAGTGCACATTTGTATAGATATAAGAATTCAATCAAATAAAGGTCAATAAAAATAAAGAGCAAGTCTCCTTCTTGCGCGTTTGTTTTAAGCCGACAATGCATTGATTTCATAAAGCTCATATACCTGCTCGCCGTTGAACGAGTTCTTTCAAACCATTGAGGTAGCTTCAGAAGATGAATCTGAAGATGGTGAACATACTGACCATATAAAGAAAGGATATGCTGAAATTTACAGCTATAGCCCGAATCCAATTTGCTTGACCTAAAATATTATGGAGTATTTGGAGGAAAAACGATACGTATACCCTAATATATACCAGCTGGCCAAAGTAGTGCACTCAGTTCTTGTAGCACAAGTGAGCTGAAAAATCGTTTTCGTCCCTCAAAATTATGATTATAGATCAAAGATGCAACCTCGCTGACGAGTTATTCGCGAAATTCCTTTTTGTGACATAATAACTAAACTTACCCCAAAATCTGACAAGATCGATATTCTGACTTTAAGATTCTCGTACTCAGGATTTTTTTTAGGATGCAATAAATCAATGCAATCAAAAGTATGCAACCTTTTATGCGGGTGCGGAAAGGGGCGCGACATATTTTAAATATCAACATAATTTGACGAAATTCTAGGGGAGTCTACATACCAAATTTGGTGACTTTAGCCCTTATAGTCTCCGAGGTCTAAATGTTTGGACAGACACACGGTGAAAAGTCAAACACAGAAGCCGTAAATTACTATTGCTTTATTTTAAGCGAAAAAAAAATCATTATTAACACTAGGCAACAAAATGACACATTTTATTTTGGTATATTTGATGACACTAGAGATCACAAGCAAACGATGCCGAAATTTCTACTAAAAGTAGTCCAGATTGAAAATGTTGTTATTTTGCATTTTCATCATCGATTTTAATGATTTAAGCGCCAAACACCGCTTAATTAATGCCTCTCTGACGGTACAGTTGTTTCAAAAGTGATATAAGTTTGTTCTCATTTTTAGCGAATTTTAAAATCAAAAAATCTAAAAAATCCCGCAACAAAAAACAAGAGTTTCCCCAATTCCTAAATGTATTGATATAATTATTGGCTTCAAGGAAGCGCAGAGCATTTAGAAATCGGTTGTTGCATTCTCGAGTGATTGTCAGAACTTTAAGGTTACCTCTGAAAAAATTAAACATTAGGCAGATTTGCTAAAATCTCTATATTTCAGCCTCCTTTCCATTGATTTTAATAATTTACAACTTAACGTTGCATTAGCTATTTGCAAATGCATGCACTTTGATTTGCAAATGCCTGCGCTTTCTAGTTTTCTTTTCATTTTAAAGTCGAAAATCATAAAAAAAGAGAACCAACAGAAAAACAAGATTATTTTAATTCAAAATTATATAGCTGCTAAACTAATGACTTAAATTAAAAAATGTGATGGGGTGATTAATTGATATATTAAATAGCTCTTATATATAAAATAAACGTGATTTTAAAAATTCTTAAAAAATAATTTCAGTCGCAAACTAACTCTCGCAGAGAACAGTCGAGCCTACATCAACCGTTTTCATCAAATCCCCAAACATAACTGAAACCTTAGCCTTCGTCGGAAGCTGTAGTTATTCTATTAATAGAGCAATTGATAAGCGGATGCGGTGTCGCTGCCTGCAAGCAGCGATATGATGAAAGACGACGACGGAACTTTCCAAACCACGAATATTGAAGCAGTCATGTTCTTCCTCTCCAGGCTCTCGAACTTGGACCAGGTACATCCAAAAATTATCAAAAATGACCTGTCCAGCACTGCTGCGGACATTCAAAAGCTGCCACTAATTTTCATATCAGATACAAGCGACATAAATGGACTGCTTAGTTATATTGAATCTAAGATTGACATTAGAGATTTTACACATAGAGCGCAGAGAAACAATCAAGTACGAATAATGATAAAGAGTGTAGAAGACAAGAACGAAATCCTAGCTTATATACCACTCACATTGTAAGTATTTAACCGATCTTAATCAAATCTGGTCGGCAATCGTGGGGGTAGTGGTTATTCAAGGGATACAACCCGCATTGGGTTTAATTTGAATGAAAAAAAGAAAAGTTAAGCTTCTAGGTGTTCATTCAGGTACAATCAGTTATAAATGAGCTATATGATATACTTGTCCGATCTTGACCAGATCTGGTCAGCGGACGTGGGGTCTCTTCAAATGGTTACGAATTTGGTTTGACTTACTAAGTATTCATTTCTATATGCTATATTAGCTATATGATATAGTTGTCCGATCCGGATGAAGCTCGAACTTAACCAGCGGGCAGATCACGTCATTTGCCATGCTGATCGCGAATATATATATATACTTAATATAGTCGAAAACGCTTCCTTCTGCGCTTTGCAGGCTTCATGGCAAAATTAATATATCATCTGAATTTTTGTAAATGGTATAAAAATGAAAAAACTATAAAAATGAGGAACTCTTTTCTGTTAAATTTACCTTTAGTCGCTTATGTTATTTTTTGCGATCAGGGCTAGATATTGTATTTTTGTAGATGTATATAGCAGACAAAATGAAGCGTTTCTGACCCTATAAAAAATATATCTATTTTTGATCAGCGTCATCGCTTTGAACCGTGTTGATCATCAGACGCATGTCCATTACGTAGCCAACGAAAAATCAGAACACGCGAGTTAGTAAACACAATGCCACCCATCAACTTTTGCAAAAGCTTTCTACAAAATAGAAGAGACTTTAAAGTGAAGAACTTTAAACAAAACTCAAAACTCATCGCTTAATATAAACCTTAATCTGATCGAACTAATTTTTTCTTATATTTTGGATAAATGTGGTTTACTTGTATTAAAAAGGCTCCCTTATTATGAAAGTAAAGTTTTTATTTTTATCCTGCAGCAGGACTCCGAGTAATGGCCCCTGAACATATAATCACGCTAGGAACCCTTGGGACGGGTTTTTTATTATATTGAAAAACAATTTTTTGGTTCCCTCTATATTTCGGTTCGGTATCGGTACCTAGGAATTTATATAGGTATACCGGTACGTACCCCGCTACCAAAAAAAAAAAAATATATATATATATACAGTTTGAGATAATAACAAGAAAAGAAGGCTAGCTTCAGCTTGCCGGAGTTCATATACTTATATATATAACCGATCTAGATTAAGACTAATTTGTTTCGATTTGGATGAAAAACAATCGGTTATATGGGAGCTATATGATATAGTTGTCCGATCTGGATAAAACTCGAACTTAACCAGCGTGCAGACATAAAAGCTTCTGGTAAAAATTTTCGATCAGTAGCTTTTATGACTTCTTAGATCTTTGTGTTGAAACAGACGGACGGACAGACGGACATGGTTATATCGATTCCCCCTGTCATGCTGATCAAGAATACTTTATATGTACTTTATATATAATATACCATTTTGTGAATGGTATATTTGGAGAGCTCAATAAGATCCTAAAAAATGATAAAGTAATGTTTCACTTCTTTCAACTTAAAGAAGAGGGAGCTAATGGGGTAGTACATAAGAATGTTCACCATTCCACACCAATTGAAATAATTAAATATGCGGTTGAAGCACGAGGGCATGAGGTGCGATGTATAAGCAACATTAAAAACAGAATAACTAAGGAACCAATACACACGTTTTTCATTGATCTTGAGCCAAACAATACAAACTTTGATATTTGTAACATGTAATAATTGATAATGCAGTAGTTACATTCGAGGCCCCAAGGAAGCCAAGAGACATTGTGCAATGCTTTAGGTGTCAGGTGTCATACTAAGACATATTGCAACAAAAAATGTAAGTTAATTGCTCAATGCATCATCAAAGTAACAGTTGTCCGAAAGAAACGACCAACCTGCCATACGAACAAACTGTCGTAGAGTATACAAAAAACTGATATCAAAAAGCCATTAATAATGCAAATAGGAGAAACCCATAAGCCCCTGCCCAACAGTATAGAGTTTTTATTCCACAAGAACCATCACAATATACCAATAACAAGCATAATAAATCAACTTATGCACAAAAATTACGAGGTGAGTCTGATAATAATTTTAATCAATGCAGTGGATAGAATTGAAAAGCTTTTGAACAGACAAACAATATCCTCAATAAGATCCTAAGCCTATCCTAAAGTAGATGTTCACATAGCAGCCATGTCAATGAAATAAATCTCTTTTTATAGTGGAATGATATTGGCATAATGTTAATATCTGAGACTCATGTTACGAGTAAAGCATGTTGTATCATAAAAGGATACCAAATTATAAATACAAACCACCCATCCAGCAGAGCAGCAGTAATCACTTATATATAAACATCACACAACAAAACAATCTTCAAGCTGCAGCTATTTAAGTTAAATGTATGCATTTGGATGTATCTATAGCAGCGATAAACTTACCGCCCAGATATGCATTTAAGCTACAGGACTATAAATGGTTCTTCAAAGTTTTGGTAACCACTTCATTGCTGGTGAGGACTTGATAAGCACCCCTAGTGGGGATCTAAATTGATGAACCCAAAAGGGTTCTCTCTCTACCGGTTAACCCATCTTGCCCACCGATCCGCGAAGAATACCTGACTTGAACACTCGCCAATAATAGTAACATACGCTTATACTATACTAAATAAAGAAAAACCATATAAAATTATAATACAAAGCACTGATATTATTGGCTTTAGAAATGCACTCGAAAATAAGATTAGTTAAGACATATCCCTAGAATCTGCAGACGCAATTAACCTTGCTGCTGAAAAAACTTACAAATGGCATTCAAGAAGCTATTTTTCTCTCCACCCCACAATCAGCCACAAATGAAGTCAAAAAACCTTTTCTCCTCTTAGATGTAAGACACTTAAAAGATGGCAAACAAGTCGTAGTCCCCGTGATAAGAAGATTTTCGGTAAGGCAGTAAAAGACGACCTCACGACTAGGGAAAATAAAGAACGAAGCAGAGTATCCAAGGAATCTAGACCCATTTACAAAGAACCCTGATTACAACCTATGGATGCCAATCAGTTATTTAAAAAGACCTACTACGAGAAATACTATTCTAAAGATATTAACGGCCAATGGTGCAGGTAACGATGAGAAAGCTGCGGCTTAATAATTGATGAGGTTAAGCAAATAAAACTGAAAAAGTCTCCTAAACTTGCTAAAATGTATAGAATTACTATTAAAAACCTGCCTCCAAAATGTATTATGCTCCTTACTTAGATTTACAGCGTCATGGTCAGGCTAGATCACTACCCAAGTCAATGGAAATGCGCTGAAGTAATCATGATACCGAAACCTAATAAACCAGAGCATTGCCCTTTATCATACCGTCCACTTAGTTTGCTGGTAAAATTCTCTAAGTATTTAAAAAGATACTTTTAAGAAGAATTTACCTTAGTTGATCGGGTTTAGAAGGGGGCATGGAAGGCCTGAGCAATGCCACCGAATTGTCAAAACGATCATAGATGCTTTTAAATGCAAGCAATACTGCGCAGCTTTTTTTTGGATGTTAAACAGGCATTCGATAGAGTCTGGCATACAGGTGTACTTTTCATAATAAAGAAATGGCTACCAGTACGTCTATTTATTTTATTTACTTATCGCAAATTTTATGTTCTTGGCACAGGAGAAAACTCAATGATCAATCAATAATCAAAGCCGGAGTTCCTCAAGATAGTGTATTGCTCGCTATTTTATATACAATGTTAGCTGCCGATCGCCAATAATATAGAAGTCGGAACATATGCTGATGACATAGCATTTATTGCCACAAGTTATCAAAGAACTGTCGTATCACAGCAAGTTCAAGAACAGCTTTATAATTTCGAAAAATGGTTAAAGGCTTGGAGAATAGAAGTCAACACAAACAAATCTGTCAAAATAGCCTTCTCATTAAGACCAGGTGGATGTCACCCTGAAACTTTAAATGGCTCGACAATAAGCGGATGTAATACTGTTTAATACCACGAGGTACACTTGGACAAAGGCTCACCTGGAAGACTCATATAAAAGAGAAACAGAGGCAGCTCAAAATAAAAACAAAGAAAATGTACTGGCTCTTAGGTCCACGATCACAACTCAGCCTCGAAAATAAAGTACGACTAAAGCTGTTATGCAGCTGTGGGGAACATCAAGTACTTCCGGATAACAGTCTGTGACTCTAAGAAACATTAAAAGTTATCTTTGGTGTGTACCCAATTTCAAAATTCACAAAGATTCAAATGTGTCATATGTTGGGGAAGAAATTAATCAAATATATCGCAAATACTTAAATAGACTGTCTAACTTAAATAGACTGTCTAACTTGCCTAGTGTAATCATTATTTTTAAGTTTTATTTATTATCCAAAATAATGATATGGTTTAAGTTTTATTAAGTTACTCAAAACTAATGATTATTATTGAAGAAAAACGCAAGAAATTGAAATATAATCATTATAATACAATTTTTATAATATAACTTATAGTGATTACGGTCCCTGATCAGCTCTTGAAGTGGCTGAAAATACTCTAAATCAACTTTTAAAAGACTTCTGGAATTTTCTTATCAAAATGACCACACAGCCAGAATATTTTCAGAAATGTGGAATCAAACGGCAGCATCGACCTTCTGAATGCGAAATCTATGCTCTGGGACAACTGACATCCAAACGCCAGAGGTTAAGCTTTCTTACAGGATTTTCCTATATCAACGATGGTTCTCCAACGTACTCTACTAATCCAAATTACGCCAACAGAAGTAAAAAATAATATAAACTGCTCAGCAATCAATACCAAAATTTCAAACGGCAATCAATTCTCAGTCAAGTCAAAGAAAGCTAGCTTCGGATAACCGAGGCTTACATACCCTTGTAGATTCGGTTGAAATTCGACCAGCATACGTGGAGGCTTCTAAGACTGATACGTTCCAAATTTGGTTAAATTCGAATAAAAATAAAACAAAAAGAAAATACGTAATATAAGAGTTAGTTCCGAATCGGTCAGTTATTTGGGAGCTACATGAAGAAGTGATCTGGTCTGGATCAACATAGGTCAGTAGACGTAGGCTCTTCTAAAGGTGACATTTACCAAATTTGGTTCAATTTGGATAAAAAAAAACAACCAGTTTTGCTGTACTAAGAGTTCATTCCAAATCGGTCTGTTATATGGGGGCCCATGTGATATAGTGGTCCGCTGTTGACGATTTTTACAAATGAGCAGCTTAAAGCAGAAAGAAGCCTGTGGCAAAAATTATAAGTCGATAGGTTTAAAACTGAGAGACTTGTTCGCTTACAAACAGAAGGAGAGACGGATATAAGGAGAGACAGACATGGCTATATCGAGTCGGCATGTCGTGCTGATCAAATATTGTGTTACAAATATACATACGTGTTACAACTATCGTGACAAAACTATAACACCCTCTGCAAGGGTATAAATATACTGAGACGCATCATGTGAAATTCTCTTTAGTCTTCGAAATGCATATACGAATCGAGTTTCAAAGAAAAATGTGTCAAAAATTTTAGGAGATATAGGGGTTTTATCGATTTGTGGGGGCCAAAAGGGCATGGGAACATTTTAAAACAAATGTGATCTGACGAAACATTAGGGAAGTCTACATATTAAATTTGGTAGCTCTGGCTCCTATAGTTTCTGTTTATACAGGCGGACAGACGCACACGGCTAGATCGATTATATACTATATATATATATATATATATATACTTTATGGTCTTAGGCGCTTTCTACTGCCTGTTACATACATTTACACGAATAAAATATACTCGTTTACTCTACTAGAGTACGAGTATAAAAAGAAGCCTGGAATAATATAGATAAATTAATGTAAACACGCGATAGTTATGTACGATATATTAAGACCAAGAAATCTTTAAATATTATTATCGATCACGATAAAAACAGCTGTTAGCAGACATCGTTAAAAAAGACATGAATAAAAGCACAACTATAATTTTATATAATTATGAAACATACATAATTATTACAATATCTCTTGTTCTTTTCTTTGCAAGTAACTTCATAGTTTCCTTTTCAGTCCGGTTTAATTTGGTTATAATGCGTGATGGCGTCTTTCAGAGACTAATGGTAGTGTTTGAAGATTAAATCGCCATTTTCCCTTGCTTTTTTAACAGTCTCATCTGCTAAGTCGTTTCGAATATCATCTGTATGACTTTGAATATGATGTATTTCTACGGCTATGATAAGATTATAATTGTAGACAAACTCGCAAAAAAAACATTTTGTATGAGAACACAACACCCCACAACACTTCACCCTTTTCTGCTAATCCATTGCTTTGTGGATACCTTGGACAAGAACACTGCATTATTATATTGAGGTCATCGGCGAACTTAAGGAAAGGCAACATCACATTCTATTTTCGGTTAATATCCAACATGGTAAATATGAGGTAAGGTGTTTACAATATGAGTCACCGATTTGCTATTTTATTTATATACCATTAAATATTTTGAGTAAGCAACACAAATGGAAACAAGACTATTTCCAACATATTCAAATATATCAATTCCTATAATATGAAATCGATATTCGGGCGTTTCGTCCTGTACCATTGGTTCGTTTTGATTGTTTCGTCTAAAATGTTCGCAAACGCTGCAGGCTGTTATAAGATCCTTGATTTAGTTGCTCATTCCTGGCCAGAAATAGAGCTCTCTGGCTAATGGGAGTGTCTTCTCTATCCCAAGATGGGGCTCATGAAGTTGTGTCATGGTTTGCCCATGAGGTTTACTTGGTAGAATTAATCTGAAGTTAGGTAGTAATAGTCTGTTCTCATAATTTAGTTCTGATTTGAGTTTATAAAACTGTTGCTCAAATGCGTTAAGCTTATTGTATGCATTCCAGCCGTTCTGTACATATTCACAATTTTTGTTGTGTTTCTCATCACTGTCCAAGAATGACACATAGCCCTTGAAATTTTCTTCAGATGAACATACCGCACGCGTGATTGAGTGCACCAAGTTTAAAAGTTCGAGAATATCTTTCTTTTCAGGTAACTGTGCCCGAGATAAGCAGTCTGCAATGAGCAGGTCCTTGCCAGGCTTAAAGGTTTCTGTCATCTTTGGGTATTGTAGTAGGAACAAAAGTATAAGTTGTAGCCGAATAGTTACATCGTTAATATCTCTTCTCATAAGGGTTTCAAGTATCTTGTAATCGCTTTCAACTAAAAATTCACGGCCATAGATGTAACAGTGGAACAGTGCCGCCTCAAATGGGTACAATCCGAATTTGCTTTGATTTGGTTAAAAAATAGAAAAGAAATGCTACTAAATGTTCATTCCGAAAAAATCAGTTATATGGGAGCTACATGATAAAGTTGTCCGATTTAGATCAAATCTGGTCAAAGAAAATGGTGCCTCTTCCAATGAACACAAACCGAATTTAGTTTGATGTGGATGAAAAACAGAAAAGTAACGCGACTAAGTGTTCATTCCTGAAAAATCGTTTATATGGGAGCTATATGATATAATTGACCGATCTGGATGAATCTCAAACTTAGCTCAAACTTCAGACGAAAGAACCATCTGGTAAAAATTTCAGCTGTGTAGCTCTTAAGACGGAGGCGCTTTCTCTATGCGTTGCAAACTTTCTGACAAATTTAATATAACAAATTATACAAAAAATAAAATATGCGCTTATTAGCATAACTTTTCTATTTATTATCCATATCAAAACAAAATCCGGATTGTATCCACTGTAGCCCCAAGCCCGCCGACCAGTTACACAGGTACTCTAGTCCGGAGTATCTGAGGTTCTCCAAAGTTTAGAAGGAGAAATGATTTGGCCTTCTCTTTCAGGAGAGCACAACGCTACAACAAGAGTGTAGAATTATATTCCAGATTTATAGTTTTCTCCTTTACGCTTCAGCCTTGTATTTTGTGTTAATTATACTAGTGCCATGTTGGTGAGTTGCAGGAATTTTACTATCGATTGGTTTGACTCGATAGGTTCGTGTAAGAATAAATTGTATATATCGCTGTATTTGGTTAGTGATGGAAAACGGTTGCGGTACATTTTTTATAGTTTCATATTACATTGTTCCTGTCCTCAGAAGTATTGCAATTATCACAGATTGAGTTATTAACAAGATTCATTTTTGCCGAGATATATTTATCAAAACCGTGACCACTTAAGATTCGATTGATTTGGATAATTTCTAGTCTGTTGAGATCACAGTTGATGTTTGCAAGCCATGGCTTGGAGGTAAGAACACTTCAATTTCGCCAACTAGGGTGTCGTCTGCCAAGTTGAAAGGTATTAAGCAGGAACCAGATGCAGTATTTGCAGTTGTGCGCCGCTGTTGCAATTGTGGAGCCGTGTTTAATCACCTTAATGACGGTAAAGCTCTTAGGACTACACACCATACATGTTTCAAAGTTGGGCATTTTGCGAAGTAGTGCAAGCAACGAAAGCCAAAGGACAACAACATGGACAAAGCATCACTCCAAAAGAAGACACCAAAAAATCTTTAGCAGCTATATAGGATGGAACAGGTAAACGCAGTTTTAAAGAAAACAGGCATACAAGGAATAATTATGATTTTCTCAGAATAAGTGAGTGTGGGTCAAGCAATTAAAAGTGGATAAAGACTTATAAAATAAAAAACCGATATGTATCATTTAAGGTTGACTCAGGTGCCGATGTCAACTGTATCCCCATTAAGTTAGTTAAGTGTTTAAAAACATATATTTGTAACGGTCAATCCTTCATCTATGATTATAATAAGAGGGCTACGAATTTTGGTAAGGAACAACTAAAATGTCTTGATGAAAAAAACGGCATAAGTAAAAAAGCGTAATTTTTAGTAGCGGATAATGGGATAATTGAGGTTTTAAGCCTCAATTGATTATTAGATGCCTAAATGTTGATTCAATCAGCCATCTGCCAAAAACCAAAGAACAATTTGTAGAAGAGCTTAAGTTTTTTATTGAAGGCTTAGGAAAGTTTCCATCTAAACCATCTATCATTATAAAAGATGATGCAGAACCAGGACTACATTATAAAAATGGGGTTCCACAAGGCCTGTTTGAGCCTTTGGAAAATAAAATAACAGCTATGGTCAAAGACTGGGTAAATAATTTACATGGGGAACTCTTACAATGGGAAACTCTTACTGTGAATAGACCCAAAGACTTTAAGCAAGGTTATCAAACGTAAGCATTTTCTCATTCCTAGAATTGATGACTTATAAGTCAAATGCGAAATAAAAAATTATTTTCAGTATTAGATTTATCCAGTAGATTCCGGCAGATGGAGTTAGATGGGAAAAGCTCAGATCTTACGACATTTTTGCATCCCTTTGGTCTTTTTGAATCTTTTTTAATCGCCTGCCATATAGCATAAATAGTGCTCCTGAAATGTTTCAGAGTAATATGATACAAATTTTTGGTGATAATGGTATAATGGAGTAATGGTATATTTTGATGACTTGAGTATTATGTGCGAGACAGAAGAAGAGCATGATGACATTCTCTTGTCAGTACTAAAGCCCACACAAGAGAACCATGTAAGATTTAATCCAGATAAGGATCAATTTTAAAAAACAGAAATTGAGTTTATGGGTCATATTGTGTCTGAGGGAGTTGCCAAGCCACAGAACAAGCATCGAGAAGCAATCCTAAATATTAAGACGCCTTGGTCTCTTTAAATATCTTGCCGAGTTCATTCCAACTCTCTCTAAGAGATAAACTAACATGAGGCGTGTTACGAGAAACGATATAGCTTTGAGTGGAATCAAAAACACCAAAAGGAACTTAAAGATTAACTCCAGTTGATTGCAGATAAGCCAGTATTATTGGTTTATGACAAGTCGAAGCCAGTTATAATTCAAGCGGAACTTAAAGATGGGTTAGGATGCGCATTGACTCAAAATGGGCATCATATACCTTTCGCATCTTGTACACTGACAAAAAGCGAACAAATTGAGAAAGAATGCAAATGAATGTCTGTCGATAGGTTTGATTGTTTGATATTGTACCGACCGTTATGAAGTATCTGCTGTATACTAACACTGGCTGAAGGGATAACATCGTTTTAAAAAGATGGGCGTGGCACCGCTTCTTATATAAGCGATAATATAAGTTCGTCATAGCTGCACACACCGATTGTTTTGAAAGTTCGAGCTATGTATCTTTTTCATATATCGATATATTCCGCTATCGGTATACGTATATTGATTTATTTATAACTAAATAAATCGATAACGATATTCACATGCTCACCCTCGAAAATTGTATCCAAGTATCGGATCCAGAATCCAACAATAACAAAAACAGTCATTATTGGTTGGCATAAACAAAAGTCAACTACGTCTTGAGCATTAAGCTAAATGAGTTTCTCAAGCATAAACAAGCTTGGTCCGCGCTTATTAAATTACTTTGTCCGTAGCTGTCAATATTAAGCTAAGTGCGCATGCAAAGCGTAAGCATTCTGGTCCATTCTTAGTCGGATGCATAAACATACGGCGGTGTGACGGAAATCTCTTCCAATCGAATTCGAAATCTCGGTATTGCTTCTGATCCTTCCATTTCAATGGTCTCTAGAGTCAGTCCGCTTTTGCTTCCTGAAGACCCGTTTCACCCATCATTACACGTTACTATGGATATTCCTATTCCTGCTGTATTCCTGCATCATTCAACTTGTCAGCTAGAACATATTCATTTAGAAAGGCTGATTTCGCCTTAACAATGCCATCCTTCAATCAGACTTGTCGTACTTGTACAATTGTACAGATATGGACAGTGCGGTTGACTTCTTTTACAAAATTCTTTATTCACTTTTTAAGGATTTGTTGCCGTTCACTAGTCCTGTTAGGCTTAATAAGCCTCCTTGGCTTAGTCCACAGTTGTATAATCTAAAAAATATCAAGTCTAGACTCTTTAAGAAGTTCAAAGTCTCGGGAAGGTCCTCTGACTATACGCGCTATATTCCGAGTGCTATAAAGCACATTTGCATCGCTGTAGGGTTCAATTTTCTCAGGACCCAAAACAATTTTATAATTTTGTTAATTATAAACGTAAAACATCTGTCCTACCTTCTTCATTGTTTCATATAAATACTGAAGCTAATACAGATCAATTCATTACCAAACAACTTCTTTCAAAAAAACTTATTCGTCTCTTAAGTATCGGTCTGATCAGATATACCCTTACCGCTTACACAGGTCTAATAAAATCCCACATCCCCAAAAGCTTGTTGCTTAATAAACTTAAGTATATTAAGCCTAACTTTTTTCCTGGTCCTGATGGTGTTCCGGGGTGTATTCTCAGATTCTGGGCTGATGCGCTTTGGAAGCCGATTCTGAAGCTTTTTGATCTATCTTTAAATTCTTCGTCTTTCCCTTCTCTCTGGAAGGAATCGTTTATTATTCCTCTCCATAAAATGGGGAATAAGTCTGATGCCCAAAACTACAGAGGTATATCAAAACTGTCTGCCATTCCTAAGCTTTCTGAGAAAATATGATTTTCTCAGTTACCATACTCTCAAATTTCTATAATTTCATCTGCTCAGGATGGGCTTATGAAGCGTAGGTCTACCACCACTAATTTACTTGAACTTTCTTCTTTTGTAATTCATTCTTAAATGAATAAAATGCAAACTGACATCATTTACACTGACTTCAGCTCGGTAAATCACTTTTTGCTTATTCATAAGTTAGATCTCCTTGGCTTCCCATCGCATCTTCTTAAGTGGATCTCCGACTACCTTAATCTCAGAGCTGAGAAAGTTCTTTTTAAAACCTATTACTCTAAGCCCCTTAAGGTTACATCAGGGATACCGCAGGGTAGCCACCTTGGCCCTGCTCTTCACCTTATTTATCAACGATTTGTGTACTGGGTCTTATCAAGCGATGGTCGAAGGAATTTGAGGATTCTTGTATAACCAAACTACTATATACTTCTCTTGTCCGACCTATTTTAGAGTACGCATCGTGTGTCTGGTGTCCACAATACAGAAATCACGAGACTGCATTGAGTGTGTTCAAAAGAAATTATTACTTTTTGCTCTCCGTGGGTTGAATTGGGACATCAATAACCCCCTTCCTTCATATTCAAGTAGGCTCCTGCTTATAAATCTTCCATCTCTTAAAAATCGTAGAATTCTGCTTAATGTTATCTTTATACATAAGCAGATTAATGGTGATATTGACTCGCCGTCTTTAATTAGCCAAATCAGTTTTCGTGTTCCTCGTAGAACTATTAGAAATTATGTGACTATCTATCTTCAGCACTGTAATTTAAACTATCTCTTGCATGAACCTTTTCGTGTCCTCTGTAGTAACTATAATAAGCTATTTAACTTTATCTCTAATAATAACTCCCTAAACTCAAACAAAATATCTATAATAACGCATCCACCTTGTAGATAATGTAAATTGTTTATCGTTTGTTGTTTTTTACTCTCATTGAAAGTGAGCGAGCGATTCAGCGGTTTTTTTTTCGTCTTCGCGATTCGTGTTGCTCGTTATGCGGCTGCGCCCCTCGGCCGGCTGGGCGGCAGACACTTGCCACAAAGCCCTGTGGCTTGGTAGAGATTGGCCACTTGAATGTGCAGCGCATTGTACGTCAACGTCCCGATAATTTGGATTTTTATTTCTAGTACTTGAATGCAGTGTGAATGTGTGTGATTGTCAAATAAAAAAAGAATAATCTTTATACTCGTACTCTAGTAGAGTAAACGTGTATATTGTATTCATGAAAATGAATGTAACAGGGAGTAGAAAGCGTCTAAGACTATAAAGTATATATATCCTTGATCAGCATCAACAGCCGAGTCTATCTAGCTATGTCCGTCTGTCCGCCGTTAGTATGAACACCTCAATCTCGGGGACTGTGATAGCTAGAGAGACCTAATTTGGTATGTAGACTCCCCTTGTGGGGCGTCAGATCAAGTTTGTTTTTAAATTTTGACACGCCCCCTCCCGGCCACGCAAGCCAAAAAACTTTATATCTTCTATAAATTTCAACGCATTTAATTAAAGATAGATTTGTATATGTATAAGCATACAATCCACCGATTTTTTTTCTGTATGAAAACACCATTTCCCCAAAAAAAAAAAACACTGTTCATACTTTTGAATGTGTCGAATATTGAATAAATGCTGAGTACGAGTATCTTATAGTCGGAATATCGATTATAGCGTTCTTATTTGTTAGATTTTGCAAATTGCCGATACCAAAGAAACACAATCACAACACAAATGTCTACACAAACACTTAACATATTGCATGGAAACAATTTTGCTATAGTCTGTGAGTATCGACTGTAAAAATGAGAGAGGTAAAACTTTGACATACATATGTTACGTTGGAGCATCACAACCAGGATATACACCGAAGGCTCTTTCTTTGAATGGTTTCCTCCTCCATTTATATTTTCCGCAAAATTTTCCGATTAACCGAAAATAAATAAAACAATGCGTTTGCCATTCACAATGTTGTATAACAAACAGCTGGGCATAGCAGAGTTGGTTGTATTACGCTTTGTTTTGTAATTGAAAATATATGATATTATTTTAAATTTAGTTGGCTTAGTTTCTATGTTATCGTCACTGTTAATGATTCGAAGTTTCTCGTTAACAGTTTTGTGAAACCTGTCTATATATGATATTCCAGTCTTCCTTGCTTGACAGTCCTCTATGTAATGTTTGCCTATTAATAAGTCATAATTTTCGGATAATTTATGAATGTAAAGAGTTTGAAGACTGAGACGTAATTTGTTTGGTTGTAGATTTACGTTTTGCATCAAACCTATGTGTCCGTTTATTGTGTTTACTTTCATGTGCTTTGTTTTTATTGGAAAGTTTAAGAAATTTTTTTTGTCAGATTTATTGTCGACACCATTGCTATGACACATTTTAGTGGTATACTATTAATTATTTTTCTGATGTCGACGTAGTTTTGTCCGAGGCTTCTTGATGAAGATTTTCATCCGTCGCTGGTGTTGGTTGTTGGATTATGATTTTTATTGTTGATTTGGTTGGGCTTTATTATGCGCATTGTTGGCATAATAATAATAATAATAATAATTTTGTTAATGGTTTTTCTTGAAATTTTGTCTTGGTTTATCATACTCACTATTTTCATATAGTCCCTCAATCTGAGCTTCCTGGTTTCGCTTTTGAACACTTGTAATATCGTGTTCTTTCTAATATCATTAATTGTCTATCTGGTAACTTTCTGTTTATTTCATCTTTGATTGTGCTTCTTATTGCGTTTGTGCATATGTTGATATTTATAATATTATTATCTTATGTTATCTTATTAGTAATTATATACGCCTTGTTTTCCAATTCTTCAATATACTTACTTAGATTGCCCTTATAATTCGTGTTGTACAATCGTCTTAATAGTTCTTCTAATGGGGGTTTGTGTTGTATTCGTTGATTAGGGCTTTTTTTTATCTCCATCCAAGTGATGGTTTGGGCTGGTAAAACCACTTGAAGCTCAATTGCTGCGAAGGGAACACTCTGCTGCCTCACATCATTTGTTGGGCACAGTTGTAATATGTACTCAATCCTTCTTATGAATGAATTTAGGCTATCCGTGTATCCTTTGAACATTATTACTTGCCGAAATTGTGAAAAGGCTTGGTTGATTAGTTGTTCTGTTAGGCCCTGGCTAGCCATTGTGTTCAGATATTATATATATTTTAAGTTGAGATAAAATTAATTGTTGTTGTTTTGGTATTAGCTTCACTTCCTTATTTGGGCTAAATCACTGTTAGTCTCAGCGGTCAAAAATTTAACAATTCACTTCACTGTTTGGCTAAATCAATTTGTAAGCAGTCAAAATATTTACTCACTGATTTTGGGCTATGTCACTATATTAATCTTAGCGGTCTAAAAGATTCATCTCCTTCACATAGATTCTTTTGCGGATCAGTTTGATTTGAGGATTTGATAATAGTCGAAACGGAAGCGACACTAATGCAACGCTTGATCAGAATAGACTCCATGAGTTTAGCTTACTTCTCTTATTGATACCAATTCGAACTGAATCTCTGTGGCGTACGTGACCAAAACTTGTGTGGTCTAAATGGTCATTATGTTTGCGCAAAAGCGTGGACCAAAATTTTTACGCTTTTGATGCGCATTTAGCTTAATGCTGACTGCTTTGTTGGTTGCTATAAAGCTCGGACAAAGCAGTTTAATAAGCGCGGACCTTGTTGATGCTTAATGCTAAAGACGCAGTTGGTTTTTGCTTATACCAACCAATAATGAATGTCTATGTTATTGGTTGATTCTGCATCCGATACTTGGACTCTGAATTCAATTTCAAGGTTTGTTTATTAAAATGTGCGAGTTTGGGAATGTGCCCCAGAGCCAATGGGGTTAGCTGAGTGGCCACAAAATAACGGAGCCAGCGTTCTCAACGGATTCAAGGCAAAATTTTCAAAAACATCTTTTTTTCTTGGACTGTCATCATTATAAGTTGTATTATAAAAATTACACAATAATAATTATTCACAATTTTTTTATTGAATTAATTAGAAAATAATGATTAATTCTTGAGTTATATTATAAAAACAAATAAATATCATAAAATAATGATTATATTTTTAATTTTACTTGTGATTTTGAAAAACTTTTCACAGGGAATTAAAAAAAAGTTTATATATATTATTAATAAGTGAAATCACAAATTTTGCAATCATTTTTCTTGCTCTCACAGTGTTTCTCTAGGCCATCTCATCAAGAATATATACTCTATTAATAATATATATTCTTGATCATGCTTGGATCTTGCCTTGTCCTTCTCTTTATCATCTCTGTATGTACACCAAGACTCGCATCAGTTTATTTAAAAATTTTACCACTCGATGGGTTTAAAAAGAATCACATTTTGTTCACGAATAGACTTAACATTAAAAAGATTATTTTATTTCACATTAATCCCGTGAGACAAAAAATTACATATCAGATTGTAGCACATAAACTAAAATTACTTACTTTTGTTCTGCCTCTGCTGAAGCCACCCTCATCATGCGGACGTGGACGTTGACCCGGCTGAAAAAAAAAAAAAAATATACGTGAAACAAGAGAGGAAGGCTTACTTCGGGTAACCGAAGCTTACATACTCTTGCAGATTCGGATGAAATTCGGTCAGCGTACATGGAGGCTCCTAAAACTGACTCTGAAAAAAATTTGGTTCCATTCGAAAAAAAAGTTTGGGTGGAAAGAGTTTACATTGTGAATCGGCCAGTTAAATGGAGGCTATATGATATACTGGTCCAATCATGACGATTTTTAAATACATAACAATATATATGTATTTAGAATGTTATTAAAAGACAAGTAAGAAAGCTATAATCAAATTCCGGCTATAAGATACTCGTACTCAGACCACTACCACCAAGTCGCACTCACAGAGCAGCACCGTGAGAAAACGGGTTTCTCAGTTCTGTAGTCTCTCTTTTGGCTTAAAAAAAGCTGGGAGTATATTTCAGAGAGCGATTGACGATGTCTTGAGAGAGCATACGGGCAAGATATGCTATGTCTATGTCGATGATGTCATAGTATTCTCAAAAACAGAAACTGATGATGTCAAGCACATTTACAAGATCATCAAGGGCCTAATAGAGGCCAATAGAGGTAGCACGAGAGAAAATACATATTTTTAAAGAAAGCATGAAATATCTCGGGTTCATCGTAACCAGGGCGGGAGCAAAAACTGATCCAGAGAAGGTCAGAACAATCCAGGAATATGTTGAACCAAAATACTTGTTTGCTCTCAGATCCTTCCTAGGACTGGCGAGCTAATATAGATCCGTGGGTAAGCATAAATCCAAGAAAGTAGCCATACAATTCAATCAAGAACAGCGTAACGCGTTCGAAAGGATAAGAAACATCTTGGCAACAGAATATGTACTTTTAACATAAACCGATTTAAGGAAGCCAGACAGATGACAAGCAGCAAACTACCACCAAATTGTCAGAAGGCTAGAATCAGACAAAAGTTCGCACTACAAAAAAAAAGAAACAGAAATAAGACGCACAGCAGGCATATTGGGTCATCGATATTTATGTCATTTATATTAGAGAAAACAGAAAGAGCACTAAATGGATAATAGTTATGAAATGAAGATTCATTTAAGGCAGCTCGTCATACAGAAAAAGGCGCTCAGGATTTATGAACTACTCAAGCCAAATGAGAGGCGAAGCAACATCAGCTGGTGATGGAGCTGTTACCACATACCCACATTAAATTCTAGGATTCGTTGAAGAGGAAAAATACTTCCATGGCCTAGTTTTCAATGCTAATGAAACTGAGCTTGGGTGGAAGGAAATGTCAACATTTTTATCAAAGAAAATAAAAGTACCACCCATATTTAAGGCACAAAAAGATAGTTTTACCCTTCCGCTGTATAGTAATGAATCAGGTAACTTTCAAGTAAACCCAATTCGTATTTCAAAGTCGATGAGTTCTCACTGCAGAATGAGTTAAGGGATAGTTTTTTAATTGCTTTGTACTTGAAGCTGGAAAATATTTAAGAAAGAAGAATATACTCTTTACTCAATATACGGCATTTAAAAGACAACTATAACTGACTCATACAATGTAAACATCGCCTGGAAGAGTTTTCTATTCAATATTGCCTTGAATTGGTTAAATTATCTTTAAAAGAGATAAAGGAGTCAGCATTAAATGGATTTTGAAAAATTGATATCCAGTGGTTGCTAAAAACCACGTAATACAACTGCCATAGTTCGAACTCCATGAAGTTTTAGAATTTGCTGAAAGTGAACGATTCGTATGACATGACTATCGTAATTTGCCAGAAATATTTAAAGTTAACTGCTTGCATGACGAATTTTTACTTGAAGTGTTGCTGCAAATGAAAAAGGCAATTCAAAATCAGATGACAGCAGCTGTGAAGAAATCGAACTTATACACACAAAAAAGGTATGCGTATCGAATTCATTGGTGCGCGTAATGAATTTTAATATACGTAAATTATTACAAAAATAATTGTTTTTATTATTTTTGAATTAAAAATTAATTATTAAACAGCCTGAAACTTACTACGTTGTATTCAAGTTTTTGTTACAAAATATTAAACTCAAAGTTTCTCATATTAAATATTCATACTAAATAGAGTTTTTAACTCAAAGTAATATTTTTCTGCACTAAATTTAATACAACTTTGTAAATTTAAAGTTGGTTCATATTACATTTTCATTTACATACATAAAAAATCAAATACTTTATTTGACTTTTATAATTAAAATGAAGAGAAATAGCTTCAACATAAACTGTATTTCACTTTACCCGAATCAAATTTGATTTGTTATGGCGCATATGAATACGTTTCAAATTAGAAATTAATAGCAACAAATTTAAAATAAGTGTATTTTCGAAATAGGCACAAAACAGGGAAGACAAATAGGAAAAAGTATTTGTCACAGACACTTAAATTTATATCTTCCTTTTCTTTAGCGTTTTACGAAGACTCAGAAAAAATAAAAGGCTTCTAGTTTTTAGGCAGAGGAAATGTTGAAATGTCGATGGTTTCAAATCTCCCAGCAATCAGTAACTCTCAAAGGCTCCACAAATAAAGGAACCTAGTAGCCTTTGAACGTTTTCTCTCTCTTCGTAGAAATGTACAGAGATAATCCTTTACATTGAAGTGCAAGGAAGTGTTACTCCACATTTCTAGTGATTTAAATGGCACTCTCCTAAAAATGGTCTAAAAATCGCTCACCGAAAAACCATAAAATTTTAAGAGAGCGTTCGCAAATGACTTGCAACTTAACTGCAAAGCAGTTTTAAAAATTTCTAATTAATCGAAAACGACTCATTTTTTTTTGACAATCATGAGGATGCACCACAAAAAAAAAAGAACTAAAAACAATTAAGAACGCTATGGTCGATATTCCAAATATAAGATACTCGTACTCAGCGCTTATCTAATATTCGCACACACAAGTTGGCAACAGTTTTTGATTTTTTAATACCACGTACCTAGTAAGAGGATCTATTAAGTTTATGAAATGTATGTAGCACATTTAGTTGATTTTTTTGTATATATGTAAAAGCATACAATCTACCGATCTGCCATTATGATCGGATGGTAAATGTAGAGAAAATCGTAAAAAACATTTGGCATAAGAGCACCCCACCCCCAAAAAAAAATCAGAAAATGTTGCATACTTTTGAATCAATCGAATATTTAATAGACGCTGAGTACGAGTATCTAATAGTCGAAATATCGACTATAGTGTTCTCACTTGTTTTTCTTTTTTGGTGGGGTCTGGTTTTCTCATGCAGAATTCAGAATTCTCGCTAAAGTTAACATCATAAGCCCAACGATTATTTACGATAATGATTTAACATCTTTTTTAGCTAAGCATCTCTCAGAAATATCCTTTGACGAGCTGATGGAAATGTCTAGGATTAAGATACTCTAATATGTTTCACTTTATCATAAAATATCCCATAGTTAACTTTTTGTGTAGTTTTTGTCATAGCTTTCTTCTAAGTGGCAACGCTTCCCAGAATTGACGAAATTCTAGATCAATGGGGTCGAACCAAATACTTCTCATACCTTGAGTTTATGTTAGGTTTCAATCAGATTGAACTGGAAGAAAGTTCAAGAAATATAATATCTTTTTCAACAAGAGATGGCTCATATCGCTTCCCGCGATTGCCATTTGGTTTAAAAATATCGCCAAACTCATTTTAGAGGATGATGACCAAAGCATTCTCTGGACTTGTACCCTCGCAAGCATTCCTGTATATGGATGACTTAATTTTAATAGGTTGTTCAGAAAAACATATGCTAAACAACTTAAAATGTGTTTTATAAATATGTAAGAAATACGACTTAAAATTGCATCCATAAAAATGTTCATTTTTATACTCGTACTCCAGTAGACTAAACTAGTATATTGTATTCGTGCAAATATTTGGCAGAAATGAGGCAGAAATGAGAGTCTAAGACCCCATAAAGTATATATATTCTTGATCGGCATCATCAGCCGAGTCGATCTAGCCATGTCCGTCTGTCCGTCTGTCCGTCGGTCTGTCCGTCCGTCGGTATGAACACTTACAACTCGGAGACTGTTAGAGCTAGAGAGACCCAATTTGGTATATAGACCCCCCTTGTGGGACGTCAGATCAAGTTTGTTTTAAAATTTTTCTCCGCCCCTTCCGCTACCGCAAATTGATATTTTCCACAAATTTTAACGTAGTCAGTGAAAGAGAATAAATCGAGAAGCCAAGCGAGAGCAGACGCTCTGCTAAATAATCCAAATACAATTTTAGTAATTACAATATACTAATATATATAGTAATACTAATATACTGACATATAAATTTTTATTTTCTATAAATATGTACCCAAATCAAATGTTCATTATTTTATTGCCCACTTTTTAGGGTGACCGCCGTACAAACCAACCGCCCACTACATTGTTCTTATTTCATAGCTTTTCTGTTTTTCATTAGAATTCGGCGAAATTTAAGGTTTATGTGTCCTAGAGGCATCTAGGTCAACTGACCAAATTTGATATACCTTATATTCTCCGCAACGCTTAAAAAGTTATGCCTTTCAAATTTCCTGACAAAATTAATATACATACCATTTGTGAATGGTATAAAACAGAAAAGTAACTCTACTAAATGTTCTTTCCGGAACAATCGGCTATATGGGAGCTATATGATATAGTTGTCCGATGTGGATTAATTTTAAACTTAACCGCAGTGCAGAAAAAAGAAACATCTGGTAAAAATTTCAGTTCTGTTGCTTTTAAGACTACTGAAATCGTTGTGTTGAAACAGATGTCCTTACGGACGAACAGACGGCGATAGTTATATTGATTCCCCTTGTCATGCTGATCAGGAATATATATACCTTATACAATTGAAAACGTTTCCTTCTGTGTGTCTCAAACCTTCTGAAAAATTAGTATAGAATCACATTTTCTTGGGAATGTTATAAAAAGGAAAGCTAGCATCTGCTTGCCGAAGCTTATATACCATTCAAATTTTAAATATATACCTCATCTCTGATATCGTAGTTTGATCTGAATCAAAAGTGAGCAGTTAACTTGAAAGTTGTTAGCGTGATCATATGATCACGCAAAATGTTATCATGAAGAATTGCAAATTACTAAAAAGCTACTTATTCGTCCTGGTGTACTGTCTAACTGTATGTTGATGATGTGAAATATATGTCAAGAATAAAGCTGTCTAGTTCCGAACGACATTTATATATATATGCTGACCTTATGGAATAAAATGCTTCATTACCTGAAGAATATTGGTAGTGCAATGCAATTTATTAATAATTTAAGAAAACATTATCAAAGATATTTGTGAAAACATTAGTAAAAGAACGTAGCAGTTAAATGTAAGTCCTTTTAAGTTTCTTTTTGTTTTGACAGTTTTTGTGACAACGTAGCTCATGGGGCTATTACTCGGAGTCCTGCGCCAGGATAAGAAAACAAGTAAGAACGCTATAGTCTATAATTATTATCCGATCTTAACGAAATACGGCATATCGGTAGATTATGTGCTTATGCATATATTAATTGATATTCAACTAAATGCGTTAAAATTTGTGGGATATATAAGGTTTTGCGGTTTGCTGGGGCAGGAAGGGGCGTGGAAATTTCAAAACAAACTTGATCTGACGCCCCCACAAGTAGAGATGTCCGAGATTTAGGTGTTCATTCGGATGATGCTGATCAAGAAAATATATACTTTATGGGGTCTTAGACGCTTCCTTCTGCCTGTTACATACATTTGCACGAATACAATATATTCATTTACTCTACTAGAGTACGAGTATAAAAACTTTATTTTCGTAATAAGGGAGCTTTTTAGCACAAGTAAACCAGATTTTATCCGAAATGTACAAAAAATTAATTCGGTCACATTCAGGTTAAAATCGGATAATATTTATAGATTAAATATTAAAAAAAACCTTTAGGGTTGAAACCCACTACCTTAAACAAAAATGTAATGGTCGACTATTGAATTCTTGCACCAGCAGTGCAAATATTAATGTCTCACCTTTATTTACATGCATGCTTGAATGACAGAAACTTGATTGTACTTGTCTAAACCAAAGGAAGATTTTTGTGTTGTTGAAAAAGGGCAAGGGTACTTATAAGCAGCCGATGATTGAATATGATTTTGCAGTGTTACGATATGAAATAACTAAGTATCGGGTATATAGAAGGAATTTCGACTATAGCGGAAACATTGCGGAAACAGAAATCTTATTAAATTTAGATAGTAAACATGCAGTTGTCATAGAGAATTTTGCCAGAACATGTCATTAACCTTGTTGGTTCGAGCCAAATTGGCTTGCAAAGCTTTTTGCAAAAATACGTTCAAATTTAATTCAATTTAATCTATTTTAGAAAATTAGAAATTCGTTAAATATCCTAGCGTTACAAGTACAGAGTTACTTTTCAATTATTACGATAGTCATGACTTATTTAGATTCATAATTTCGTTATAACCAATCTTATCTAAAGCATGTTTAATATTTTATCTAATCCAATTATAACTAATTACAATTATTTTTTTATGCAGAAAATGAAATATTATAAAGTGAAATAATTTTGTATTTTAAAGTTATATTCTTTTAGTTCAAGTATTGTAAGTGTGGTTGAATTTTAAATTCTAATGCGCATTTTGCTGATGATCATATATAGGGTATGTGGTAGCTCCTTCCACTGATGAACAGCGAATATAAAAGAGTGCCTTTCTGAGCAGTCTAGCTTATATCGTGTACTAATTAAATTATTTGTTATTCCTAATGTAGTAAAGGAGAGTTTTTAATACAAATAATTCGGTTCCTTGGCATGAAAATTATGTGCATGAAAATTAGGGTTCTATGGTGAATTCTAGAGATAAGGGTATATTCATAATTTAGTTTGCATACGTCGTTATATGTTCTCTTGTTTTTATGTAAAATATATATCGTGCTTTGCTATTGAATTTTACTTTTAATTAGTTTTTGCTGGTGGCATCACACTTACTGAAGAGGAGGGGGCGGGGCAAAATTTTAAAACAAACGTGTTTGTTGGTGGGGGTGTTCTCATAGATTTTTTTACGATTTTATCTAAAACTATTATCCTATCTTAACAGAATTCGGCAAATCGGTAGATTGTGTGCTTATACATATACAAACCGAGTTTAACGTAGTGGCTTGTCGGTCAAGAGTGAATTTTACAACATAAAATTTGTAATTTGAATCGTCATCAGGTGTTCAAGTGCTTTTGATAGGAATGGTTCGTTTACATTTACGACATTTACTCTTTTTTCCGATCAACAGTTTGGCTTTAGAGAATGCCATGGCACGCCTGAACAATGCCATAGGCTCGTAGAGAGATGTCTGGATGTCAAGCAAGCCTTCGACAGAGTGTGGCATACCAACATGCTACTTAAACTGAAGTCAACCCTGCCTACGCCGTTGTACCACCTCATAAGGTTATATCTGGGGCACAGATACTTCTTTGTTGGGTGCGGGGAAGAAAGATCACAGATAAGAGAAGTCAGAGCCGGAGACGCCCAGGGAAGTGTATTGGGTCCCTTCCTGTACACAATCTACACTGCTGACACGCCGATCATTGCAGATAGTGCGCTGCTGACAGCCACGTACGCTGACGACACGGCCTTCCTTTCCACGGATGTCTCCCCTCAGACGGCCATGGCCATCCTAAAACGGCAGCTTTACACTCTAAGCTCACTAGATGGGACATACTGGTCAGCCCCGAAAAGTCGACGCATACAACGTTTTTTCTGAGAAGAGGGGAGGAGAAGAGGGCCCCCCCTGTGCAGCTTGAGGGAACAACAATTCCAAGTACCTTCGCCTGGTACTAGACAGAGGACTAGTCAATGCAAAACTAAAAAAGTGGCTAATCCGCAGAAGATCCACCCTGAGGCTGCGATGCAAACTCCCCATTTACAAGGGCATAATAAAGCCAATGTGGACGTACGGAATCCCTATCTGGGGCATTTTAAGTCGGTCCAACCGCTCGCACATCCAAAAGCACTGAACAAGCCCCTTAGGACTATGTCCAACGCACATATTCTCCACTCACCCTGCTCGAGAACAGCACCACAACAACGAGGCTCAGAAGACTTCGCGCTCTTGACCTTCCCCATGGGAGACAGCACAACGGAGAGCCAAGACCGAAAAATAGAAAATCGCCGAGCACAACACGGTACATCTAACCTTATTGTCTGTCAAAAACAAACTAAGTATGCTATGTACTGGAAACTGTGAACATATGTTCGGGACATGTGTACAAACATAAAACCAACAAGAAGTCAATAATCGAATCGTACATTGTCCGCGAGACTTGACGTAACATAGAATTGGTATCGACAATGAGAACACAGAAAAAGAGACACAGGCGCCACTGAAAAACTACCGTAGCGCAGTTTCTGCCGAAATTCGCCTTGCACGAATCGCAACATAAATTAAATATTTATTAAAACACTAATAGGCTTGCTTGCAATTATCCATCTATTAACATTTAATTTGTCAAATTAGGAAATAATATAATGTTGCTTATTGAAACGACTTTATGAACACCTGGTCGTTCGGACGCAGTGTTAGGCAGATGCGCCGTTATCCAAAACAGAGATAGGAATTTATAAATCATGAGAGAATGTGCTGGGCAGGTGCGCCGCATTAAACAACTGCGATAAGGCTAATTGAATTCGACTCACACCGGCCGCTAGAAAGCCTAGCTTGCACCTCGTTAATTTCCTTGGCTGTTACCATGTTTTTTTCGATCGACGATAGCTGACTCAGATGCATATTATGGCCACTGCAACGCTGTTGACACTTCCGAATTTGTCCTTGACTTCCTTGATGATCTCCAGGTTACGTTCATTTAAACGATAAAGGTAAGGGAGACTCAGAAAGTCCTGGTGCACGGTGACGTTCAGAACGAAAATTCCGCAATGCCGAGGAACTTACTCTGGACACTTGGTCTAATTGATTAGAGCACTTGATGAGGTTTGTTCCGTGGATCCAAGTTTCCGTAACATTGTCAATGCAAAATTTATCATCGACCCATGTGATCGGGTGCAGACGACTCGGCAGCATTTGGCAGGTTGCCGAATCACCAGCATGAAGCTGTCTGGCGCAAGAGCTATCCGATGATAGTTGACAAAAGATTCCTGCCGGCGTCGTAGTACAAATTTTAAGAGCGAGATTTCAAATCTGGAGCATGAAGTTTTGTGAGGACAAAATGTTGCGCAGCTTTTGAAAAGCGTGTCGCTGAAGATCGGAGAACTCTACAGGTATGTTTCGCGATCCATGGTTACTAAATCACCCATTCTCACCCTTTATTACGTCAGAAAAGGGCTTTGCTATTGAAGCAAAGACTTTGATGAAACACCTATAGTAACTGGCCGGACCAAGAAATGGTCTGACTTCGAATACATTCTTTGGTTCTGGGAACTCTTGAATTGCTCTGACCTTTTCCAGGTCAGTTGTGGCTCCATTGCTGGTTACCATGAAACCAAGAAAATCTACGCCTTTCTTAAAGAAAACGCAATTTTTCCTTGGAGACCCTCATATTTGCTTCATACAGGCTCTTTAAGACCCACTCCACATGTTTGAATGCTCACGCAGTATGTCGTCGACAGTTCTTTGGAAGATGCTGGCTGCATTCTTCAACCCGAAGGGAAGTCGACAATATTCGTACTATCCCCCAATAACTGCGACCGCTTTCTTTCAGATTTTTTGATACCGTTTTTAAAAAAGGCCCCATGGGATAGGGATAGAATCGGACATGAACTGGTTGTTCATCAGTGGTCCTGATAGAGGCCACCACTGACGTACTGTAGGGAAGTGCTTCTTCCGGATCCACAAAGGCTTTGTGTCTACTTTTTATAATCTTCCGAAATACGTATTTTACAGCATCGGGAGCTTCGGCGCAATCAACATTTGTAAAGTTAACAACCGCGCACCTGTAAAACTCGATTGATTCCGTTACTGAGCCACATATGAGTTGGCCAGCGGAGAGACAATGTCAAATGTCGACAAATATGGAGCAAAAAGAATGTGGCCTTTTGGCCGCACAAAGATACGAGGCACTTATGTGTGATCGTAGAGGTGCCGTGAATCGAGTGAGTGGAGAAACAAGAAATTACTGGGCGCTCCTCTTTTAGACTCTCATGTAGTCTGATGTAGTTTTTGGAAAGGCCCGTGTCGATGAGAAATCTCATCTGGATCCCTGCTGCTCTTCTACATATGAAGAGCAACAGGGAGCTTCCCCCACAAAATTGACAATGTCGTCGGCGAATTGTTAATCTGCTGTTGCAGCAGCGTTAGCATACGCCCCTGGGTCTTGATCCTTTTCGTTTCCTTCTCTGTCCCCCTAAACGTCCAGACGTCGCTGTTATTTTAAAGGCTTGTGGAGCGCTAGAGTTAAAATGATAAAAATGGATCAACGTTCATTGGTTCCTGCGGCCCGCCACCTTTGTTCCACCTACCGCTCTGCTGTTCAGATTGATTCTGCGGCTTCTGTTGCTTAGTGAAGCAGAGAATTTTGGAGCCGTTAGGCTGCAGATCTCCCAGTTGCTGACTCCTTATCTTGCTGACGGCCTTGCGGTGTTGGGGTCATTTTACATTCCCTATCTTACAGCCCTTTAGCGAAACTTGCGGCAAAAGCGTACTTCTCATGATTTGCCTCTACCTCTTGTGCTAGAGCTAGGGCCGACGGTAGCTTCTTAGGCGATTAGGACATCCGTCAGGCTACGCTTGAGGCCTAAGACAAACACACGCAACGCATCATCTCTAAACTTTGCACAGAGCGCTTGAGCCATGCTTGGCTCATAAGACATATTGACTAAGCATATATTGTGAGACTAAGCTTTTTCTCCACCTCGTCGTAGTATTGTAAAATTTGTTAAGGAGCCCTGTCTAAGGGTGCTCATTTCTTGTTCTATGACATGAATGCCTCTCTTGTCTGTCTGCGTGAAATCGAGACGATTTATTGTGGCATCAAAATTCACTACTGTGCCAAACTGACGCAAGACGCCTTCAGCTGCCCCTCTAATCTTGCTCTTAGTAATAATAACTGCCTGTTAGTGGCGCGGGCTGCCTTCTTATGGATTTTAAATTATGTGTTGAAATTGTTATTTTTATATATTTTTTTGTACTTTAAATTTTTAATTTTAAAATCACGCAGATTGAAAAAAGTTTACACCAAATGATGGCCCACTTACATTTTAGTTGGTCCTACAAGGCCTGTATGCGCTACTACTACTGCTGCTACTGTTGCTTCCCACCCCGCGGTTACGAATGCTTTCTATGATCCCCGTCTATGAGTAACAATGTTCTTCGCTGCCCAAACCCGCTTGCGCGCTAGGTTGGTGACAAGTCGCTACCCGAAGAGCTCCAGCGGCTTCGGTGTAACAAGGGAATTTTTATTGCGCTTGTAGTATTATTGTATTAGCGTAGGTCAGGCACAGCTTTTGTTATTCGCACTAATGGGTCAATGATTTTATTTGACACTGCACAGCACCGAGTGACTCCCACTGGTAGATTAGTTCTTTACACTGCACAGCACAATGTCTTTATAATATAAAATGGTTCGAAATTCGTTGAGGGCAAATTAAAAGTTTATTAAAACACTACTAGGATTGCTTGCAATTCCATCTATTAACATTTAATTTATCAAATTAAGAATTAATATAATGTTGCTTATTCAAAACAGAGATAGGAATTTATAAAACACTTGGTCGTTCGGACGCAGTGAGTGAGCCGAAAACTCGCGTATGTGCTGGGCAGGTGCGCCTCATTAAACAACTGCGATAAGACTAAAACTAGGGAGTACAAGGGAAAATGACTTAAGCTATTGAATTCGACTCACACCGGCCGCTAGAAAGCCTAGCTTGCACCTCGTGCGCTGCCGTTGTGCATGACATCCAGCCCAGGGCAATGTTAGCGTCTGTGGCTGATGTAACATCAAGTTACATAAAACTTGCGTTAACTTCTGTTAACTTATACATCCCATTCGATGTGTACGCACTTCTGCATTAAGCTTGCAAATTTAATTTGCGCAGAAGCTGAGCTGACGCTGTAAAGCTAGGTAGATATATAACCTATTTCTCTTTTTCTATCTACTTTCGGTGTGTGGTTCAAACCACATAACAACATCATGTATATAAGATCGATCGATATTCCGACATATTCCGATATCGAGCAGTTAAGCAGTAGTTATCGTGACAGTACTTGGGAAACTGTAGAAGAACGGTGGAAAAGCGGTAGTATATGTCGTTCGCAGTAGAAAAAAACAAACATTCAATAACTGTTATAAAAGAGTTGCACTAACTAACTACATAGTCGTAACCCCGTGTACTTTTTATATATGTCAGGAAGTTTACAACGCACAAACATATCCTATTAAGAGGATACATTTACAATATGAATGGCATATGTATAAGCTTTGGATTGCTGAAGTTAACCTTCCTTTCTTCTTTTATTTGCAATTTGTATAAATTCGCAAGTATTTTGCAAATAAACTGTTGTGAATATGTCAATGTACACGTGAACAAATGAGTGCGCGAATGTAAGTGAATATGAACATACCATGGAACCATCGATTTCTATTTTTCTAGCATTTCGCTTATGTAAATCTTTGCGTACCTTTGATGGACTGACTTCGCGTGTTGATATACCCATCTTTTCATGATGTCGCAACTGCACCGGGTATATAATTTGATAGTAGTGACCACCGATACGACGCACTAACTCCTGATTTTGTCTATACTCTTTAAGTAGGCGTTCCACTTCACCTGGAAAAAAGATTAAATGTGAGAAAAGTAGCAAAGGATAGTATAAATTAATGAAAAGTTCCCTTTTTTTAGAATGTTTTTATTTGTTCACTTATCCTAGCACCAAAAATGAAATATATATAAGCTATGCAAACCGGTAACACAAAACACTGAGCAACAATTTTTCCTACATTCATTTTTGGATTGCTGAGTGTGGTCAATTTCACCCACTTGGAATTGCAATACCCAATCTCTGAAACTGTGACTACAGATGAAATATTTATTAGCCATCTCCAATTCCCGTTCTAAAATTATTACTTTAATTTCAAATAGAACTTCCACCTTAACATCTGTAATATATAAGTTTATTAATAGGTCCAATAAAAGTGGATAACTGTAGTCGTTTACGAAGCCAATACATCTTGGCAGGACTCGATATGATCCATTGTTATGACTATTTAACCAGCTAATAATGTGAAGCTGCATAGAAAATTACTTTGTGTAGTATACCAACAAAAATTTGTTGCGCATCCGGAGATTATGAGTGCCACGCTTTACGGAATCATTAGGCTACAGTTTCTCAAAATTGTTTTTATTTTACATTTACAATTATAAAGGTCGGTGAAACAAATTATTAAACTTATTTCTCAAAAGTTTTTGGTTCGTTTTAGCAATCTTTCTATTTGTAACTGTTTTTACTTAGCAAGGTTAAGGTCTAGTGAGGGAGGAAACGCCGGTATAGTTAAATCGGTTGGTGCTCAATTTTTATGTTGGTCCAACAATCAAACTTGAGCTGCTTCTCCCTATGTAATGTAGGTAATGTAAGTCTAAACAAGATTGGAAGACTAGCTTCGGCTTGCCGAAGCTTATATACCATTCACAAAATAAATATATAACCGATTTGGATCAATTCTGTTCGATACGCATGGGGCTACAGTACATACAAGAAATACAAGACGAATTTGTTCTGATTTGGATAATTATTACATGGTATTTTATGATTGTATAGTAGCTTTTATATATAGTTGTCCGATCTTGATCAGATCAGGCCAGTGAACATGGGGCTTCAAAAGAATACAAACCGAATTTTGCTAAATTTGGATAAGAAACATAAAAGTTATGTTATATTGTATTCGTGCAAGTATATGTAATAGGCAAAAGAAGCATCTCCGACCCCATAAAAAATATATATATTTTTGATTAGGAGCAACAGCCGATCTAGGCACGTTCGCCTATCGGTGTGTTCGTATCAACACGTCCGTATCATGCGTCAGACCAAGTTTGTTTTCATCGCCCCCCGCACTTCGATAAAAACCTTATATCTCCCACAATTTTTGACGGCTTTAGTTGAAACTCAGTTTATATATATATAAGCTTACAATGTACCGAATTGACAAAGAACATTAAGATCGGATAATAATTGTAAGCAAACAAGTAAAACAACATTTTGAATGAGAACATCCCAGCCCCCAAAAAAAGAACAAGTAAGGACGCTATCGTACTCATCATTTATTCAATATTCGACACACTTAAAAGTATGGAACACTTTGTGATTTTTTTTCTTGGGCTGTAGTGCTTTCATATTACAATTTTGTCTGCTAGTATTATCCTATCATAATGATTATTGGTTTACACCACTAGAGTACGACTATAGAAAAAGTAAAAAGTGTTGCATACTTTTGATTGGATCGAATAGTAAATAAATGCTGAGTACGAATATCTCATAGTAGGAATATCGTCAATAGCCAATTTTTTTGTTACTTTTAAAGAGAACAATTTTTTGAGAATATTGATTCGAATTATAAAATAACAATTGCAAGCATTGAATGCGGGGTATGCTAATAAGGTGGAGGAGGCGGTGGCCATCAAAAGGCAACGCTCGGCCGAAAGCACCAATGAAGGTTCACCGAAGAGCAAGCGGCAACACGCACCCAAGGTGGACACTAAAGTTAAAGTAGCAGATCCCCAATGCTGCTTCTAGGCTTCTAAGAAAAGGAAACGGGCTCACATGAATGAGGTCTGCAAGAGACACCTCGCAGAGCAGTGTATCGCAACTGGGTGATGTGTGAGAGGTTGCCAGGCTGAAGGTTGTAGACATTACAATAATCCCGTCTATACGAAAGGCGAAGGTACTATTTTCCTATGCAGTCCAGGGAGACGAGGCGCTTTAGCTGCTGCAGAGGCAGAATCCGGCGGCCGACTGGAAGGTACAGCACACCGTCCCTACAGACGAGGGACAGAGCATGATCCTTCAGATCAACCAGGAGACGGATGATTTCCTGTACTAAGGGTTCGGGGAGATGGGAGCGTGTAGCTACGCCTAAAAAGGCAGGCGGCAACCAGACAATAGCAGCCAATCCTTCGACAGCAGTTGAGTCAGCCACCCATGGAAGTAATGTTGCATCGGCGGAGTTGCATATTGCCCTGGAGCAACTGTCCGCCAACATAGCCCTTATACAGGAGCCATGTAAAGCATCAGGCAACTAAGTTTCTGGACTCAGGTCCCCAAACTTGGATGTCTTCCACACACCAACGGTAAGCAGGATAAGAGCCTCAGTAATGGTGAGAAAAAGTCATAATGCCTTTTTGTTACCTCAATACAGCACTCGTGACCTGAGGGTGGCACTAGAAAGTATTATCAGGCATTAACTGGTGGCATCCTGCTATATGGCTCACGACAGGACAGCCCCTCCAGAGGAGTTGAGCAAGCTAGTCGAAGAAGCTGGATCCAAGCATCTGCAGCTAATAATAGGTTCGGATGCTAACGCTCATTACAGTGTGTGTGGCAGTACCAATATTAACGACAAAGGTTAGTCAACTTAGACTAAATATTATATGCTAACCCAGAGATAGCGAACGTTGTGGAAGTAGCTACATAAGTAGGACCAATATCATTCAACGTTATGGATCTGACACTTGATAAACTTTCATTCTCAGAAAATAAGTACATTCACTTTTACGCAGAATTTGATAAAAACATTGGACAGAGCTATACATAGAAATCTCCGGAATACGAATGGGGACAAATTTAAAAGATTAGGAGAGGGACGTAAAGGACTCAATAGAGACTTCTCCCCGGAATCTGCTGGATGCATATCATTCATCATGCCAACCATACAGGGTCAGATCCAGCGAGAGAACGGCACATGGGCGGAGAACAACCAAGAGGTCCTTGACGAGCTAATGGAAACTCACTTTACAGTTAGCAACGGAATCAATGCCACTGAGCACCAGAACCTTGCTGCCAATACACATGGCATACTAACAGACGTTATCACAGCAGCCAAGGTCCAATAGACTCCTCTCAAAGAATAAAATCGCTTCGACTAGATTGAATCTTACCAGCAATGATGCATAAGCAATGATGACCAAACATAAGGTCACTCAATGGCTGCTCGCAATATTCAAGGCCTGCCTAAGCACTGGATACATTGCCGCACAATGATGGTCCTCTCAAATTGTCTTCCTGTCGAAAGCAAGCAAATGCAGTCACATGAGCCCCAAAGACTATAGGCCAACAAGCCTTAAATAGTTTCCACTGAAAACAATGGAGATGCTGCTGGACTTACATATAAGGCAAGCTGTAGAGAGTGCACTGTCCAAAAATCAGCACAGCTATACAAAGGTCAAATCGGCAGAAACAGCGATACATTCCATCTTAACGGATATACAAAAAGCATTCTCTCACCATCAATTTGCACTATTGGTGTTTGTGGACATCTCAAGGGCTATTCAACTATGTATCAATAAAAGCCATAATGGATCACCTGCAAGTTTCCAATACACTCCCAACTGTCAACCTGTAGATAAGCAACCTTTTAACACGCTCCAAGGCGGTGTTCTTTCGTTATGGAATAGTAATAAACGACTCACAAAAAAAGGTTATACAGGAGGGCTCCCCTAATAAATGCTTATGCGAACGACATAAGCATACTTATAATCTAGAGAAAGTGGACAGTACAGAAATTGATTTTTCTTTGTCTGAGGAAAGGTAAAATATTGACGGTATCTTTGACTATTTCCGACATCAGCATATCTACTGCTGTAGCTGCTCTACATAGACCTCTTTTCAGCGTTACAAAGCCGAAGGTGTTTCCCAATCTTTCAAAAAAAGTTTCTGGCCTGAGAACCTAGTCATTGCTGCCGCACAATCCCAACCCTCTTATTAAGCTCCAAAAAACTTAGTACATTTTATTTTCTTATCTACCAAAATGTAAGAGGCCTTAAGTCTAAGCTCCCTAAACCTTACACTTATAGCCTATATTTTAATTTCTATATTTTAATAAGCAGTGTTAAAAAATGATATGTCAGAGTCTGCAATTTTTCCTAATAATTATACCGCCTGTAGATTTGACTGCGTAGTGATTGCTGTTGACTCCGGCTTTCTCTCAGAACCAATTCCGCTTAATTTTCCTAACGTAATTGAATTTATAAGTAATAAAGTATCTCTTAAATGTTTTTCTGTCCTTATCACTGCTTCTTACATTCCTCCACGTTCTGATATTTCTGTTTACTTGGATCATCTTAATGCTGTTCAATCGATCACGGCACTCCTTTCTGATACTGATTAATTGTGTTGTCTCAGCCGGTTTGCTACCTTCAAGGCAACACAAACTTGTTGACATCCTACTTGAATTGTCCTTATCTCAAGTTAATTTTGTAACAAGCTCATTGAATCGCCAACTTGATTTGATATTTACTTATGACCCTTCCATTTCAATGGTCTCTAAAGTTAGTCCGCTTTTGCTTCCTGAAGACCCGTTTTACCCATCATTACACCTTACTATGGATAATGCTATTCCTGCTGTACTGGCATCATTCAACTTGTCAGCTAAAACAAATTCATTTAGATCGGCTGATTTTGCTAGCCTTAACAAAGTCATCCTTCAATCAGCCTGGTCATACTTGTCTAATTGTACAGATATGGACCGAACTGAGATCTTTACAAATATCTTTGTTACATTTTTAAGGATTTTGTTCCGCTCAGTAGTTCTGTTAGGCTTAGTAAGCCACCTTGGCCCACTCTAATTTGGAAAATATCAAGTCTAGACTCTTTAGGAAGTCCAAGATCTTGGGAAGGTCCTCGGACTGTTCGCGTTATATTGCTGTTCGTTCAAGGTTCACTATATATAATATTGAATGCAATAAAGCATATTTGCATTGAAAACGAAAAACATCTGTCCCACCTAATTCATTGTTTTATATAAACAGTAAAGCTAATACAGATCAAGGCATTGCCAATTTGTTTGCAAAGTTCTTTCAAATAACTTATTATACTCGTATACTAGTAGAGTAAACGAGTATATTGTATTCGTGCAAATGTATAATAGGCAGAAAGAAGCGACTCCGAATGAGTAAAGCATATTCTTGGTCAGCATCATCAGCCGAGTCGATTTAGCCATGTCCGTCTATCCGTCCGTATCAACACCTAGATCTCGGAGACTATAAGAGCGAGAGACCAATTTTGGTATGTAGAATCCCCTTGTGGGATGTCAGATCAAGTTTGTTTTAAAACTTTGCTCCGCCCCCTTCGGCTACTGCAAATCGATAAAACCTTACATCTTCCACAAATTTTAAGACTTGCATATGCATAAGCACATAATCTAAGGATCTGAAGATCGGATAATAATAGTAGACAAAATCGTAAGAAAAACATTTTGTATAAGAGCACCAAACCCCCCAAAAAAAAAAAAAATTCATTCCATTGAGTGTGTCGAATATTGAAAAAATGGTGAGTGCGAGTTTCTTATAGTCGGAATATCCACTATAGTGATTTTACTTGTTCCTCTCTTACGTATCGATCAGATATACCCTTATAGCTTACACATTTCTAATAACATCCCACCTCCCCTAGTCACTAAAAGCTTATTGCTTAATGAACTTAAGTATAGTAAGACTAACTTTTTTCCTGGTCCTGATGGCGTTCCGGAGTGTATTCTCAGATTCTGCGTTGATGCGCTTTGTAAGCCGATTCTGAAGCTCTTTGATCTATCTTTGAATTCTTCGTCTTTCCCTTCTTTCTGGAAGGAGCCGTTTATTATTCCTCTCCATAAAAAAGGGAAAAGGACTGATGCCCAAAACTGCAGAGTTATATCAAAACTGTCTGCTATTCCTAAGATTTTTGAAAAAATATTAACTCCACAGTTACAACATTCTTGTGGTTCTATAATTTCATCTGCTTAGCATGGGTTTATGAAACGTAGGTCTGACACCACTAATTTATTTGAATTTTCTTCATTGGTAATACAAGGATTTAAGAATAAAATGCTTACTGACGTCATTTTCACTGACTTCAGCAAAGCATTTGACTCGATAAATCACTGTTTACTTATTCATAAGTTGGATCTCCTTGGCTTCCTATCCTATCTTCTTAAATGGATTTCCGACTACCTTAATCTCAGAACTCAAAAAATTCTTTTTAATAACTTTTACTCTAAGCCATTTAGGGTTACATCAGGGGTGACGCAGGATAGTTACCTCGGTCCCCTTCTCTTCAGCTTATTTATCAACGAACTGCCTCAGGTTCTATCCCACTCTCGTTTACTTATGTACGTCGACGACGTTAAAATTTGTTTGGCCTTCAACGACTCTTCCTCCCACTTTAGGCTGCTAGATGACCTTGATTATTTCCAAACGTGGTGTCAGGTCAACTTACTAAACCTCAACTGTTCTATGCAAAGTTATGTCGTTTTGCCGTTGCATACTGCTTCAGACATCGTACCTTCTTAACGATAGGCCCCTCTATATAATCGATACTTTTAGATCGAAGGATTTATTGACCCTTACACAACTAAATTACTGTACCGACCAATTTTGGAGTAGACTTCGTGTGTTTGGTGACTACAATACAGGAATCACCAGGACCGCATTAAGACTGTTACAAACAAATTCTTGCTGTGTGTTTTCATTGGGTTGAAATGGAACCCAATAGCCCTCTTCAATCATAATCAAGTATTCTTCTGTTAATAAAACTTCCATACCTGGAACACAGTAGAATTATGATTAATGTTATCTTTATACATAAAGTAATAAATTGAGAAATTGATTCTCCGATATTGATGAGCCAAATTACTTTTTCTGTCCCTTAAAACTATGTTTCTATCTATTTTCAGCACAACTTAAACTATCTCTTGCATGAATTGGTTCGGGTCCTGTGTTCTAACATTAATTACTTCTTTAACTTTGTCACTATTAATAACTCTCTTAACTTAAATAAATCATCTATCTGGTAGATATTGTAAATTGTTTATGGTTCGTAGTTTTTCCTTAGATTGAAAGTTAGCAAGCAAGTAAGCATTTTTTTTACGTGTGTGAAATTCGTGTGGCACGTTATGCTTCTGCGGCTGTTTGGGCGGGAGCTTTTAGGCTAGGTTTCGCGCGTAACAAGCCCCGCCGCTTGTTGTCGTGCTGGTCCACTTGAACATGCTGCGCATTGTACGTCAACGTCCCGACATGATAAAAATAAAAACTAACGGGATTATGTCCATCGAATGTCAGCCCCATCATGGAGCAGGCATTAAGGGAGATACACGAGTGGGCCGAAGGAGTCGGACTTAATATGAATGTGGACAATACGGACCTCATCCTCTTTAGCAAATAGTACAAGGTGCCGCAGTGGATTTCCTTAAATATTGGCAATATTCAGCTGAAGCCAAAACCAAAAGTCATATACCTATTAACAGTTCTGAGCACCAAACTGAAGCCCAAAAATGCACTTTACGCATCAAATATGATGCAAAGCAGAACCTAGTGTCTTCCTCCAACTCTCATGCATTAGATATACAGCTCAGTGGTACGTAAAATACTACTGTACGGCGTCTTAGTGTTGTCGCCAGTAAGAGAAAAGAAAACATACCTTAAATTTATGGAGAAGCGTTGAGATGAGCCCCAACCTCTGGATATCCATGCCCAAAAGCTGCGCAAAAGATTGCGCAACGCTTAGTAGCGGCAGGCAGCCTTTCACTCCAAGGTTATGGACCCAGCTGCATAGGTAGTGAAGCGGTCACAATCTCTGGCTATATGACCCCAGGATCTGTCCACAACTTGCACGGTCTCCTAGATAATGTGCAAAGAGCACAGCGACAAACTCAGTCTTTTTATACTGCACCTTCCTTGGCAGCAGTGCAGATTAATGATGGAGATTCTAACAGGGCACTACCTATCCGCACGCAGCTTAGCTTCGTATAACCAAGAACACAAACTGTCGGAAATGTGAGGAACCCGGGACACCTAAGCTTTTGCACTGGCAAGAGCAAGAATGGCGTATCAACACTGGCTTCTCTAGAGGAAGCAGCTGAAAGGACATGCAAGGAACCTTCGCAAAGGACACCAAGACCCTGAGGGACTTTTAAAACGATTCCAAACAGATTCTCGGATCAACTAAGGGCCTACTCTGGAAGATGGGTAAACCCAGGAGGGTTGTCCGACTTAACCTAAAATAACCTAATATCGACGAAAAGAATGTCAAGGGCTATATATAAATTTGGAAGACTTGGCTCCGCTATTATAAAAGTTCGTCATATCTTTGCACCCTTTAAATCGATTGCAATGAAATTTGTAGAGTATAGCAATATCGACCAGAAAAATGACAAGGGCTACTATATATATTTAAAAAAATGGGCATTGCACCAACCTCTCATTAAGGCGATAATAGAACTTCGTCATATCTGCGCCCGTTAGAATGATTGTCATTTAAAGTCGAGCTATATATGTGTTTGGTATATCGATATATGAATTATTATATATAAATATCGATATACATATGTCGATATAATTAGTTATCGATATACTCATATCGACACATTGAGTTGTCGATATATATACATATATTTATATATATCGTTTTGGAATGTGCATTCCAGCATCCATCCAAATCAAAGCAAATTTGGTTAGTATCTCTATTTTCATCCAAGTCAAAATTGGTATGTATCTAATTGAATAGGCCCCAACTTCTAGTAACCATATCTGATCCAGATCAAACAACTATACCATATAGCTCAAAAACAACCGATTTTTTGTAGGTGCTCTTACACGCGCTGACATAATTTAATTCTTTTCGGATTACTTTAGTAATCAGCTGGAATAGAAGTGGCCGTACATTTACAATGTGAATGGTATGTAAGCTTCAGTAAGCCAAAGCTACCCTTCCTTTCTTATTAAAAGTGTAATAATATCACCGGTGCTAATTCCCTGCATTCAGTGGTTTTATTGTTCTTTTAAAAAATTCATAGGCCAAACTAGTTTTATTCCAGTTTGAGAAGAGTAACAAAGCCCATGCGTCTTGTATAATTACGCGTTTTTGTGTGCACCCGTTTTCAAAGGCACTTACCAACAGGGCTTTCTTCATTCCAAAATGAATCATCCAGAGTGTAATCAGCTTCTGCAAAAAAAAATAAAAAAAATTGTTTCAATAATTCATCTAAATAGCCATTTTTTCGACAATTATTTATATAAATAAAAACAAGATTTATAATTTCGGATAGCTAAACTCAGGTACCATTACAGAACTATATACATACATACAAGGAAAACACGAAAGGAAGGCTAGCTTTGGCTTGCCTAAGCCTATGTACAATTCACATTATAAATATGCAGTCGATTCTATTACTTAGATGATATAGTTTTCTGATACATTGTCAATTTGAAAAGCGGAGAGATATATGATATAGCAATAAGATCTGAATCAAAATTGATTAGCAGGTTGCAAAATCATATTGTCATGAAGATTGCAACGTACAGCGTTTCTGACCATACAAAGTATATATATTCTTGATCATCATGGCAAGCGGGGTCGATATAGGTATAACCTTAAGTCACTCCGTTTTAATATAAAGATCTCAAGAGTCTTAGCAACTACAAAGCCTAACTTTAAACCAGATGCTTCTTATATGTGCACACTGGTTGAGTTAGATTTTATTCGGATCGAATAAATCGGATCAAATTATCATACTTTATCTTATTGTCGGAATATCGACTAAAGCGTTTTAACTTGTTTGCTGTTGTCGTGTTGGTACACATGTTGTAATGCGCTTGTAGCAGCGTAGCAATATTTAATCATATGTTGTTTGAATAGCGCCAGTCTCCAAGATCTAGGTATTCATACAGACGGGCATGGCTAGATCGACTGTTGACGCTGATCAAAACTATATATGTATACTTTATGGGGTCGGAAACGCTTCATTTGCCCATTACATACATTTGTACAAATACAATACACTCGTTTACTCTAGTAAAGTACGAGTATAATAAGAAAGAAAAGCGAACTTCGGGTAACCGAAGTTTACATACCCTTGCAGATTCGGTTAAAATTCTGTCAGCATAAAGGGCTTCTAAGATTGACACGTAAAAAAAAATCCGGTATACTAAAAGTTCAAGCCAAATCGATAGGTTATATTGGAGCTACATGATATAGTGATCCGATCTATATCAACTTAGTTCAGCATACGTAGAGGCTTTTAAGACTGACATACACTAAATTTTGTTGCAACTTGGATACAAAAAACAACCAAATTTGGTGTAATTAGAGTTCATTCAGAATTGGTCGGTTGTATGGAAGCTATATGATACATATGAGCAGCTTACAGCAGAAAGAAGCCTATGGCGAAAATTACAAGTCGATAACTTTAAAACAGAGAGGCTAGTTCACATAGAAACAGACGGACAGAAGGACAGCCGGACATACATGGCTATAACGACTTGGCTTGTCACGCTGATCAATATATATTTATGGGGTAGTGACAAGACTATAACACCCTCTGCAAGGGTATACAACAAAATCACAGTGTTGCATACTATTGAGTTGGTAGAATATCATATAAATGGTGAGTAAGAGTATCTTCTAGTCGGAATATAGACTACAGCGCTCTTACTTGTTTTATTTCTTAGCTCTTCTGTTTTCATTGGAAGTGAACCATATTTGGGTATTATGTGTTTTAGAGACATCTACATCAACTGACCAAATTTGATCCAGAACATCACATTGCCCCCATAGAATTGATTTTTTCAGAATGAATAAAACATTTTTTTTTTCATTCAAACCGAACCAATTTTAAAATGCCTTACGACTGTTGACCACATCTTATTCAGATCGAACAGCTATACCATATAGCCCCATAGAACCTATTTTGGAATGAACACAAACAAACTAACGTTTTTTGGTATTCATTGTATTAGGTCTCACATCTGTTGACCAAGTTTTATACAGATCGGGCATTTATATCATATAGCCCTCCATAGACTTTTTTCGAAATGAACACAAAATGTTTAATCGTCAACTCAAACTACAGCTCTATAGTTCAAGTGGAAATGCTCCAAGAATATATGAACTTCCCAAAATCTCTAAAAAGGACACACCACTAAGATCAATATCCGCTTATACAAGAGTACCACGTTACAAATTATCAAAACACATAGGGCACATTTCAAATAACAAAGCAATACAACTAAAGAGTAAAGTAAAAGACAACAAGGTTCACTCCAAGAAGCGACGATTCTTTACATACACTAGAGACAAAATGAAGCGTCGTTTACTATATCATATAGCTCACATATAACCGATTTTTTCGGAATGAACATTTAGTAGCATATCTTTTCTGTTTTTTATCAAACCAAATTCGGTTTGTATCCATTTGAGGCGGACACACGTCCGCTGACTTGATTTAATCAAGATCGGGCAACTATATCATGTAGCTCCCATATAACCGATTATTCCGGAATGAACACTTGGGAGCATAACTTTTCTGTTTTTCTACAAAATCAACCCAAACTCGGTTTATGTCCATTTTAGTGGGCCCTCTTTTTCATTTTTTCATCCAAATTAAATAAGGGAAGGCACGTGCGATGGCCAAGGTAGGGTGGGCGAAAAGTGTGTCCATAACACATAGGACATACACCTGCTTGATTAATTCCATAAGCGAGATTTTCCTTCTATAACTCCTAGAGTTCAATATGATGTTTGTTCTCTTCCGGTTTTGTTAAGATTTTTGCTTGTCGCTTTAGCACGTTCTATTAAAATTATTATGATACGTAGGCAGCTATGTCCAGAGAGGCAGAATACCCACCCACTTACCGACGAGCCAGAGCCGGAACACATAGCGTGCCACTCTCCAGGTTATGACCCAACACCCGCTTATACTGTACACGTTACTTGTATAATTCAATGGCCCCACACAAGTATATATAAGACACTAAACTATATTTTCTACATCTAATATTTTCAAATTTTTCATATTTACATTTTCTAACTATGAAAACAGATAGTGTTTCAGGAGTTCGAATGACTGATCATAGCTGTCAAAACAGGCAATCTACTACCTTTTCTTTGTTTGAAGCGCGTGGTTTTGTTGTTGTTAATGATGTACACAGCATCTATCATCATATTAGCTGCAAAGTGCCAACGCATGGAATCAAGTTTTTTATGATATTGCTATTTACAACTTTTTTCTTACCTCTTTGAGTTCTGTTTTAATTATTAATTTGTGTTTTTATTGATACGTTCACACTTAGTTAAGAACATTGAACGCACGAGCATAGCTGTAGTTAAGTTTTCTATATCTATATTTTATACACAATATCTACCGACTTATGATGTTCAATGTCTCAATGTGGCATTACTCGTACAACTACTTCAACTACTACTGTTCACGCATCAGGAAGGAAGGCTTTTATGACTACAATCTTTGTTAAGAGAGCCAAGTGTGGGCAATCGTAACGAATCAGATCCCCAAAACGTTCGAGCAAACTTGCGATCGATAGTGGCCACAGCATTCAAAGAAATGTGGAATAAACTAGTGGTGACGCATTACTCGGCATAGGCGAAATCAACACTACTGTAATATACTGTAGCAAATATACATATCGAATACACACTATACCCAGTGTCGCTTAATATCAAACACATTGTAGCACTTAGCTGCAATGTTTACGTAAACCAAACTCCCAAGCATAACTCAAGTGCCAGTAATACGATCTCACAAGTATGCAATGGGCAGTGGAAGTGCCGAGTCAACGTGTATAGCATTATGTATATCAGCGCTGAGCATATAAGTAAGCGCATATAAGTAATATAATGCTCTAACATCTCTGCCGGCGTTTACTGGCAGCGAGTTGCGCAGCTTAGGCTAAGAAAACATTATATGCATTCTTGAGGTTTAATGAATAAAATTTAAGTTAAGTTAAAGTTTAAGGAACCGGACGGGTTTTTTACTTTTATAAACATATCTTTGTTTATTGCAACGGTTGTTTTAGACTACTCCGCAAAATGAAGAGCATCAACCTCCTCAACTAAGTAGGGCAGCATCTGCGTTAAGGCAACTCTCATTGACAGCATTGAAATCTTCGATAAATGCGATGCGACAAGGCAAAACAAATTAAAGGCACACTTTAATAGCATTGCACGATTCTTTTTTGAATACAACGACGAATGCCAACAATATTTTCAATATGACCCTAAGCTCTTTGATTAAACTTAGAACCTTAATTTTTATGAATAGAATTATAACGGGTAAGCAAATATTTGTATGAAAAACTCTCCTTTAAAACGTCAAGAAGGACAAATAAGGTTAGTCATATAATTTAAGATTGGAAGCTGCGTTTTACACGTGGGCCTGGTAGTTTGAATGTTGACAGTTTTATCTACAGGTGGAATCATTAACCGAGCAGACTTTGGGTGGAGATCTCAATTTCCTGTGCAGCAATGCAAGCGGTTTAGAAAAAAATAATCTGGACTGGTTTGCAATTTGTGACGCACACTCCGATGTTGACCTTCTCCAGATGATTCGTGATAGAAAACAGAGGAAAAAGAAAAGCTTCGATGTGTTCTATGAAGCCGTGATTTTACTAACCGATATGCTAGGAGGTTCTCAGAAGACATCTGCGACTTAAAATAAGGCGCGAAGTCTTAAATATATCTTATGATTCGATAGGAATTGCTAATTGTCCTACGTGTGCTCAAAGAACCCAATCGACAAGTACGGATTAACTGACTTAGTTAATTCCACCTTTTTCCCGACCGATACAAAAGCATCCGAACCGTTATTATTATGTTGGCATGAGAGGATTCTCTCTCTTCCACATTCTCAACCCAACTTATTAATATCAAAGATTCGATCTCGCAACAGTAGCAGAATGCCAAATTTTTGGCAATCGGCCAAAGCTATCAGGGCTTTTCGCAGTCAAAATCTCTATTTAGTCATCGACTTTTGGGAGTCATTTGACCTTTTGTCCTTCCAAGAATGGAAGTTTCAGAGAAGTCGGACAGTGCTTGGTCGTCACCGGTTGTTCTAGTTCAGAAGCCTGGCAATTGCAAATTGATGGGATACTGAGCAGACTTCCAAAGGCAGTTTTTATTTCAAGTCTTGATCTTAAAGACGCTTACTGGCAGATACCTCTTGACCCTGTATCTAGGGATAAGACAGCATTCACCATCCCAGGCAGACCACTCTACCAATACAATATCATGCCTTTTGGCTTATGCAACTCATATTCGCTTTGCTAGGCTGACCATTAATTTAAAAAAAAGTCATTATACCATTCACAAAATGGTATATTAATATTGTCTGGAAGTTTTCAACGAATAGAAGGAAGCATTTCCGACCATATAAATTATATATATTCTAGATCAGCATGACAAGGGTAATCAATATAACCATATAATATAATCCGTCCCTCCGTCTTTTTCAACAAAAAGAACTCAGAAGTCTTAAAAGCTACAGGGTCATATTATTGGCGAAGGTATTACGAAATTACCATTGCCCAAGAGCTTGAAGGCTTTGAGAAGTTTCTTAGGGATGGCTTGGTGGTACAGAAAATTAATAAATAATTTTGCTTCTATTTCGGCACCACTTACCGATTTGCTAAAAAGCAAAAATAAATTTGTTATGACAACTGAAGAATGGAAAGCAATTGAAGAGCTAAAGCTAATGCTCAGTACAGCTTCTGTTTTGCGCAGTCCAGATTTGATGAAATTCTTTTATATACATTGAGAAGAACGTAAAACTGAAGTAAGTAGGGTATTGTTACAGCCGAAGGAAATACGTTTTGATTTTCTTTTGTTTTTATAGTTCTGCAATGGTATATAACGTTCGTGTAGCCGAAGTTAGCCTTCCTCTCTTATTATGTCATTCACAAAATGGTATACTCATTTTGTCAGGAAGTTTGCAATGTACAGAAACCAGCGTTTCCGACTATATAAAGTATATATATTCTTGATCAGCATGACAAGGGGTATCAATATAGCCATGTCCGTCTTTCCGTCTGTCCGTCCGTCTGTTTCCCCACAAGGATATCAGAAACATTAAAAGCTACAGAACTGAATCTTTCACCAGATGCTTTTTTGTCTCCAAGCTGGTTATGTTTGAGTTTCATCCAGATCGGGCAACCATATCATATATCTACCATATAACCAATTGTTCCTTAATGAACACTTAGCAACATAACTTTTCTGTTTTTTCTTTCAAACCATAGCAAACTCGGCTTGTATCAATTTGAAGAGGCCCCACTTCTGCTGGCCTAATCTGATAAAGATCGGAGAACTATATCATATAGCTACCGGAATGAATACTTTGGAGCAAAACTTTTCTGTTTTGTATCCCTTGCACCCACGCCCGCCGGGCAGATTTCATATAGATCGGTTATATATTTTCAATGTGAATGCTATATGAGCTTCGGCAAGTCGAAGCTAGCCTTAATTTCTTACTAATAACTGAAATTAAAAACAAAAAAAGGAAGGCTAGCTTCGGCTTTGCTTTGATATAGTAGTCCGATTTTGGTCACACCAGGCCAGCGGAAGTGGGGCCCCCTCAAATGAAAATAAACCGAAATTGTCTTGATTTGGATGAAAAACAGAAAAGTTTGGCTCCTAAGTGTTCATTCTGAAACAATCGGTTATATGGGAGCTTTATGATATAGTTTTTCGTTCTGGATGAAACTTGAACTTAACCAGCGTGCAAACAGAACAAGCATCTGTAACTTTTAAGACTTATGAGATCTATGTGTTGAAACAGACGGACGGACAGACTTACAGTCGGATATCAAGACAAAGAATATATATACTTTATATAGTTGGAAGCGCTTCCTTCTGTGCAATGCAAACTTCTCGACAAAATTTTGGAAATGGCTTAAAAATTAATTTTGGTACCTAGTGTTATTATTGTTATACTCGATATACTCAACAGAGAAACCGAGAATATTGTATTCGTGCAAATTATGCATATTCTTGATCAGCATAACAAGCCGAGCCACATCCGGGTGTCCATCTGTTACTAGAGTCACCAAGTGTTGGTATGCAGGTTCCTCAAATGTATAGGCAGATCAGCTTTGCTTTCAAATTTTGCAACACCCCATATCTCCCACAATTTTTGTAATTTTCAATTAAAACTCTGTTTGTAAATAGATAAGTACAATCTCTAGCGATCTGTTCGCGATCGAATAATATTTGTGGATAGAATGCGTACCAAGGGAAGGTCAAGGGTTATAAATCGTTTTGGAAAAATGGGCATGGCGCCGCCTCTTCATATAATCAAAAATAATAGTTCCTCATAATTTTTCACCCATTTTACCGATTGGAATGAAATTTGTACAGTACAGCAACACATTTCCGCAGGAATGTCAAGGGCTATGTAGGCGATTAAACAAATTCATCATATCCTTGCAAGTATTTTACCGATTGTAATGAAATTTGTAATGTATAGTAATATCGCCCACGCGATAGGATAGGGCTGGGTACCTATCCCTCATATAAGCGATTATACAAATTCATCATATCGTTGCACCTATTTTACAAATGGAATGAAATTTGTAACGTATATTATTATAGCCCACGCGAATGTCAAGGGGTTATATAAATTTGGATTAATGGGCTTTGCACCGGTCCCTCATATAGGCGATATTGAAAGTTCGTCATATCTTTGCACCTATTTTACTGCTTGCAATGAAATTTTGACTGTATAGTAATATCGACCTAGAAATCTCAAGTGCTATATATCGTTTTATCAAAATGGGTGTGGCACCGTCCGCTTATATAGGCGATTTTTAAAATTCGTCATATCTTTGCAACTATTTTACTGATTGAAATGAAAATTTTACTAAATACTAATATAGACTAGGGAAAGCTCAAGAGCTATTTCTCATTTTGGAAAATGAGCTTGGGATCGCCCCTCATATAGGCGATTATACAAACTAGTTATATCTCTGCACCTATTCTAGCGATTGCCAATAAATTTGTACAGTATAGTAATATCGACCACGCGAATGTCAAGCGCCATATATCGTTTGGAAAAATAGGCGTGGCTCGGCCCCTCATATACTCGACTATACAATATCGTCATATATACTAATTTGGAAAAACTGGTTTTCACCGCCGCTCATAAGGGCGATACTAAAAATTCGTCGTATCTGCATCCACTAGACGGATTGTCATGGAGCTATATTTTTTTGAATATCGATATATTAAGTTATATATATATATATATATATATTTGGATATATTAGGTTATCGGCATATGTCTATCGATGTATTGAAATATCGAACAATTGAGTTATCAATATATGCATATTAATATATTGAGTTATCGATATTTTTATAACGATACATTGAGTTACCGATATATGTAGATTTATCAATTGAGATCGAAATGTGTATATCTAAAAAAAATTCATATCGATATATTGAGTTATTGGAATATGTATATCAAAATATTGTATACACGCACGTCATGGGCTATATACAGTTTTGGAAAATTATGCGTTTCGCCGCCCCCTCATATAGGCGATTATACAAATTAAACATAACTTTGCACCTATTATACCGATTGCAATGAAATTAGTACCGCATAGTAATATCGAACACGAGAATGTCAAAGTCTATATATCGTTTTGACAAAACGGCCTTGGCACCGATCCCTCATATAAGCGATTATAAAAAATCCTCATATCATTACACCTATTTTACTGATTGCAATGAAATTTGTAATGAATAGTTATATCGACCACGGGAATGTCAAACGTTGTATAATTTTTTGGAAGAATGGAAGGAATGGAAGAAAAATCGGCGGGGATTATTCAATTTCGTCATATCTTTGCACCTATTTTACCGAGAGCACTGAAATTTGTACAGTACCAGTATCGACCACGAAAATGTCAAGGGCTATATATCGACTTCGAAAAATGGGCGCGGCACCGTCCGCTCATACAGGCAATATTGAAAATTCGTCATATCCTTGCACCTAGTTTAAAGATTGCAATCGAATTTTTACTGTTTACTAATATGGACCAGCCGGAGGTCAGAGGCTATGTCTCTTTCTGGAAAAATGGGAGTGGCACCGCCCCCTACTTTAGGCGATTATACAAATTGCAATTAACTTACCGATTGCAATGAAGTTTGTACAGTACGGTAACACATTCCCAAGGGAATGTTAAGGGCTATATATCGTTTTGGAAATATGTTCGTGGCACCGCCCTTCATATAGGCAATTATACAAATTCATCCTATCTTTGCTCCTTTTATACCGATTGCAATGAAATTTGTACAATACAGTAATATTGACTACGGAAATGTCAGGGGTATGGCACCGCCCCTTATATAGGCGATTATACAAATTCGTCAAATGTTTGCACCTATTATAAGGATTGTAATGAAATTTGTGCAATACAGTAGTATCGACTATAGAAATGTCAAGGGCTGTGTCCATTTTTTAAAAAAATGGTCGTGGCACCGCCATCTCATATATTCGATTATACAAATTCGTCAGTACAGAAATATATAATCGTTCAAATTCTACCCAAAAACTAATTCCTTAAACATACCTCAATGGAACCTAAACCAAAGAATTTGGAGCGGCATATTATGGCTCCCTTAGACTTTGCTAATAGATACCGATTCTGGGATGAAGTGTGGTAAAACATCGTCATTAGTGACAAAAAAAATGTAGGTGGAAGAGACAATTGCCTTGATCGGCTATCCTTCCACAAGCGAGGTTTTGGCGGTAGCACCTTGATGGTATGGGCCGCGGTCTCCTACAAAGGAAAGAGTGCTATATACTTCACATCCACCCGGTTGTATGCCAGGATCCTTCTGGACTGTGAGTAAATGGAATTATTGGCAGGTTTTTTGGCGATGATTGGACTTATAGGAAAATGATTCATTCCATATTGCAGGTCACCAAAGACCTTTTTAAAGATAGAAAACTTCCTTTATTGAAATGACCCTCATTGAGTCCGGTCCTAAATCCCTTTGAAAATCTTTGGAGAATTGTGCCTGCTCATGTTTTTAAAAACGGTACACTTATTGAGTCGTTACGACACCGTAAATCGGCAATAGAACGAGAATGCAGTGGTCAAAACGGCCTATATATATAGTTGCCGGATCTGGATAAAATTTGGTCAGGTGACGTAGATGCCTCTACGACACATAAGCTTATATATACTTTATGGGGTCGGAATCGCTTTGTTCTGCCTTTTACATATATTTCAACAACTTCAAAATACCCTTTTACCGTAGGTATAGGGTATAGCACGTAAGAACGCTACTGTCGAGCAGAATGCTCTTGATCAACTTTGGCCAACGGACTTGGAACCTTCTAAAACGGCTACAAACAAATATTTTTTCGATATTTTTGAAAAACAAACACTAGTTCTTTTAGAGAAAATCGGCTCTCCTAAAATGAATACAAATCAAGCTTGGTTCGACTTAGACGAAAACACGCACACTTTGTGTGTCGGTTCAATGGGGTCTGAAAGCCCCCAGATATGGTTGTCCGATGTGTATAAAATTCAGCAAGCAGACGTGGTGCCTACTTGTCATGCTGATCGAGGGTATATATACTTTATGGGGTCGGAAACTCTGCCTTTTCCATGTTACATACAAATGCATAAAATTTAGCAAGCAGACGTGGTGCCTACTTGTCATGCTGATCGAGGATATATATATGTGGAAGCATAAGTAGTTTGAATATGCGGCGTGTGTGAATCTATGTGAGAATTGTATTGAGTTTGTGTTAGTGCGTATTTGGGTATTTCACCAGAATCACAAGTACATTGCGACATTGCATCAGCCTATTTATGTGTCTGTTTTGTTGCCCGCTTTACTATGTGTTTTAGGAAAGTCCCGTTTTGGCGGGGCGACAGCGTTTGCAGCTGTCGCCGAGTGCGGTTCGTACTCATTTAACGGAAAGTCCCGTTTTAACGGGGCGACAGCGTTTGCAGCTGTCGCCGAGTGTGGTTCGGTATAAAAGCACGAGAAAAAGGGATGCGACCGAAACTCGCTGCGCCTAAATCGATGGAAATGAATAGTGAAAATAATGACGCTCCAACATCAGAAGTGGGATCTGGCTCGCTACCTAATACGTCAATTGATCTATGGCGAGTGTTAATGGAAGTGCATGCAATTGATATTGCAAATACAAAGTTGAGATTTATAATCAATTGCAAAATAAACACAAACCAAATGCGGCTTTTTGGTGACGCGTCGTGCTTAGCCTAATTAGGCGTTGACAAAACAAAGGACGAAAAAAGCGATAAAGCAGAAAGCAAAGAAAATGGTTACAAAAAATACGCAGCAGCAGCAGACACACAAAGCAATAACAATAAGAGCAAAACAAATACAAATTTGTTTAAATCTATTGTTTGTTTGTTATTTTCTCATTTTTTCGTGTCGGTGTTTTTGTCTTTGCAAAGAAAAAGTGTGCGTGTGTGTGCGTTAGTATTAGTGCGAGGAACGTACGGTAAATGCAGCGTCGCAAGAATGTGCAGCGTAACTTTAAACGATATGGTCCATGTGACGCAGCAGGATTTACACGATCTATTAGAAACTTTCGAAAAAAAATCATTTGAGGCGGTGGCCATGGAGGAAGGCACAGCGAAAACAACATACAGGGCAGTGCATTGGTGATTGCTTTGAGTGCAGCATTGGAAGGCAGTGCGTCGCAGTAACTCTGGAGCGGAATGTTCATTGGTTAAACAAAAGATAAGTGCTAAGTTAGTTGGTAAAAGAATTAACAATACAGTAATGTTGAAAGGTATTGAAATGACAGCATTTGTAGTACATTGCAAATACTTGCAAGGTACAAATTAACAATCATTGTATTGAAATGTTATTCCATGTTTTGAGTGATGAATATTTGGAAAAAATTATATTTTGATTGGTAGAGAAATACTGTCGCAAGGATTTTATGTCATTTTGTCACCTGGAAAATTTGAAATTGTTAGATCAAAATCTGTTAACTTTTGTTCAAATGATGATGTATTTTCTAAATTGAATACTGATCTTGTCGGTCAAATATTAGTTTTTTTTATGTGGCATTTTTGTGTTTTTCTTGTGGCAATTGCCATTGGTGTGTGTATGAGTGGATCAAGAGCGAGACCAAGCAATCTATCAAAGGAAACAGCGGTAAAAATTGCCCGCTCAGTTAAGCCGTTGTCTTAGTGCGCTCTTCCTCTTACGTGCTGTTATTTTTTTCTGTTTTTGGTTTTGTGCATTTTTTGTGGTCTTCGTTTTTTTTTATTTTTGTGCTATTTTTTGTTTGTTTGCTCGTAAGCTCAATTCGCCTGTATCTCTGTATAGTTATGAGTAAATGGATGCGGATTTATGTGTGTTTGCCTTTGTAGATTGGTTTCGGAAGTTGCAAAGCTGTTATGTAATCGGCATTCACTAAAAAGTTTTTAGAAAAGAAGAACAAGGAAATATAAGAAACTAACTTTTAACCGATTGTTTCGGAATGAACACTTAAGAAAATAGCTTTTCTGTTTTCATCCAAATCAAAATAATTCTAGTTATATCCATTTGAGCAGGTCCCACGTCTACTGGCCTGATCTGATCAAGATCGGACACTTATATCATATAGCTACCATATAAACGATTGTTTGGAAATCAAGACTAAGTCGCATAACTTGTCTGTTTTTCATAAAAATCAAACCGTTTTCCGTTTGTATTCATTTGAAGTGGCCCCACTTCCACCGACCTGATTTCATAAAGAACAGTTACACATTTACAATATGAATTCCATATAAGCATCGGCAAGCCGTAACTCGATTTCCTTGCTTGTTTAATTTAAGAAGCTTAAGAAACTATAATAAATTATTTAAAATTAACTTGAATACTTTAAGAAATACTCTAGATACTGTACGTCAAATTTCCTTGAATTTCAATTTCACACCGTGTATTATATGACACTGTTTGGAGAAAATAAGAATTCGTCGTATCTCTTTCTAGCTCTCCCTTTTTTAACCACGACAGATAAACTTATCTGGCCCTCTTACAGCTATGTATTTGTATGTTAGGTACTTAGAATTTCTAAAAACTTCTATAGTACTTTAAAATTTTTAAATACTCCAATGATTACATATTAAAGAATATTTGTATAGCAATATCTCAATAAATCGATACACATATGTCGATATACACATATACATAACTCAATATATCGATAGACATATGTCGATAACCCAAAATATCGATATTTCAAGCCGATATATAGCTCCACCTTTCACAATTGGCGTAGCACCGAATATAGTATAGGAATATTGCCCAGGAGAATGTGAAGGGCTTTATATCTCTTTGGAACATGGGCGTGGCACGGACCCCTTATGTAAACGATATTGAAAATTGTATATTTTTGTACCCCTTGGACCGGGTGTTATGAAAGGTCGAGCTATATATCGGTTTGTGTTCTGTTATCGACATATGTCTGTCGAGTCATTCTATTCATGTCCGTCTGTCCGTGCGGATTTATGAAAATTAGATCTTTTTAAGAATAAGAGATAGAGACTTATATTTTGCATTTTCTCTTCATAAGTTCAAGTCTCTTTTATTCGTTTGCAACCCCCACTTTTTAGGGTGGCCCCCATACAAACTATCGTGCAGTTTAGTGTTTTTCAATTTATACCTTTTTGTTTTTCATTGGAATTGAAAAAAATTTGGTTATTATGTATATAAGAGGCATCTACAAAGATATCTACAAGTTTGGTTTTCATCCAAATCGAGCCATTTTTAGTTTATTGCCATTTTAGGAGGCCTCAAGTCCGCATTTGTCTGAAGTTGACGGGTTAATGAGGTACAATGTACATAACTGTCAAGCAAGCTAGAGTAAGAGTTTTCAGAAATTCTAAAATACTATACAAGTTTCTAGAAATTTTAAGTATCTAACATATAAATATATAAGTGTAAAAGAGAGAGAGAGTTACAAAGAGAGCAAAGGATGAACCCGTAGAGAGAGTGACCATTCTGAGTTGTAGACATGCAATGAGAGGCTGCATACTGTAACCGCACCTGTTTTGTACAAAGTTTTGTGCATGCTTAGCGTATAGTTGGACTCAGTCCGCATGCAAATGGGACGATACAACTCCCATACATTGTATACTTTGTACATCGGCCTCCGAGTCGAATGATAATAGCGAGTGTGACCCTCTTTTTCCGTAGCTTTTTCGGGGTGCTATCCTTTCAACTCCCAGATAGATAATAATATTAAGGGTCCCAACTGAAATTAAAAGTATCGTAGCCTCTATATGATTGAAGTCGCAATAATTGGCGTGGTCTATAATGTTAATTGACCCACGCGTTCTTTACCCAACCCGATCTATGACCTTCAAACCAAAGCTGGCCAAAGCTGGCTCAATCTCGTACTACAACAAAAGGTAATCAACCAATAGCTAGAATTTTAATATAGAATATGTGTGTGTATATGTATAGAGTAAAAAGCTTTGAAATATAAAATATTTAAGTGAGTTAGTGCATATTGAATTCTAACCGTAAGTTTTTCATAGGATTATCTTGATTTTACTTTACTTTAAGCTCACTTAAGAAAAAAAAAGGAATTTATTTATTAAACTGTTCAAAAAGCTAGATTAACATATGAATTTTTTAATTTCGATATATTTTCAAATGCATATTAGATAAAGGAATTGTTTTAATGTGCTAAAAGAGAAATACTTGTTTATATTGACAAAATAGGGAAAACTTGGCTGCCACCAACGCACAACAAACAGATATATAAGCGGTATTGATATGCCCATCTGTGGTACATTACGTCAATGTAAACAAAGAACATATGATAATACATTTTGGGGGTGACTTACACACAGACATCTCCAAGTGAAAGGCCTTCCAACGATGTTATGGTCCATATCTTTATCTATATCCCTTTAACACTTCATTCACTTTTTATTTTACTTTTACAATTTTAATATATTTGCTGGTTATTGAGTTTTTTGGTTAGATCATTGTTGTGTGTAAACATTTAATTTTTCAATGCACTTTATCGGACTGAGGTGTAGACTCAATCTTTGGATTTTCTTATCTTTGCACAATGGGCTCCATCTAAATACAATGCACACAAAAAAATTACAAATTACATTTGCCGAAACTAGTGTGTCCGCCACATTATGGGACCTTCTGCATTAGGCGACCTGACTGACAATCTATATCAAATTACACTTTAGGCGGTTTTAGATTTGTATTGTCATATTCACTACAATTCAAATGAGGTTATCCACATGGCTAACGCTGGAGTTGGCTGAGCTCCAACGGCTTAGCAGGCGGGGAATTCTGATGCTGCTATTTGGATTCTCCATCTGGATCCGTGCAATATGCTCCCAGAGCCGGAAAAATGCCATAATGGCAATAGCACCAATGGACCCCGATTTTCGACCCACACCCGAGATTCGCTGCCTTGGCACAGATCGAATGCTCCAATGCGGGGTATGATACGTATCTGCGATCTGGATGTGGGTGGTACGTCACACTAGAATCGAGAACACGAATTTTAACAGAAAGTATGTATGGAACCCAACGATATGGTATTCTGCGCATACCCTTTTACTGTGTTGTTTCCAATGCACAATTCTAATTTAGTTGACGTATTGGCAAGATGCCACATGCCAACAGATTACGATTTTCCCGTAGCGTCTCTGCTATGAGCGAACTTTGCCAACAGGCTTTACGCTATTCCCGTACCGTATACAAACGATTCGGGTTGTTGCGGGACACAATGTAGACTCACAATGTTCTATTTATTTTACCGGCTATATTTTCCCGACACACCACGTGCAATTTTGTAAATTTTATTTATTTTGGAGAGTCAACTGCAACGTTAAGTTGGCTGTGTTACTGACCAATCAGAATTTAGCAAAACGCAAGCGCAGCTTACAGTTAAGCTTTCTAGTTTACAGCGCCGGCAACAAATATGTCGCACACGATATGCGATGTAAACCATTAATATTCGAATTCAAGTAAACAAGGCATAGCGACAATTACATCACCCGATAATTCTACACCGATAGTCGTAAGAATAGCGGAAATCAGAGTCGTATATCTTTGGAGTGGAACGTTCCTACTTCTCGAACTTGCATATTATCAAGTAGGTAGTAACACTTGCCGAGTTTTTTTCCGAACACGACATTTTACAAATAGTGGGGCAAGTTTGGCGTTGATGTTTTGAGAAAATTTGCTAAGAGCAAAATTTCGTCGCAATACATCGTGGCCTTCCTTATAGGAGATAGGATTCGATCGAAGATTATATTGCTTGACATTATTATTATTTATATTATTTATACTCAATTTTTTTTAATAATTTACAGCTTAAAAAAAAAAGATATTTTTTAAGTAAATAATACATTTTAGTTAAATTTTTATTTTAATGGTTAATTTATATTAAATAATTAAAAATTGCTATATATATATATATATATTTAAAATAAATCATCAACAATATATAAATATATAAATACTTAATAATTTAATATTTTTAATATAAATTTATATAAATCAAAGAAACATTAGATAAATTATTATATATGTATTTTTTTTACATATTATGGTCTCTATTTTTGGATTGCGAAATTTTTTTATTTAAATTAATAGATATATAACATTTCTTGACATTTCTTTCATAAGCTTGACGAATGTTAGCTTGAATATCTTTACGAAGTAGAGCTAGATTGTCAGATCTAGTTAAGGGCACGATAGCTTCTTCCACCAACGACAAATTCTTGAATAGACGATAATTATCCCCATGGGTGATCATATCTACTCCAAATAGTGCTGTGAATGGCGAGCATCCTAATGATTGATGCAAAGAGGATCTAACCGAACAGGAAATAGTTGTGAGGTATCTATCCCATTCTGTGCGATCGTTTTTCAGGTATGACCTAAGTGCATCTAATAAGGATCGATTAACACGCCGTGCAGCATTACTTTGTGGTGAATACAAAGCTGTATATAAATGCAGAATTCCTAACTCTGTCAAAAAAGCGTTATTCTCAGAGAGTTGTACTAACACAGCGCCAATCCCGAAATCACTCGCATCGCATTAAAGGTAGAATTTTCGATCGAAATCAGGATTCTGAAGAACTGGCGCGTAGGTTAAGATATGCTTAAGTTTCTCCATTGCTTTTTGAGCCTCTGCAGTCCAACAAAATTTCTTCTTAGTCGATAATACCTCAGTGATGGGACACGTGAGTTCCGAGAAGTTTTGGATAAATCTGCGGTACCAACCACATACACTGAGAAAACCACTGACTTGTTTAAGATTCTTTGGTGATGGCCAGTTTAGAATACATGAGATCTTTGACGTATCTGTATAGATTCCACCACTGCCAATTACGTAGCCTAAATAGTTCACACTTGTGACATAAAACTGACTCTTATCCACATTAAGGGTCAAATTGTTTCTTTTTAACTCATTTGCTAAGCGGAAGAGAACTCCCAAATGAGATGAAAAATCTTCCGAAACTATGCACAAATCGTCAAGGTATCGTGAAGTCTGGCGTATGATACTATCCATCAAACGACACATTGTCGAAGGAGCGTTCCATAAGACATGACCTTAAATTGATACAACGACCTCCCTGGACAGTAAAAGCAGTAAATGGGCTTGTTTCTTCAGATTGCTTGATTTGCCAATAAGCATCTTTCAAGTCTAAATTTGAAATGATGTTAGCTTTAGGCAACCGAGCAAAAATACCATCAACGCCAGGTAAAGGATATGCATCTTTTTTCGTTACTGCATTTAGCTTCTTTGCATCTAAACATAACATTTGGTTTAACGACAAGGCGCATGGGCGAACTCCAAGCTATAGTTGAGGGCTCGGTAGCATCCAAAGACAACATCCTATCGATCTCCGTAAATAAAAGTTTCTCAACAGCCGGGTTGACCGGTTGAATATCATATTGAAATAAGTTAGTACGACCAAGACTTCTGGAACAATTTGGAAATAGTTTCAAGTTGTTGCAGCTGTACAGGGGATAGTGCATATTTTGTACATTCACTTTGTTTGTCTGTACCAGACCCTACCTATAAGGAGCTAATTACGTTTGGAGCAAGTTCAAACAACCTCCAAAAATCAATACCCCAAATTACTCTTTGTTTGATAGATGGGATAATGTAAAACTGCATGGCTTTTTGCTTGTCTTTATACTTAACTACTACGTTAAGTACCCCAATCACCTCATCTGCCCTGCCATCGGCGGTTTTAAGGTGCGATTTAATTGACTTAAGTTCCGGTAAATTACTAAATGATTCGGTGGCTAATGAAGCACCGATACAACTAACATTTTCTTCTAATATTATTAAAATAGTTCCTAATTATTACTCTACTTCGTGTTCGATTACTTTTACTAATTATGGGTTTTTTCTCAAAAATTATATTTCGAGCAATAAGGTCAGCCGTTCCTGAAAGGGCATAAAACAATGTGTATCCACCTCATTAACAATCTCAGTTAGTTGCTTATTCAAAATCTTGGGATGAGCAATATTTCTTGTGGCTGACTCCGTGCGAGTGCGAGTACTATCTACTTATTCGGGGGCAACCTGGTGTTGTTGGATGCACCCTTTCATTGGTTTGCCGATTGGCGATTAAGACATGTCTGGTATTGAGGCTTATACACATTGTGCCACAACCGTAGCAGAATATTCGACGCTCTGCGAGATAGTTTTCCCATACATGTCCAACATCGTCACAATTCCAACAAGTTAAAGTTGAGCTGCGAATGGCGGCTATTTCAGATTCTTGTATTGTTTCCGGTTCTTCATCATGCTCTGAACTAGATTTTTCCACAGCGTACACATGCCGATGATAAGCCTGTGCCTTTTGCTTGGGAGAAAATTTAACATGACCCGTTAGTTCGCGTTTTAGAGATTCGTGCATTTGCACCAACCGGCGTAAGTGGCTAATAGTATGAATATGATGATACAATAGCTTATGACGTATCTCAGAGAGCAGATTATTCTTCAGAATCTCTAAAATTTCTTCTTCCTCCATTTCCACTGAAAATCTATCAATCAGCAACCGGCTTCAATTCAAACTTTGCGTTGAGTTGATCAACTTGTAAATTGTTGTTTATCTTGTTTTATTTCTACATTTATAACAGACAAAATAATATATTTTATTCAAATATAACCAAATTCGGTTTTTATCCGTTTTAAAAGCCCCACATTCACAGACAAAATTGTATTCAGATGGAACACTACATCATATTGCACCCATATAACCACCTTTTTCGGAATGACCACCAATTGTTTGTTTTTCATTAAAATCCAGCCAAATTTTATTAGACCCCAAGTTCGAATTCGTCCGAAGTTGAATAAGAGCGGCTTGCTATATTTTATAGGTACAGATATTTAACTGTGGAGCAAGCTCGACTGTTGCGTTCTTACTTTTTTTTATATATTTAGATAGTATCATAGATAGACAGGATCCTAGGGGGCTTTGTGGCTTTGTAGTAATATCGATACGATAAGCAAGCAATAGTCATGTACGATAAATTAAGACTTAAAGACTTATCTTAAAATATTATTATCGATGTATCGATAACAGTGAAAACAGCTGTTTTGTCACCGTTGGTTATTGACCACTCAAATGCAAGGGGATGGTCCATAACTTATACTAGGACCTTGCAACAGGTTTTCGATGCCTTCGACAACTATTGCATTTCGCTTAAGAACGTCACTGTGGAATCGTATAAATTTAACGATATTATTTAAAGAAAAGGTCAACCCTTCGCGGACTTTGAAACAGATTTGACAAAAAAAAAGATTACACTATGTGAATATAAATGCGAGTGTGGACAATCTTATGATGATGAACTTCTTGGCGATCGGATCATAATCCGAGTAAATAACAAGCAACTGCAGGTCAAGCTGTTGGAACATAGGAACAAATCACTGGTGGATCAAATAGTCGAATGCAGAGTATTTGACTCAGCTACCAAAGATCTTGCTGCATGGAAATGAAAAGTTGAATATTATTAAGGAGGAATCAGAAGCAGTATATGCCGCTGTTTCAATTATGAAGCCGTGTTTAATTCGGATTACCGGAAATAATGAAAGGCTCTTGGGATTACATGCCATACATGTGGCAAAGTTGGCCATTTGGTGAAGTATTGCAAGCAACGAAAGCCAAACAAACAGGGTCATAGCATCACCCCAAACGAAGGATGACAACAAAAAATCTGAAGCAGCTCTTCAGAATGGAACAGGTAAACGGAGTTTGAGAGAAAAAAGGCACAAAAGCAATAGTGATGATTTTCTCAGAATAAGTGAGTGTGGGTCAAGCAAGCAAAGGGGATTTACTGATGTCAACTGTATCCCGATTAAGTTAGTTAAGTGTTTGAAAACAAGAATTTGTAACGTTCTATGAATATAATAACAACAGGGTTACGAATTTTGATAATGAAGAACTAAAATGTCTTGATGAAGAAAAAGGCATAAGCGTGAAAGCGTTATTTTTAGTAGCCGATAATGGACGAGAACCGATAATAGAACTTAAAACCTCAATTGATTTTGGGCTAATTAAATGCCTGTTGACTCAATCAGCAGTCTGCTAAAAACCAATGAACAATTCGTAGAACAGCTTAAGTTTTTATTTGAGGGCGTAGGAAAGTTTCCTTCTAAACCAGCACTAAATTATAAAAACAGGGTTCCACAAGGCCTTCTTGAGCCTTTGGAAAAAAATTAACAGATATGGCCAAAGATAAAATCATTTCAATTGAAACATACCCAACAGACTGGGTAAATAATTTATATGTGGTTAGCTCCGACTGTGCCTAGACCCAAAGCCTTTAAACAAGGCTATCAAACGTGAGCATTTTCTCATTCCTAGAATTGATTACATTACAATTCAAATGCGAAATAAAAAACTATTTTCAGTATTAGATTTATCCAGTGAATTCTGGCTGATGGAGATAGATGAGAAAAGCTCAGATCTTACGACATTTTTGCATCCCTTTGGTCTTTTCGAATTCAATCGCGTGCCATATGGCATAAATAGTGCTCCTGGAATGTTTCATCGTAATATAGTGTAATGGTATATTTTGATGACTTGAGTATTATGGGCGAGGCAGAAAAAGAACATGATGACATTCTCTTGTCAGTACTTAAGCCCGCACAAGAAAACCATGTAAGATTTAATCCGGATAAGGATTAGTTTTAAAAAACAGAAATGGAGTTTATGGGTCATATTCTGTCAGAGGGAGTTGCCAAGCCACAGAACAAGCATCGAGAAGCAATCCTTAATATTAAGACGCCGGAAAATAAACAAGATGTCCGGAGAATCCTTGGTCTCTTTAAATATCTTGCTGAGTTCATTCCAAATCTCTCTAATAGATCAACTAACATGAGACATGTTACGAGAAACGATGTAGTGGAATGAAAAACTTTAAGATTTACTTGAGTTGATTGGAAATGATCTAGTATTAGAGGTTTATGACAAGTTTTAATTCAAACGGATGTCCGAAAAGATGGGTTAGGATACGCATTGATTCAAAATGGGCATCCCATAGCTTTTGCATCTTGTACATTGACAAAAGCAAACAAAAATGGGCTCAAATTGAGAAAGAACTACTGGCAATAGTGTTTGCCAGTCAATGATTCCACTATTACTTCTATGGTCGTGAATTTTTAGTTGAAAGTGATCACAAGCCACTTGAAACCCTTATGAAAAGAGATTGTAACTATTCGGCTACAATGCATGCTTATGTTCCTACTAAGATACCCAAAGATGACACCAGCCTATAAGCCGGTCAAGGACATGCTCATTGCAGATTGCTTATCTCGACCACAGTTACCTGAAAAGAAAGATATTCCCGAACTTTCAAGCGTGATGCACTCAATAACGCGTGCGGTATGTTCATCTGAAGAAAACTTCAAGGGCTATGTGTCATTCATGGAAACTGACGAGAAATACAAAAAAAATTGTGAATATGTACAGAACGGCTGGCCTGCATACAATAAGCTTAACGCATTTGAGCAACAGTTTTATAAACTCAAATCAGAACTCCATTAAGAGAAAAGACTATAACTACATTACTTCAGATTAATTCCACCAAGAAAACCTCATGGGCAAACCATAAAACAACTTCATCTTGGGATAGAGAAGACACTCCCATGAGCCAGAGAGCTCTATTTCTGGCCTGGAATGATTAAATCAAGGATCTTATAACAGCCTGCAGCGTTTGCGAACAATTTAGACGAAACAATCAAAACGAACCAATAGCACAGTACGAAGATCCCGAATGCCCATTGCATATTGTAGTAATTGATATATTTGATTATGATGGAAATAGTCTTATTTCCATCTGTGATGCTTATTCAAAATATTTAATGGTATATCAATAAAATATCAAATCGGTGACTCATATTGTAAGCACCTTACAAAAATGATGTAACCATGTTGGATATCCATCGAAAATTAAATATGACAATGATCCATTTAACTCATTGCCTTTCCGTAAGTTCGCCGATGACCACAACATAATAATACAGTATTCTAGTCCAAGGTATGCACAAAGCAATGGATTAGCAGAAAAGGGTGTAGCTATAGCAAAAAATATCTTAAAACGATGTATTGAAATGCATCAGTTTGAAAAATATCAATATAGGATCTTAGAAATTAACGCAACACCAGTAGCAAGTTTGCAATTAGTTGAATGTCAATTTTTCATTGGCCGATAGTGCAAAACAATGCTCCCAATGTCGAAATATCTATTGTATCGTAACAGTTTCAAAGAAGCCTAAATTCAAGGAAAAATTAAACAGAAAAAGGCGAAACAAAAGTATTACTTTGATAGAAATGCAAAAGTATTACCCGAATTAAATGTTAATGATAACGTACTATTTAAAAAGATTTTAAATGAATGGAATTATGGTCAAATTATTCACAAAGTAAATGATAGGTTATAAATCATTAAAGATACCTTAGATAATATTTTAGACAAAATAGGCCGCTTATATCTAATACAAAAGATTCACAGTATAATCCAAGTGAATGGTTATACGAGGAGATTCAATGACAAACCACAAATCGAAATTGTTGTACCCGAAAATGTAATTGGTTCAAAAAGCAATGCAGAGAGAATGCTGAAAGAAATATTAATAATTCATCCAATGAATATAAAACTCCAGATTCCTTTTCTTCTGAAAGCGACATTGATAGTTCTGAAATTGAGTATCCGCAAAATGTTTGCTTACTAAATATAAATGAAAGAACTTCGCGGTGTGGCCATATTTTTAAAAAACCCAAAAGATATGGGTAAACAGTAGAAGTAAACAGTAGAAAATGTCAGAAAGTTAATATTAAGCTTGCTAAATTTATCCTAATGTAATGATCCTTAAATTCATACTATTATTGAACTATCAATGTAATACTATTTTTAATCCTACTACTATTTTAATAATTATAATAAAATATAATAAAATATAATAATTATATATAAAATATAATAACAATTTTAATTTTGGAATCTTCAAATATTATTTTAATACCATATTTAACTCCAGAAAAAAAAACAAGAACGCTATAGTCGATATTCCGACTATAAGATACTCGTACTCTTAATATATTTTATATTAGACACACACGAATGTATGCTTCACTTTTTGATTGTTAGTTTTTTTGGGTTGGGTGCTGTCATACTAAATGTTCTTCTACTTTTTTGTCTACAATTATTATTCGATCTTAATAAAATATTTCAAATCGGTAGATTATGTGCAACACATATACGTTAAGATTTGTGGGAGATATAAGGTTCTTATTTTTTTTGGTTGTTGATAGTTTTGTTTTTACTTCGGACTTTAAAACTCAATATTTAATACCCTGTACGTGTTGTGCAAGGGTGCAACAAAGCTCTTGCTATGTAAGAAACAGACAAAAGCAGTTGTGTCAGATCCTACTGAAGTATGAATATTTTTGATCAGCATGACAAACATCTCACAGTGGTAGCTCCCATAGACCAAAAAAATAAAACAAAAACAAGTCAGAACGATATTGTCGATATTCCGGCTATGAGATACTCGTACTCAGCATTTATTCAATATTCAACACAATCAAAAGTATGAACAAAATTTTTTTTTTGTTTTTTTTTGGGTGGGCTGTTCTCATACAAAATATTTTTTTTACGATTTTGCCTACAATTATTATCCGATCTTCACAAAACTCGGCATATCGGTAGATTATGTGCTTATACATACACACACCGAGTTTCATGTAAATGCGTTTAAATTTGTGGAAGGTTTTTCGGTTTGCGGGGACGGGGCAATAATTATGGGTCGAAGACGCTTCCTTTTGTTACAGACATTTGCACGAATACAATAACTCGTTTACTCTACTGAAGTACGAGTATAATAAGATATATTAAAGTAAAATAAAATAAAACAATTAAAAACGCCATAGTCGATATTCCGACTATAAGATACTCGTACTCTTTATTTATTTTATATTCGACACACTCGAAGGGGTGTTTTTTTATACAACATTTTTTCTTATGTTTTTGTCTACAATTATTACCCGATCCTAATGAAATTTTGCAAATCGGTAATGTATATGCTTATACATATACAAACCTAGTTTATAAATGCGTTAAGATTTGTGGGAGAAGTAAGGTTTTTATCGTTTTGCGGAGGCGCTCCACAAGGGGAGTCTACTTTTTTGACCCTGGCTTTTATAATTTCCGAGATATAGTTGTTTTTGTGAATAACATTTTTCTTGATTTGTTGTGGTGGGAGGGGCGGAGCAATCCCAGATCAAGTTTATTTTATTTTCGGGCAACTTCATCATATACCCCCATAGAACCAATTTTTTTCCAAATGAACACACAATGTTTGTTTTTCCTCCAAATCAAACGAAAGTTGGGCTTATCTAATTTTTGAGGCTCCACAATCACAGACAAAATTTGATGCAGCTCGGACAATTTCCTAATTAAACCAATTTTTTAAAAATCAGAATCTAACCAAATTTGGTTTTTATATATTTAAGGAGGCCCCAAGTATGTAGAGAAAATTTAATTCTGATAACGACCCCATAACCTATATATATTCTTAATCAAAAACCAAATGTGGCGCGTGTCGGTTTTAGAGCGGCGCAAAGACCCATCTCTCTTAGTTAGATGATTGATGTTGCTTGGTGCTTTTCGTGGACACAAGGTCAAGTCGAAAATTATGAGATAAGCATTATGCATGTGTATGAACAAATATCATATAATATATAAAGCATATCCAAAAATACTGCGAAATTTTTGGTCATAAAATGTGTGAGTGCATAGCGCGATCTTTCTTTATTAATCTAATTTTTTGGAAATGTTCCAGTAGTTTTTAAATTTTCGGTTCAGACTGTGTCTGACACTCACGTACGATACACGACTACCGATTGCGATTTTCCATCTTGTCATCTAGTTAGATTTAAAAAATATTTAAACGAGTTCGCGAGTGCTTTTTCGGAGTTTCCGGTTTCGGTGTTCGTACTGCGTGTTTGTCGTTGCAGCTTCTGTCAGGAATGTATAGTTGTAAAATCTTAATTACTTATATTACAATAAACCACAATAATTTTAAGCAAAATATATCTGTGTAAATATTTTGATTATTATTAGCAGCATAAGCAACAGTGTTACTCAAACCACACAGTAATACTAATATTCTTTAGTAAAATAAACAAGTAAGAACGCTATTCCGACTATTTAAGAGATGTTCGCATGTACTTCAATAAGTAGGCAAACTTTTTATTCCCTTTACGTAATTTCAAATAATTTCATTAGGATAGGTCAGCAATATGATATAGCAGGTTACTAGGTACAGTGTATTTTACTGTCGAGCAAGCGACTATAATTTAGTAGAGTAAACGAGCTTATTGAAGCGTCAAATATACCATAAAGTATATATATTCTTGATCAGCATCAACAGCCGAGTCAATCTAGCCGTGTCTGTCTCTCCGTCTGTCCGTCCGTATGAACAACTAGATCTCGGAGACTGTAAGAGCTGGGGAGACCCAATTTGGTATGAAGACTCCCCTTATGGGGCTTCAGATCAAGTTTGTTTTTAAATTTGTCCACAATTCCGTCCGCCTCTGCAAATCGATAAGAACCTTATATCTCCTTCAATTTTTGCCAGATTTAGTTAAATCTAGGTTTATATATGTACAAGCACATAATCTACCGGTTTGCCGCATTTCATTTAGATCGGATAATAATTGTAGACAAATTCGTAAGAAAAATATTTAATATGAGAGGGCCCCACCCCCACAAATAAAAAATTAATCAAAATAAATGTGTGTGTATCGAATATTAAAGGAACCCTGAGTACGAGTATCTTATAGTCGGAATACCATAGCTTTCGGAGGAAACGCATGCCAGTGACGCTTTAGCAAGCAAAAAAACTATTTTATTTAAAATTATCAAAGACAAGCCCACTACGATGGCAAAATATCAAATTAAAGAAAACCGTGTTGTTTAGTTTCTACATCACAAAGTGACACAAAGCAAAAACCCAATTTAGTGAAAATTATTAAAGACAAGCCCACAACGGTGGCAAAATATTAATTTGGAGATTTCTTCGAGATTAGTTAATTATTACTTAATAAGTAATTCAATTAATTTCGATAACTGGAAATTCACTGTCTGCCGGCAGTTGCTGACAAACACGTTCTGGGAAGTAACGGTTTTCACTCCACAGCTTGCATTCCAGAGCTTGCATTCCACAATAAAAATTTTCTACAGCATTCTTTTCTGTGATGCGAGATATTATCTTTGCGGCGTACTTTTGGGCTCGATGCACTTTTTATTCTGCCAATATGATGTCGCAAAACTCCATACCGATATCACCGTTTGAGCCACCAATAAATGCCACCGATAAATAACCAGCCATCCACGAACACTACTGCTGACACGTCCTGACATGACGTAGCAAATTCCCGCAGAAACTTGGGTCTATCCGCGACCCCATACTCTTAAAGACTGTTCAGGCGAAAGTCCAGCCTTTAATACCACGAGCAACAGCTGCAACTGGGCTCCCACCACTTGCAGTACAACCTCTATGTTGACCTCCATGAACTCAACGATATTGGCCCCGTACAACTTCAGTTCCACTCTGAGTGGCAGTGTATATACTACCACCATCAGCACGAGCCAAATCAAGCTATTTGTTAGTGCTACAACACACCCCCAAACTTCTTCAGTGTGGCAGAAAATCTCCACCAAAAAAGAAGCGATCAAGAAGAGAACAGGTGCAGTCCTTTCCCCTAAAGTTGTCAAAAAGAAGGCAGCAGCTTCCCTCCATGAGCTTAGCACCGCAAGCCGCTTCCAAGCCCTTAGCGATGAGGAAGATGTGGAAACGGGCAACGAATTCTCTACGGACATTGACGAACTATTCCCCTTGAAATTCGCGTATGCCACGAAGAAAAGCGTATCAAACCAACCTTCCTAAACCACCTTCCGCTGTTCCCCGCAAATTCGCCCTTCCGCGAAGATTCCCAGAATTATGGTTTCCGATGTGGTAACTTTGCCGCTTTCCACAGCAAGCTGGACGCTCTTATAGGAGACTCCTACACTGTGAAGACACTTAACTCGGGAGACTTAACTCGGGAACCCTTTTCCATCACCACAAGCTACCAGAAAACTGACCCTTCCGCACAGTATTGCGCAACATCGACCATGGAGTGCTACCAGAGGAAATTAATTCATGCCTGCAGAAAGAAGGTCACTGTGTCACGCGGATATATACCCCACGGAACAGGATATATACCCCAGCCTCTTAACATGAGGTTCAATGATCTCAAGAAGGCTGAAAGCAATAAGCTTGTCAAAAACTTTCTCTTTGTTTGCAAGCATAAAGTGAGCTGTTAAAAGCCTCGCAAGCAATCTCAGCCTACACAATGCCATAGGTGCCAGGAGTTTGGCCACCCCAAGGCATACTGCACACGTGATAGCCATCGAACACAGAAGTGCAAGCTCAGGAAGGATGACACCAGGTGCTGCTATCACTGCTGCAACACACACCGGCCAAATTTAAAGGCTGTGAAAAGTACCTCCAGGTTGCTTTCAACCAGTTGCTTCAACCAGAGAGACGTCGGCGTCTTCCTCGATGAGAGTCTGCTGTACAAAATGAAAGACCTACTCCCTGCACCTCACTATGTCATCCTAAAATATTTTATTACTGATCGAACCTTCGATGTGCGATTGAGAGACTCTCGATCCTGCCTGGTACAGGTAAATGCAGGGGTTTCTCAGGGGAGTGTGCTTGGACCCTTCTTGTACATTCTGTACACACTGCTGTATATGCCAGCACATGCATGCTACTCCTAGCCACTAGCCACGACACTGCCATGCTCGCGTTCCACTCGTCGCTACAAACCGCCTCCGAAGCAGTGCAGGAATGGCTGCATGCAATGGAGCGATGGTCTGCCAGATGGAACATTGCCATCAATAGTGCGAAATCGGAATGTGTGACCTTCTCTCTTCGGCGTCTACCTGGTCTCACCTTTGATGGTGGTACCATTAACACCGACAGCTCTCACTGTTACTTGGGTGTCCACATGGACAGCAAACTAATATGGAGAGCCCATATATGGGCAGCCAAAGCCAAGTGCCCAAAGAAACTCCAAAACTTGACTGGCTCCTGCGTTCAAGCAAGCTTCAGTTGTCAACCAAGAGTCTGTTAATTAAAGCCATTACTACGCCTACCTAGACTTATGCCATCCAGGTATGGGGCGCTGCCTCTAGGAGCCAGTTCGACAGGCTCGACGCGTGCAGCTCGGCGTGCATACGGGCTTCCCTGGTACGTCACCAATAGTGCCATCCAAAGTGATCTAAGACTTGAACTGGTCGGGGACCAGATTAACCACCATAGCAGCCGATACGCTGACAAGCTCGTTGGCGAACCATCTTGCCGACCCCATACCGCTCCGAAGTCTGAAGAGTAAACATCCCACTGATCTCCCTACTCGTAGGATTACTTAACCTGTACATATGTTATATTCTTGTAAATATAGTATTTAAGGCTTCCCTCTGTACCCATATTACCCTTCCCTTTACACGTTAGGCTAAGTTCAAAAGGCACTGAACGATGCCAGCGATATTAAATAATTTAGAGGAAAAAAAAGAAAAGAAATGCGGCAAATCGGTAGATTATAGGCTAATACATATACAAACCGAATTTCAACTAAATGCGTTAACATTTGTGGGAGATATGAGGTTTTTGTTGATTTGAGGCGTCGGCAGGGAAACATTTTGAAATAGCGCATTCTAACGCTTCATAAGGGGAGTCTACATACCAAAATTGGTCTCTCTAGCTCTTATAGTCTCCGAGATCTAGGTGTTCATACGGGCGGACAAACGGTCAGACGGTCGGACGGTCAGACGGACATCGCTAGTTGATGCTGATCATGAATATACATACATTTGTTACATACATTTGCTGGAATACAACATAGTCGTTTACTCTACTAGAGTACGAGTATAAAAATCTTAAAACGGATACAAACCGAATTTGATTTGATTTTGATGAAAAACAGAAAAGTTATGATATGAATATGTGGTAGCTATATGTTATAGTTGTCCGAAATTGACCAGATATAGTCAGCGGACGAGTGATCGCCTCAAAGGATACAACCCGAATTTAGTGTGATTTGCATAGAAAACAGCAAAGTTATGCTACTTAGTGTTCATTACAGAAAAATCGGTTATATGGCAGTTATATGATATATTTGCCCGATCCGGAGAAATCTCGAACTTAACCATCGTGCAGACAAAAGAACCATCTTTAGTTTCAGATCTGTAGCTCTTAAGACTTCTGAGATCTTGGGGTTCAAACAGACGTGGCTATATTTTGCTCATCAAGAATGTAAATACTTTATTTTGTCGAATACGCTTTCTTCTATGCCTTACAAACTAAGCGTTCATTACAGAGTAATCGGTTATATGGGAGCTATATGATATGGTTGAGCGATCTGGATGAATCTCGAACTTAACCATGATGCAGACAAAGGAACCATCTATTAATATCAGCTCTGTAGCTCTTAAGGCTTCTGAGATCTTGGGGTTGAAACACACGGACACGCGGAAGAATATATATATTTTTCATATAGTCGGAAACGCTTCCTTCTATGAATTGCAAACTTCATGAAAAGTTTAATATACCATTTGGTGATTGGTATGAAAGCACTAATTTAATATTCGATACACTCAAAAGTATACACCACGTTTGTTATACTCGTACTCATACTGTTGAGTGTGTCGAATATTGAATAAATGCTGAGTGCGAGTATCTTACAGTCGGAGTATCGACTATAGCGTTCTTACGTGTTTTTTATTATTTTTTCTACAATTATTGTCCGATCTTAATAATATTTGGCAAATCTGTAGATTATGTGCTTATACATATATTAACAGAGTTTCAAATAAATGTTTCCAAAAATTGTGTCAGATATAAGATTTTTATCGAAACCAGGGTGGGGGCGTGATAAATAGGAGGAGTCTAGATACCAATGTTGGTGACTGTAGCTATTATAGTCTGCGAGATCTAGGTAATCATACGGACACAGAGAGTCGGCTGTTTGTGCTAATCAAGTTTATGGGGTCGGAGACGCTTCCTTTTGTCTGCTATATACAATTGCACACAATTTTACCAAAAGAGATCAAAAGCAGTCTATGAAAACAAAGCAAAGTATTTCAAACAGATAAATATATTTGAAACAGTTACGAAAAATATCATGAATTTGAAAACCAAATTGTAATGACCAATGACCATTTAACATTCTTTTACAACCATGACCTTAGGTTAAGACTGTTGCCTTTATTTCAATGTCCTGTATTGAGCTAATTTTTTTGTTCGTGTATCAATTTTTAAGTTGTGTCCGAGTTTTCTTTTATTGTTTCGGTTTTAACGCAAACCTTTAAGTGCACTTAATAAAACTGCATGAAATTATTTTTACCGTGTAAATAAAACCATAAGCTGAGCCATACTCATAAGCATACAATTGCCACCAATTCCATATTTTCTTTTGTGCTTATCGTGCTGTTTTTTTTTTTTTGTGCTGGCGGTCTGCTTGTAAGCTTATGCTATTTTTTGGACTCTCCACTGCTTGCTGTGATATTTTTTTTTTGTTCTGTCTGCTACCAGCCACCTATTGAGAAATGTATCATTACTATTATCTTAATAATTTTGTGCTCTCAATTTCATTGTCTGACTTCTTAAAAAAGTGGCCTTAAAAGGCTAATTTAACTATGCTTTTTTGTTGACCTTGTCATAACACCATTCATTACAAATGGGCCAAATCAGTGTCCGTGTAAGCGCTTATTTAACCAATAATCATGGTTTGAAATTTACATGTGAGTTGTGTCGACCTGCCGAAGCCGAGTTGCGTTCGTTTTTTAGGAACGCAAAGTGAGGCTTTAATGCTCTAAACGTTGGCTTTAATCAACTAAATACGTCATTCTCGACGCTCACATCCGCTCACATCGCTTTCACATCTTTTAATATGGAGTTTCTTAAGCGTAAGAAAGTAAATGATCTGGGTAGATCTGGCCTGGATGAACACTCTATAATGCCGAAAGCCCCTGAGCCAACTACTAGATATTCTATCTTTCAAATACCTAGTCCGCTCGATAGTTAGAGGTCCTCCGGCCAATCTAGAAAATGTGGATAGCACAGATATTGATGGTTCAGTATCGTTGACTTGCCCTGCCCTGCCGAGACCACTTGTCGGCGTTCCAAAGCCGAAGATGGTCTTCTTTCTGGACTAGCTTTAGATTCTACATCAGAGGATGGTTGTCTGTCCTTCTCACTGCCACTTATATTCCTCCACATTCCGATATTTCTATTTACTTGGATCATCTTGATGTTATTCAATGGATCGCGTCAATGCTTTCTGATATTGATCAATTGTCGGTTTTGGTGATTTCAACATCAGCGAGGTCTCGTGGTCTTCTGCGATGGACTCGGCCGGTTTGATACCTTCAAGGCAACACGAATTTTTTGAAGACCTACTTTAATTGTCCTTATCTCAAGTTAATTTTGTAACAATTTTGGCGATTCAATGCCAACTTGATTTGATATTTGCTTGTGACCCTTCCATTTCAATGGTCTCTTGAGTCAGTCCGCTTTTGCTTCCTAAAGACCCGTTTCACCCATCATTGCACGTTACTAAGGATATTCCTATTCCTGCTGTACCTGCATCATTCAAATTGTCAGCTAGAACATATTCATTAGAATGGCTGATTTTGTTAGCCCAAACGATGTCATCCTTCAATTAGACTGGTCATTCTTATACACTTGTACAGATGACGTCTTCTACAAACTTCATTTTTTATTTCTTCAAACTTTTAAATTGTTTATATTTTTTACAACGAATAGGTAGCTGGTGTACGTTATTGTTAACCATCATCATCATTTAAATATTGTTGTGCATAAAAATACCGATTCTTAGGTTGTACATATTCAGAATTGGCAAAAACTAAATAAACCAAAAGCTAGATTCGTAAATAAGGAACTTGAGAACTTGCACAATTCACAACATCAAGTACTTGAGACCAGAATGGGGTCTGTACATGAAAAGCAGGCAGTTTCGAGCAATTGAAGGACCTTCGAAAACAAGGTTCAACACAAACATAAAGAAATTAAAACTTAACTTCAAACTTAATTCACACTCGAAGCGTTGGGAATGCATAATACGCATGTAAGCCTCCTGATTGACCTCGCCATCGTTGTCCAGATCCGCCTCATCAATCATTTCGCGCAGCTCCTCATCCGTCAGGGTGTCATTCAGCTTTCGGGCCACGCGCTTCAGATTCTTAAACGAAATCTTGCCCGTTTCATCGTCATCAAATAAACGGAAAGCCTTCAGGATTTCCTCCTTGGTACAGATAAGCATTGGTTTATGAAGCGTAGGTCAACCACCACTAATTTACTAGAGTTTTCTTTTGTAATACAAGGATTTAAGAATAAAATGCAAGCTGACGTCATTTACACTTACTTGAGCAAAGCATTTGACTCGGTAAATTACTGTTTACTTATTCATAAGTTGGATCTCCTTGACTATCTCTCTTCTTAAGTGGATTTCCGACTACATTAATCTCAGAACTCAGAAGATTTTTTTTAAATTCTTTCTCTAAGCCGCTTAGCATTACATCAGGGGTGCCGCAGGGTAGCCACCTCGGTCCTCTTCTCTTCACCTTATTTATCAACGAACTGCCTAAGGTTCTATCCCATTCTCGCGTACTAATGTTCGCCGACAACGTTAAACTTTGCTTGTTCTTTCCCCCATTTCAGGCTGCAAGAAAACCTTGATTATTTCCAATCGTGGTGTCAGGTCAAATTAACAAATCTATGTTGTTTTGTCGTAACATACCGCTTCTGACATCGTACCTTCTTAACGATATGCCCCTTGATCGGATCGGCTCAGTTGATGATTTGGGTGTTCTTTTAGAATCTAAATTAAAATTCGACTTACACATTTCAATTACCGTCAATGAGGCTGTGGGTGTTCTGCGTTTTATCAAGCGATGGTCGAAGGAATTTTATGATACTTTTACAACTAAGCTACTGTAAACTTCTCTGGTCTGACTTATTTTGGAGTACGCACCGTGTATTTGGTGTCCACAATACAGGAATCTCCAGGACCACATTGAGTCTGTTCAAAAGAAATTTTTACTCTTTGCTCTCCGTGGGTTGAATTGGGACCCCAATAGCTCCCACCCTTCCTATTGAAGTAGGCTTCTGGTAATAAACCTCCCATCTCTTAAAAATCGTATAATTATGCTTAATGTTATCTTTATACATTAAGCCAAATTCGTTTTTGTGAAACTCGTTGCTATCTATCTTCAGCACAGTAATTTGCACTATCTCCTGCGTGAACCTTTTCGTGTCATGTATTCTAACTACAATAAACTCGTTAACTTTATCTCTATTAATAACTCCCTTACTTTTTTAAAAGTGAACGTCAACGTTCCGACATGATTACTTTAGCAAGTACGCGAAAAACGCGATCTGATTGCAAAAAATAACTCGCTTGTACAAAAAGTAAGGCAATTGCAAAAGATTGCTGACCACTTTGCCCGCCGAATGAGTCATTCATATCGTTTTGTGGTATGGGAACGGCATGCAGTAGCGCGCTCACAGGCTCGAGAAAAGTCGGTTAAATTTTTCCCATTATATATTGATATATATATTAATAATTATTTAAAATCAACATATATCGTATTAACTGTTATTTACATGCGACACGTAAATCAACCTGGTTATTTGCAATGTATGTGCAGCTACAGCTTATCCAAATTATTAATTGGCATTTAAAAAGCAATTATGCGTGGCTGCTTGCTTGTACACACACACACACACACACCTGCATACGAAAACCAATAAATAGATGGGCACGGTTGCGCTGAAGCTGTTGCTGCGTGCTAAAAAGAGAGCGCGCTTGTGGGAAAAATCAAGAAATATTTTCGCAGGCTGTGCCGCTACGTCGATATTGTGCCAATCTGTTTCTTGGTTTTTGGTGTTTACTTTTCGAGAGCGAACTTTTCTGTCCATATAGTTTATCATTGACGTGTACCATAGATATAGTGTATAAAAAGTTGGGCATTATAGCATGTTAGAGAACAATGACAATGTTGTGCAAAATGGTTACTTATCCTATTTTAACTTACCACCAGCGGAGTGGACTAACACACACAATTGTGCAATCATGTAGATCATATAATATAGTGTTATGCACATGGCTGCGGCTTCGGTGATTTGAATTATGGCGTTGGTCCAGACTAGATTTTGACTGTTATAATAATCTTGTCCTACACGTTCTTATCCTGGGTGATTCCTCTTTTAATCTTCTCTTGATTTTTAGGTTATCTATACATGCAAGCGCTCATAAACTTATGCATACATTCCTGCATACAGTCCTGCACCCACTTTCCTGTGGTAATTGAAAACGGTCTTCTCAAATAGGTTTTCTGTGCTCCTGTTGCGGGTTTAGTTTTGGAACAGGCATAGGCTGAAGTTCCAATTCCTGTAAATAGTACTGTTGATCCGCCATTTGCGTACTTGATACGTTTATTTTCGTATCAGTAGCTCGATTTACGTGGCTGTGTACGATGGCAGTGATTGATGAGCGGGCTTATTTGGCGGAATATTACTAGTGGTCGAGGCAATCTGGCGCTTAGAGACTGAAATTGAGATTATGGCTTCATTTCACGCCTTATTGGGCCTCTTTTTAAAAAAGATGTTTCCCTTTTATTCATTTCACTCTCATAAGTTAACGTTTTTGCTTTTATATGAATTTATATGCACACATTTTTATGCACACATAACTATATCCACTTCTAGTGTGTATCGCATGACTTTATAAAATATACAGCAAAAAAATCAAATTAATGCGTAAATTGCGCAGTTCCGGCAAGGTCGGATTACTGGCCGTCGCCACATTCGACCACTTTCAATGACCGTATCGTAAGGATGCTGAACATAAGCTGTGGTAGGTATGTAAGGCGTTGCTCTGGAAGGTGAAGAACTGAAAGTAAACGAAATGCGAGTCAGTTGCAGTCATAAACAAGAAAGGAGGAAGCTTTTCTATTGAGCTAGTCAGCATACCTTAAATGTTTCCTACTTTCTCCCAGTATTTGCAAACAAAGTCTACTAGAATTGGTCTACTATTTTGATTTCGGTAATTCTTCATTCGCTAGTTCATACACTTTAAGTATTAGAACGAATTTTAAGTTTTAAGAAATAAGAGTTATACTTCACAATATCAGCAAATATATAGGAAGACAGATATTCAGACGATACCCAACTCAATATATGCTTGACCATATGTTTCTATTCGAAAAATATTATCTTATTTTTGAAGCTATTCACCATTGACTTCTTCCTGTCATCCTTCCTCCCATACAACCCCACAATCCAGAATGAAGATTTAGTAAGGGATTTTTTTCATTTTTTATCGCAATTAAACTAAATTTGGAAATCCCAATGTCTTATGACCATATTTTTCAAAGAGAGAACGATCCTTGCTTGGAAATCAAAAAGAATAGCAGAATGCTCTACCTCTCCTTTTTACATGTGTACTATAGAAAGATTTTTCAGTTTATCATTTATGCAGAGTATTTAAAAATTACAAGAATAAAGTTTGGAATGCATTACAGCCATCTTCAATATAAACTTAGTGAAATAAAAACAATTACATAATAAAACAAGTCGGAACGCTATAGTCGCAGGCTCAAATACGAATTTAGGCTGATTTCAAAATTTGGACTAGCATATAGGGTTATGTGGTCAGGGCGTCGGCGATTATATATATATAATCTCACTCTCAGTGTTAACAATAAATGTAAACAATAACAAATAGCTCGATGCGCCAAGCCCGCGCACTCGACAACAATAATGCTGTAAACAATAAGCCAACATTGTGGTACGCTTGGAATCTTCTGAGCATTGATTAGTCAGGCTTAAGCTAACCCTCCAACACACAGCGCACGAAACAAATATTCTAATAAAAAATAATAACACACTGAGTTTTCAATCGCGTTTTTATTTAAAAAGTGTTAGCGTTGGGCTTAGTGTACAAACGGGCCATTCGCACGACTCTAAACTCGTTACACAACTGGCGCAGCTGGTAGGATACTTAAATATATCCGATAAAAAGAACCGCGAGTGAAAAATAAATTTACTTTTATATTTCTTAAACCAACTCGCAATTACTTTACCTAGGATTTTCTTTAACCAGGATTGTAATTTCAGTTCGGTTATCCACAAAAATTTTGAAGAAACAATTGACATATAAATAAGTTAAATTAAGTACACAAAACTGAAAATTAAATTAGGTTAAAAATAAAAAAGACGGAAAGTATAATAAGGTGAACAAAAACAGAAAAATTAAATTAAGTGATACTAAACAAAATATTAAACAAAAATAAAAATAAAAGGAAAATAAAAAATGGCTCAACCAATTATCGCACCACCCCGATTGATAACACTAAACGACAACAACTTAGCGGAAGCGAGAAGGCAACTAAAAGACATCCCTATATTTAATGGAGATCCGCCGGCATTGGTCAGCAGAGTCGACTACATTTTATCCCTCTACCAGACTGACGATGAGCGACAACAGCGCATTCTACTCGGAGCAGTGGAAAGAAACCTCGATGGGCCGGTCATCAGATCATTGGGCTTGCCGAGCATCCAGAATTGGCTCACCTTGAAGTCAAAGCTGATTTCGGAATACAAGCCGCGGACACCAAACTGCAAGCTGCTGGAGGACTTCCGTGAAACTCCCTAAAGAGGCAATCTACGAGCATTCTGCCAGGAAGCGGAGAAACGACGACAGCTACTTATTTCAAAACTACACCTAGAAGGTAACAATGCCAACCTCTTGTTTTAACTAGAGGCAATAAAAGATTCTATTAAGATACTAATTAAAAGATAAATACTAACATTATATACAACTTTAGTACACCATAACATACCAGACTTGAAATCCCTAATTACTATAGCCCAAAATGAGGGTATTTTTGAAGAACATGTAAATGTTAGCATCACTAAGCAAATGAAAACAAAAATATAATTCAGAGCCAAAATCCCTATCAAAATACCAATACTAACCCAGACAATATTCTCAACCACTACAACATAATTCTAACCCATACCAATACCCACCCATACCTAATTATACACAATATAAGAACAAACCAATTTGGTCCCAATAAAAATGCACAACCTATGTTCAATAGGTCAATCCTTCAAACACCACAACAAGCCCCCATATTTAATAACAACTTTCAGCCAAAACAATCATTTAAAAGACCTAGACCATCAAATAGTGAACAGACAAAAATGTCCATTGACGAATCTGGATACCAAAATGCCCGTACGAACAAAATTATGACCAACCACAATACGAACAAAATTATGGTTAACAGCAAAATTATGACTAACAGCAATATTGTGATCAACAGCAGTACGAACAAAACTATTTTGACTTCAATCAATTCCAAATCAAACACGAACAAGAAGAATATGATACAACAACCGAACTAAAGCAAAACGAATTAAAGTTTAACGAAAATTTTCAGTTACAAGCCCCGGACAATATGTAGAAATAAGACATAAGGGTAAAACATTAAAATGCTTAATTGACAACAGATCCACAATAAGTATGATAATAAAAATATATTTTCACTCGCAATCCAAAATACTAAATGTGATGTTCATACATCTAATGGTATCATGACGCTTAATGAATCAGTTATCTTACCCAGCAATAATACTTATATTTAAAATTCCCGATAAATTTTATCTACATAATTTCTCTAAATATTACGACAGGTTAATTGGCAGAAAATTGCTTATAACGGCAGAATCTATTATTAATCACAAGACTTACACAGTTACACTTTTTGACAAATCGTATCCACTTATATATTCATGTCGAGATGATGATCAAAATTTGTTTACACAACAAACAGAATCAGAAACAAACTCATTCCCTATACCAACAAAAAGTTTTAGTTTTGTTCAATTTAGATTGGACCACCTCAATCAAGAGGAAGACTTTAAACTAAAGAAACTATTACGTAAATTTAAGAGTTTTCGTTATATAGAAGGATCTAACTTTCACAAATTACACAAATTACAATTAAACATGTTCTTATTAGAACTCATAATTCTCCCATTTAAACAAAACAATACCCACAAGCGCAAGCGCACGAAATAGAAATTGAAAAACAAGTTGAGGAAATGCTTTAACAAGGAGTAATTAGAGAAAGTAATTCACCATATAATAGTCCCACTTGGCGTGTACCCAAAAAGGCCGATGCTTCCGGAAAACCAAATACAGAGAAACAGTAGATTATAGAAAACTAACTGAAATCACAATTCGCGATAGCTATTCAATACCCAACATGGATGAAATTCTTGGTATAATAGGAAGATGTCAATATTTCAAAACTATTGACTTGGCAAGAGGATTTCATCAGATGGAAATGGATTCAGAATCCATACCTAAATCCGCATTCTCTACCAAAAACGGTCATTACGAATGGCATACGAACAATGCGCCAAAATAGACATTAAAAATCATGCATACATAAAATCATTCAATAAACTCAAGGCCTTAATAACTAGTGAACCAATTTTGAAACTCCCTGACTTCGAGAAGAAGCTTATATTAACTACAGATGCTAGTAATGTGGCTTTTGGAGCTGTTCTTTCTCAAAGTGGTGGTCCACTTTGATCTTTCACCAGCAGAACTCTAAATTAACATGAGTTAAATTACAGTACCATTGAAAAAGCATTACTAGCCATTGTTTGGGCAACTAAAACATTTCGTCAATACCTACTTGGAAGACATTTCCGAATAGCTAGGTTGCATACTCTTAAAGAACCAAATCCTAAACTACAAAGGTGGAAAATTAAATTGGCAAATTTTGATTTAGATTTTGATATTGAATATATTAAGGGTAAACTAAATTACGTGGCAGACGCATTGTCCAGAATCAAGCTCGAAGAAAATCATTTCGTCGAAGCAGATGAAGACAGTAGTGATCTTATTCAATTAACAGAAAAACCAATAAGTCTATTCAAAAGACAAGTAATATTCATTAAATCAGATCAAAACAAAATAGAAAAGTCTACAATTTTTGGCAATTCAATAACCACAACCCATTATGATAAAATGACTCTTCAAAATGCAAAAAGATTTTTGTTCGATGATTTCATATGTACATTAAATTATCTCTATGTGCATCGAGAGCGATGCAGATTTTGAAGTCATCCAAATAACTCATGAAGAAATCATTAATACCTTCCATACTAAAGTGACTCATAGCCTTATCCTACTAAATAACGTAAGCTCCTAAGTCGAATTCAAAGAAATCATACTTCAATGCCATGCAAAACTTCTACACCCTGGAATCCAGAAAATAACTAAATTATTTAAAGAAAATCATTATTTCCCTAATAGTCAGCTGTTAATTCAAAACATAATAAATGAATGCAATGTGTGTAATTTAGCTAAAACAGAACATAGAGACACAAAAATGTCCTTCAAGATTACATATGCCGCTGGTGTTGGCGCTGGCGTCTAAGGCTCAAACCTTTGACGTCAGGAGATCAACAGCAGTCGCGGGTTCGATCCCCGCGCTTGGGCTGGGTGTTCCGTGTTGTATATATAAGTTAACAAGGGTTAACGAAATAAGTCACTCGATGGAGCGAACTCTGCATTATCGTAAAATAAGCAGTTTCGTCTTCCGAGAGATGCCGATCGTACTTTTGCGGGGTAGCGACGGGCGTCGTTGCCGACAGCGGAGAGCTTATCTTTAGGAAGTTTAAGTTTAGTCTTTAGTGGTTCGTCGAAAGGCAGAGACGTCTAATGTTCTGTCCTGACGACATTAATTGCTCAATATTCACTTACATGTAATAAATGATTAATATAATAACGCCACAACAAATAAAATCATTACTGGCGCCCAACACGATCGGACAACACCCGAGATTAATTAATTAAAATCAATTAGCGCGGAGACAACGCCCGCTAAGCGATAAGAAAAAAAGAAGGGAATAAAAGCCACACTAACAAAGAGCGCGGAGACAAAGCCGGCTCCAAGATTAAGCAGTTACAATCATAAACTGCGCTCGCGGCAGATCTAAAAATAGATCGCTGCACTCACACCACCAAGCACCCCAAAATCAATTTGCGGGGGAGCGTTCGACTGCACTAAGAAGCTCGTAGCCACCGAGTATAAATAAAAGGCAATTATTTGACCCCAAAATTGTACACCAAAGCGGACGGCTTTGGGCAGCGGCGACGATAGAGAGGAATTAGCACCAACACAACTGGAGAGCAGCTAAAGAAGAACATCGCCAAGGGGGGATATATCAACATAGCCAATAAAAGAAGAACATGTAAGTGAAACTTTTTTTCAAATATCGCCCAAGTGTCATTAAAAAAAAAACAAAAGCAAAAAAGTATAGCAAAAAAGTATAAAACAAAACAACATTCATATACAAAAAAACACTCGGGCGTCTATGTTTCTTAGATCTGTATTTTCTTTCTACCTGCCTTATCTGTTGCGATAAGCGTGAGTAGGAAGCATAACACCACGAATGCATTGTTGTCGGTGGGCAAAACCAAAAGAAGTCTGTGTTTGAGGGAACTTGAATAGAATAACTGATAACAGCGGCTCGGCGTAGCTGGGACTGACCGACGACAAAAACAAACGAAACGTGGGGGGACGAATAAGATATAATTCGCATATGCCCATTCATAACAACATCAGCTACTTAGAAAAATTGTTCAGCGAACTCAGCTTAGACTCTGAGATTGAACCTGAGCGAAGAGTAGAAGAAATGGATGCGGCACAGATCCAAGCTATCATAGCTGCGGCGGTCAGCTCTGCACTGGCATCGCAAAAAGCTGAGTTTGAGGAGCGTTTGCGAGTGGTAACTGACCAGCTGCAGGCTGCTAGAGTTCAGGCCCCAGAGGCCAAGGCCTACGAGCCAATTACCTTAAATCGAGAGATACCTTGCGATGAGACTCTGGATGCGGTAAAAACGCTGCCAGAGTTCCATGGGGCCCATGAGCAATACGTCTCCTGGCGCCAAGCAGCAAAAGCTGCCTATAAGCTATACGAGGGATTTGTAGGCAGTTCAACTCATTACCAAGCGGTCCTCATAATCAGAAATAAGATTAGAGGCTCCGCTGACTCGCTCTTGTCGTCGTTCAACACAGTGCTGAACTTTGAGGCAATCATCAATCGCCTCGATTTCACATATTCTGACAAACGTCCACTGCACTTGCTAGAACAAGAGCTTGCCACTCTCCGGCAAGGTGGCATGTCCATCACACAGTTCTATGAAGAGGTTGAAAAGAAACTCACCCTTCTCACAAACAAAACGATCATGTCACAAGACGCCGCTCAAGCGCAATTTATTAATGAAAAGTATAGGGCCGACGCACTCCGTGTCTTCATTTCAGGTCTAAGAAGAGGCGTCACAGACATACTGTTTGCGGCGCAGCCTAAAGACTTGCCATCAGCTCTGGCAATGGCGCAAGAAATTGAGGCCAACCACGATAGGCATGATTTTGCGGCAAATTACGCAAGGGCATTAGAAAATAAGGGCCAGAACCAAACCAGATACAGACAGGGGGGGCAGAACGAGCCCGACCACTATAGAAGGCAATCAAAAAACCCATTTTACACGAGCAATCAGGACAATCACCAAACAGATGGCCACCGTTGCCAAGATAAGGTGGAGATGATGGATGTTGACCCATCCTCTTCTAAGTTCCGTCAGCCAACTAACTTTCAAAAACGGCAGGGATCCAATTTGGCTATGACAAGCCTTACTAACGGGCACCAACAAGGTGCGTTCAAGAGGCCGGCCGGTTCCCAGAGACTCTCCGACCAGCGCAGACAGAGGGTTAATCACCTCGCTCAGGAGGACCAGTACGAACAACAGTACGAACAGTTAGCATCGGAGACAGCGGCGGAGATCGATGAGGAAAATAATGCGGGATACGACAGTGATACTGTCAATTTTTTGGAAGTGATAATGTTGAAACGGGCAAAGGCCCAACAAGAACAACTTGATAGGAACAACCCAAACAGACAAAATAGGACCTTTGATGTAGGAGAACAGGTCCTAGTGAAAGCCAACAGGAGGTTAGGAAATAAACTAGCTCCCCTCTGTGCTGAGCAAAGGGTAGAAGCAGATCTAGGAACCACCGTTCTTATTAAAGGGAGGGTGGTCCACAAAGACAATTTGAGGTAGGTAGGGAATTATGTTTAGGAAACACATTTTATAGCACTAAGTTCGGATAAATAAGGGAAATTCATAGTTAAGTAAGGGAAACTGTATAACATAGTTAGTAAGTGGCTGTGTCCCTCATTTCTAATAGGATATCAGTTCGATATTTCTGCATCCTAGCAATCATACCGTTGACAGCTTTGACCGACTTAAAACTGACAGATAATCACAAATTCGAGAACACAAACACAGATCAACGCCCTCACCGATACCGTCAACCAGTTATTAAAAGTAAACAGAAAGGAAGAAATCAATACTTCCCACCTTTATAAGATCCTTTTAACCAGAAACAGAATCTTGACGCTCGAATTGCAAAACCTAATGATCGCCACCATTTTGGCTAGAGTAAATATTGTAAGTCCAGCTATCATCGATGATGACTTAGGGGCGATTTTGAAGAAAGGTTCCACAGATATCAGCGTTACCCAACTAATGGGCGCTGCCAATGTGAGGGCACTAGCTAATAAGGAATTCATAATTTTTGTAATCGAAATACCTAGACCTAAGTTCATTTGCAAAAAGATAACTATCTTCCCAGTCGCACACAAAGAAATAGCGATCCGGTTACCCCAGAGCATCTTAGCAGAATGTGGCAACAAAGTCATCGCCGCCTCATTACCCTTCTGTAAGGAGGCACCAGCGAATAGCTGCGCACAAGACCAGGTTGACCAGGCTGCTCACATCAACGGGAAAAGTTACACCAACTCCAAAAATGCGCCGAAGAGGATCCCGGGCGTGGCGACTTCTTCGAAGATTAACGTCACCAGCCACCAAGCTCTGTTAAGCCTGCCGTACCTTCAGAAGTTAATAGAGGAAAATCTGCAACACCTGACCAAAGTCCAGTCACACCTTACGATCGGTTCCATACTGGCTACCGTCGTGTGCGCTGCTCTAGTCGGCGTTTCTTGGTAGTTGCGGATTAGGCAGCAGAAGGGAAACACCATCGCGGTTCAGCAGATGCTGAAGAGCACGGGCTTGACCGAGGACGGTCAAGTTTTGAAGGAGGGAGTAGTTAACAAGGGTTAACGAAATAAGTCACTCGATGGAGCGAACTCTGCATTATCGTAAAATAAGCAGTTTCGTCTTCCGAGAGATGCCGATCGTACTTTTGCGGGGTAGCGACGGGCGTCGTTGCCGACAGCGGAGAGCTTATCTTTAGGAAGTTTAAGTTTAGTCTTTAGTGGTTCGTCGAAAGGCAGAGACGTCTAATGTTCTGTCCTGACGACATTAATTGCTCAATATTCACTTACATGTAATAAATGATTAATATAATAACGCCACAACATATTAAATCATTACTTATATATGTTTGTGTTGTGTTTGTTTGTGCTCGTCCTCGTCCCTGTCAATTGTGTGTACCCCTCATTCCTTCACCAACTCACCCCCTCACCACCTCACCTACTTTCACCCCTTCTCCACAACTCGTTGTCCACATAACAGGACAGATTGTATATAAAGATAATGATATAAATTAAAAAAAAAAAAGATTACATATTTATTCATCCGAAAGCAAACACTATGTTAGTTGCATTGATATTTATTCAAAATGTGGTACCCTTGAAAATATAAACACAAAAGATTGGATAGAATGTAAAAACGCACTTTGCGCATTTTTTAACCAATTAGGGAAACCCACACTGTTTAAATCAGACAGAGATGGCGCATTCACCAGCTTAGCTCTTAAGCGATGGCTCGAGAGTGAGGCCATTGAATTACAACTCAATACAACAAAGACCGGCATAGATGACATAAAAAGACTACAAAAAAAAAAAAATAAATGAAAATATTCGTATAATAAAAACATCTGGCAACGAAGAAGCCAAATTTAGCAAAATACAATCACAAAACTAAGCATGACACTACTGGACAAACTCCCGCTCATATTTTTATCTAAGCCCAGCAACGAACATTAAACACCCAACTGAATAAAGAACACAAAATTGAAAAAATAATCACTAATCGAACAGAATACGAGGTAGACACCAGGTATAGAAAGGGTCCCTTACAAAAAGGAAAATTAGAAAACCCATTTAAAGAAAATAAGAATGTAGAACAAATAGATCCCGACCACTATCAAATAACAAACAGAAATCGAATCACAAACTATTATAAAACATAGTATAAAAAACGAAAGAATATTAATGAATTCCTAATTCCGCAGGTCCCTGGCGTATCGTGATATTATTACTCGTGTTAATCACTACATGCCACACTCAAAAAATTCAAATAAACAACATTGACACCGACCATGGTTACCTTCTATTTTCAAGTGCCATTTCAGATGCCATCAGCATTTGAGCATCATTGCCTATGAATCAATTTGAAAGAGATAGATTTCATAACAAACTTTTTTGGCGATAGAACATCCAAAAACAATGATTCACCTCGAATCAAATTTCTATACAAATTGCTTAAATGACTAAATGGCACAACTTTACATAAAGAAAATAGACAGAAGCGAGGACTCTTTAATATAATAGGCTCAGCTTACAAATTTCTGTTTGGCACACTTGACGAAGATGATCGAGTGGAAATCCAGAAAAATCTGGACACAGTCGCACAAAACTCAGTTCCACTTCACGAATTAAATAACGTCATACAATTGGTAAACGACGGAATGGAAAAAATCAAAATCTTTGAAAATAATCGCAACAGCATTGACATAGCCATGTACGAGATCACGCACTTCATTGAGTACATTGAAGATTTAGAAATGGGTATGCAGCTTTCCCGACTTTGATTTTTTAATCCAAAGCTACCTAATTATGACATGTTAGAAAATGCTAACAGTCAAATTATATTGCAAATCAAAACATCCACTTTAATTATATTGCACATACCTACTAACCATAAAATAAATGAAACTTTTAAAGTAATCCCTTATCCTGATCATAATGGTTACCAGTTGGACCACCCAGATTTTTAACCAAAATAATGAAGAAATTAATAATGAATGTATAAGTAATATTATTAAGCGTAAAATTCCAATCTTGAATTTTATACCTATATCCACAAAAGAAAAATTAACAAAATTGTCAAAAACTATATAATAAAATAAAAATATATGGAAATAAAATGATAACTTTTACACAATGTAAACTTAATATTGGATCCATTACTTCAAGCGAAAATTATTTAAAGCCAGAAATTGACCTAACACCACTGTACCCACCACTGGATATAACTAGGATAAAGATTATAAAACACGATGACATTGCTATACTAATAACACCAAATAATATCACATTTTACATAACTATAATAATCATAATTTTTGTACTATACTTATTATCCAAATGTGTTAATACTAACCCATTTATATTTTTACATATGAAACTAAGAAAAAAGCAAATGAAATACCAAATGAACCACAGGAAATATAAATGGAACAAAATCCATTCCCCTCATTATATCTAACTATACTAGCCTAACTATAGGCTTCTTTCTAAGGGGAGGTTATTATTTGAGATAAAGTTAAACAGATTATTGTAGTTACAACAAAGGACACGAAAAGGTTCATGCAGGAGATAGTTTAAATTACAGTGCTGAAGATAGATAGGAACATAATTTCTAGTAGTTCTACGAGGAACATAAAAACTGATTTTGCTAATCAAAGATGGCGAGTCAATTATCACCATTAATCAGCTTATGTATAAAGAACAGAATCAATACGGTCCTGGTGATTCCTGTATTGAGGACATCAACTACACGATGCGTACTTCAAAATAGGTCGGACCAGAAGTATACAGTAGATGAGTTATATAAGGAACATTAAATTCCTTCGATCCGATCAAGGGGTATATCGTTAACAAGGTACGATGTCTGAAGCGGAGTGCTACGATAAAACAACATAACTTTGCATCTAGAACAGTTGAGATTTAGTAAGTCGACCTGATACCACGATTGGAAAGAATCAAGGTCATCAAGCAGCCTAAAGTGGGAAGAAGAGTCGCTGAAGAACAAGCAAAGTTTAACGGCGTCGGCGAACATAACTACACGAGAGTGTAGAACCTGAGGCAGTCCGTTGATAAATAAGGTGAAGAGCTGGGGACCGAGGTGGAAAACCTGCGGTACCGCTGATGTAAGAATAAGGGACTTAGAGTAAGAGTTATTAAAAAGAACTTTCTGAGTTCTGGGATTAGGGTAGTCGGAGAACCACTTAAGAAGATGGTATGGGAAGCCAAAGATATCTTACTTATGAAGCAGTAAACAGTGGTTTACCGAGTCAAATGCTTTGCTGAAGAAGTGTAAATAACGTCAGTTTGCATTTTATTCCTCAATAATTGTTTTACAAAATAGAAAACTTTAGTACATTAGTGGTGGTAGACCTACCCTTCGTAAGCCCATGCTAAGCAGATGAAATTATAGAAATATAAGAGTGTCATAACTTTGAAGTTAATATTTTTTCAGAAAGCTTAGGAATAACAGATAGTTTTGATATACCTCTGCAGTTTTGGGCATCCGACTTATTCCCCATTTTATGGAGAGGAATAATATACGACTTCTTCAAGAGGTGAGGTTACATGTAAACTGCATGAATCCCTAAATAATATTAAAGGCACAGGATTCCCGAAGAAGAGATCGTTGAAGAACTGAAAGCTCAAAGTGTTTTTTTCGGTGTACAAGTTCATCAGACCACCTGAGGGTGATAAAATTCAATATACCGATGTTATTCTAGTTACCTTCAACTTACTTACTCTACCAAATAAGCTGACAATTATCTGGAAAACAAAGTACGCGAATATATACACAATTCCATGGTTTGCAATCTTGAAAATTGCTGGGGCACACTGCCAAACCCTGCAAGATTTCAGCTACCTGCGACAAATGCAAGTTCCCAATGAAAAATGTGCACAATACTGTGGTTATGCCCAACCCGCACAAAAGACAAGTAAGAAGAAGAACAAGTAAGAAAGCATCAGTCTTGCCTGACAGTTAAATACCCTGTAAGCCGCTATAAAATATAGGAAACCGCTGCTGACCAGCTTCGGACAAATTTGGACTTGAGGCCGACACGATATAGTTGTCCGTTATAAATACAAATTTTGTCTGTGAGTGTGGGGCCTCGTAAAATAGACAAAAACCTAATTTTAATCGACAACATTTTGTGTGCATTCAGAATATATCGGTTCTATGGGCCTATATGATACAGCTGTATTTCAACTCGGGGAGCCCTTTATGGGGATCTTAATCCACATTTAATGCTCAATTTAATCTATCTAATTTATTTTAAAGAATGGATCACCCACCTATTTCTCAGTACCTTTACTTACGACGACATTATGCTAGTATCTGCCGATATCTTGCATAGATCCACCTGAACAATAGACAATTTTTTACACTGTAGAGATCTCTTCCCAATTCTGACCACAATAGTTGCAAAGCCTCGCATTCAAAATGTTTTTTTTTACGTTTTTGCGGCAGATATAAGGATTTTATCAAATTAACCAGTGTCCACCATACAAACTACTTATAAACTCCAAAAAGGCAACATTGTTTGGTGGAATAATTTTATAAAAAAAAAACTTCCAGCGAAAAGAAAAATTTTAAACATTATATAAATCACAACATCCTTTTATCATATAAGAGAGCAAAAGCAGCGCTCAAGAGAAACAAAAAAGGGCAAAGATTAGCTCTCCTAGACTTGACATCTCGCTTCTCAACACAGGCATCCATGACTCAAGCCTAAGCAGACATAAAACGACTTACTGGTTCTCTTCTTCAATTTGAATCCATTCTTTCTCTTACTAAAGATAAAACACCAGGATTTGAATCTCTTACTCTATTACCAAAAACTTTCAGAAAGTGCTAAATTCATGCTCCTCAATATTTATAATGATATGTTGCACTGTGGAGCCTATCCTTTCCTGCCTCAGGCCACTAATGTGGCTCGCTTCTAAAAAAAAACTGTTTTTAAACTTTGCCACGCCCCCTCCCGCCCCCGCAAATCACAAAACTTTATGTCTTCCACAAATTTGAACGCATTTAGTTGAACCTCGGTTTGTATATGTATAAGCACATAAGATGGGATAATAATTTGTAATGGTCGCTGTGATTTGTTTACTTAAATTTGAATTTTAACGGTTTACATCGCATATCGTTTGCGATATAATTGTCGCCTGCGCTGTAAACTAGAAAGCTTTACTATAAGCTGCGCTTGCGGCTTGCTAAATTATGCTTGGTCAATAATACAGCCAAGAAGCTATTAAAGCTAATAAAAGCTGCGCACAGCTGTCAATGGTCTCTTTGCTTATATTGCGTGGCTGAAAATAATTAAAGTAAATTAGATAACTAAAATTTGCAAAATTGCACGTGGTGTGACGGGTCAACACATTCGGTAAAATTAATAGAATACGAAAATCTACATTGTGTTCAGCAACAACCCGAATCGTTTGCATACGGTACGGGAATAGCGTAAAACCTGTTGGCAGAGTTCGCTCATAGCAGAGATGCTACGGGAAAATCTTAATCTGTTGGCATCGGGCAACTAGCCAATACGTCAACTAAATTGGAGTTGTGCATTGGAAAAAGCTCAGTATGCGCAGAATACCATGTCGTTGGGTTTCATACATATTTTCTGTTAAAATTCGTGTTCTCGATTCTAGTGTGACGTACCACCCACATCCAGATCGCAGATATGTATCATACCCCGCATTGGAGCATTCGCTCTCTGCCAAGGCAGCGAATCTCGGGTGTGGGTCGAAAATTTGGGTCCATTGGTGCCATTGCCATTATACCATTTTTCGGCTCTGGGAACAGATTGCACGGATCCAGCCGGAGAAGCCAAATAGCAGCATCAGATTTCTCCGCCTGCTAAGCCGTTAGCGCTGCAGCTGCAGTCTCATTAGAGGCCAGCAAACTTCAGCAAACTACATATGGCTAACCTCACTTGAAGTGTAGTGAATATGACAACACATATCTAAAACCGCCTACAGTGTAATTTGATATAGATTGTCAGTCAGATCGCATAATGCAGAAGGTCCCATAATGTGGCGCACATAATAATTTCGACAAATGTAATAGTAATTTTCTCGTGTGCATTTTATTTATATCGAGCCCAGTGTGCAAAATAACCAAATCCAAAGCTCCGTCCAATAAAGTGCTTTGAAAAATTAAAAGCACACAACAACGATCTAACCAAAAAACTCAATAACCACCAAACATATTAAAATTATAAAAGTAAAATAAAAAGTGAATAAATTGTTGAAAGAGACTTAAATTGTTATGAACATTTAATCAAATTAAGATATGTACCATAACATCGTTGGAAGGCCCTTCACCGTTGGAGATGTCTGTATGTAAGTCACCCCCAAACTTTATTATCATATGTTCTTTGTTTACATTGACATAATGTACCCCAGATGGGCATATTAATATCGTTTATATATCTGTTTGTCATGCGTTAGTGGCTGCCAAGTTTTTACTATTTTGTCAATATAAACAAGTATTTTTCTTTTAGCACATTAAAACAATTTTTCTTTATTTATTATGCATTTGAAAATATAACAAAATTTAAAAATCCATATATTAATCTAGCTATTTTGAACTGTTTAAAAAATAAATTAATTTCCGTTTTTTTTTTCTTAAGTGAGCTTAAAGTAAAGTAACATCAAGATAAACCTGGGGGAAAAATAACATAAGTTTAGAGTTCAATACGCACTAACTCACTTAAATATTTTATATTTCAAATCTTTTTACTCTATAAATATACACACACACACATATTCTATATTAAAATTCTATCTTGTTGTTGTAGTACGAGGAGTTTGAACAAACATCCATATGATGAGTTTTGAACTTTTGGTTTTGTTACATAAAAAAGCATTAAATTAAACATAATTATGATCAGCAACGATAATTGCTGAATCAAAAATATCCGCGCACTTGTTTTCTTTATAGCTAAGAACATTGTAGAATATAAAAGTTGATTCGCTATATTAATATAAATTTCTGTTAATAAATAAGCGGCTAAGAAATTGCATAATGATGAGTATATATTTGAGTAATTTCTGAATAAGTAATGAAGTATATTAATGTGGAAGTGTAAGTTTCATTATTCCTGGAGATATGGGCACTTGAAGTAGCAATTTGTTCTTATGGGGATCTTCAGTCAACTGTTGCTTGACAGTCATAGGTCGGGTTAGGTAAAGAACGCATGTGTGAATTAACATCATAGACCACGCCAATTGTTGCGACTTCAATCATATAAAAGCTACATTGCTTTTCGTAAATTTGTATATTTAGAGTTTGGCCCGTTTTGTTTATAGTTATTTTAGTTTTGGGAGTTGAGCTCCACTTTTAGTTTCAGTAGGGATCCTTAATATTATTATGTATCTGGGAGTTGAAAGGATAGCACAACCCACGCCCACCCCGAAAGAGCTACGGGACCAGAGAGTCCCACTCGCTATTATCATTCGACTCGAAGGCCGATGTTCCAAGTATACCCTGCATGGGAGTTGTATCGGACCTTCTGCATGCTGACTGAGTCCAGCTATACACTCAGCATGCACACTTTGTACAAAACAGGTGCGGTTACATAATTTTTGGCGCAGAAAACGTGTGGCCACTAGCTGGTTACATAAATTTTGGGGCCCAAGACATAAGTCCACCTATACACTAAGAATGCACACTTTGTACACAACAGATGCGGTTACAAATTGTAGACAAAATCGTTAAAAAAATATTTTCATACCTTTGCATGGTTCGAATATTAAATAAATGCTGAGTACGAGTATCTTATACTCGGAATATCGACTATAGCGTTCTTACTTGTTATTGCATAGCTTTTTAGCTTTTCACTGGAAGTAAACCAAACTTGGCGGTTATATGTCCTAGAGGCATCTGCATTAACTGACCAAACTTGATTCGGATCGGGCCACCATATCATAAAGCCCGCATTAAATTGATATTTTCGGAATGAATAAAGCTTTTTAGTTTTTCATCCAAACCAAACCAAATTCGGTTTGTACTCAGTAAGGATGTTTTACGTCTGTTGACCAATTTTTATTCAGTTCGGGCAACTATATCATATAGCCCATATAGAATCGATTTTTCCTCCAAATCGAGACAAATTTGGTTTGTATCAATTTTAGGTGTCCCCACATTCGCAGACAAAACTTTATTCAGAACAAACAACTATATCACATAGGCCAGTAAAACAGATTTTTCTGAATGAACACCAAATATTTGTTTTTCATCTAAATCAAACCAAATTTCGGTTTATCTATTTTATGAGGTTCCACATTCACAGACAACATTTGATGCAGCTCGGACAATTATAGAACCATTTTTCTCATAGAACCATTTTTCTTTAAACCAAGTCTAGCCAAATCTGGTTTTTATTTATTTAAGGAGGCCCCAAGTATGTTGACCAAATTTAATTATAATTCCGACCCCGTAAACTATATATATTCTTAATCAAAAACCATAGTTGGCAAGTGCCGGTTTTAGAGCGGTGCATAGAGCCATCATGCGGGATCAAAACAAACACCGAATCGCTCCCTATTTATACCCTTGTATACTCTTACTCTGCTTATTGCTATCTCATTTACTTGACTGATATTGCTTGGTGCGTTTCGTGGACACTAGCAAGGTCAAGGTTAAATCAAAAACTGTGAAATAAGCATTAAAATATCCCATAATATAATACATATCCGAAAACAACGTTGTATGTACTGCGAAATTTATTTTCATAAAATGTATGAGAGCGTAGCACGTTCTTTCTTTACTTATCTACTTTTTTGGAAATCTTCCAATAATTTTTAAACATTCGGTTCAGTCTGTGTAATTTTCCATCTTGTCATCTAGTTAGATTGTGAATAATGTTAAATAATATTAATACGTGTTCGCGAGTGCAATTTTTGGAGTTTCCGGTTTCGGTCTTCGTGCTTCTGTCGGGAATGTATAATTGTCAAAATCTTCATTACTTATATTACAATAAATGACAATCATTTCAGGCACAATATAACTGTGTACAAATTTGTAGATATTATTAGCTTAAACAACAGCGTTACTTATATAACACAGTAAGACTAAAAGAACGTTGGGAAAGTCAACCAGTCAGATCACTATAGTTCAAATTGCGGCTATGTATGAGATCCTCGTACCACTTTTAAAAATATTTATACTTGTACTCTATTAGAGTAAACCATTATATTGTATTCGTGCAATATAGACTGCCCGACAACCGATTAGCACACCCTCTAACCTATCTTTTTAAAGGCAAATAACTGCAATCTTCGAATATTTTTCATGCCCTTTTTTTTGTTCATCATTTTCATTCTTCATCATTTTTACTCATTCTGAGAGTAACTTTGAGTTCTGGAAGTGCACCGTTATTTTGTTTTTCTATTTTTTTGGAAGTGCGACAAAAATGCATGCATTTTTTTTGCGACAGCCGATTAGCATATTTTTGCTTTAGTATCAATTTTTGCGTGTAAGCTGTCGTGTGTGGCTGATTAAAACTATTATTTATTTATTGTGATCAATTATCAATAAAATAAAGAGGTAATGGGAAAAGCAAACCCGTCGAATGAGTCTGAAAAAGGCAAAATAAAGTCTTACAAGGAGTGCGGGCACTCGATACTTCAAATATCAAAAAATATTAAACGCAGCCGTAAAGTTATTACCGCATACTTAAACAATGAGGAAACCTATGGAAAAACATGAAAGGTCGGCCCTCATCAGTAATAACACCAACCGCCAAGCGAATTATATTGAAGCACGCATCTAATTCTCACGACTCAGCCGCTAAAATAAAAGAAAAAACTGATGTTAAAGCATGCGTACGGACTGTACAAAGAGTTATTTCGAATGTTGAACATATGAAACGTCTAAAATTAAAAAAAAAAATACCTCCTCTAAACCAACTTCGAAAGATGCAACGGCTCGATTTCTGTCGATCAAATATGACCTGGACCAAGGAATGGGAGCGTGTAGTCTTTTCGGATGGGAAAAAGTTCAATTTGGAGGGTCCTGATGGCTATGCCTACTGCTTTTATGCTCTCAGAAAGGAAGGGCATACTCTTGATCGATTGCACAGCCGTGCCGGCGGTGTCATGGTGTGGAGAGCTATTTCTTACTTTGGCACCATGGAACCGCAATTTCTAACCAGCCGTATGAATGCCATTGCGTACAAAGAAGTACTGAAAACGGCCTTTCCTGCATTCAAGGATATATTTGGAACCTTGGAATGGAAGTTCCAGCAGGATAACGCACCAATTCACATAGCCAGGATCGTAAAGTCCTGGATTGAGGGTCAGAACGTTGAATTGCTGACTTGGCCGCCTTACTCACCCGACCTGAACAGTATAAAAAATGTTTGGGAATGGTTAGCACGCAAACTGTACGAGTCCGGCAGACAATATTCAACTGAAGCTCAACTCATTGAAGGAATAAAGAGGTCCTGGGAGGCTATTTCACTCAATTACATCAACAAATTATATGACTCTTTACCAAAGCGGATGTACGAAGTCATACTTAACCGTGGAGGCTCAACACATTATTAAATTAAAAAAAAAAAAAAACGAAAATATTGAAATTAATGTTAAAAAATAATTTGAATAAAATTTGAATGCATATTTTTTTTTTTTGTTATTTAAAGTTTTCAAATGACTGTGCTAATTAAATGTCGCAAAAATTAAAGTTAATTTTTTATGATAAGTTCGTTTAAATTCATTTAAAATGTTATTAATAACGTTAATATCTTATCTATTATTAAATCTCGTGCAGAATTTAATATTTTTTAAATGACAAAAAAAAACATCTCAAAAGCTTTATTCGTTTTCCTGATATTAAGCTACTATTACGCGGAGCATAGGGTGTGCTAATCAGTTTCGGGCAGTGTATGTAACAGGCAAAAGGAAGCCTTTCCGACCCCATAAAGTATATACATTCTTGATCAGGAGCAAAAGAGCAGTCGATCTAGCCATATCCGTCTCGCAGACTATAACAGCTAGAAAACCCAAATTTGGTATGTAGACGACTCACTAATGTTTCGTAAGATCAAGTTTGTCCCGGATTATGTATGTATAAGCACATAATCTACCTATTTGCGAAATTTCATAAAGATCGGATAATAATTGTTGACAAAATCGTAGAAAAACACTGTATGAGATCACTCCACCACCACAAAAATAAAAACAAGAAAGGAATGCTAGCTTTGGCTTGCCGAGCTTATATACCATTTACATTGTAAATATATAACCAAATCTGGATGGAGTGGATACAAGACGAAATTTTTTTGACTTGGATGAAAAAGGTTAAATTTATGCTGCTAAGTGGTCATTTCGGAATATTCGATTATATGGAACTTGACCAGTTTGCAGACAAAGGAAGCATCTGGTAAAAATTTACGCTTTGTAGCTTTTAAGACTTCTGAAATCTTTGTGTTGAAACAGATAGAAGGACGGATGGACGGACATGGTTATATCGATTCCCCTTGTCATGCTGATGAAGAATATATATACTTTATATAGTCAGAAACGCTTCCTTCTATGCGTTGCAAACTTCCTGACAAAATTAATATACCATTTTGTAAATGTTATAAAAAAATCATAAAGAGCTGGATACTTTTAGGTGTATCGAATATTAAGTACGAGAATCATATAGTCGGAACATCGACTATAGCGTTTACTTATACCAGACTCTCAGTACGCCACTGTCAACATTTCAAGTGTTTCAGAGCACTTGATTCCATTTTTCACAAATTGATGCAAATTCTTTGCTCCATTTTATTATTATAATAAAGAATCACCAAGCATAACAAAGTGTACTTGAAACTGTGAACATATGTTCGGGACATGTGTACCAACACAACAACAACAAAAAAAAAATCGATAATCTAATGTACGTTGCCAGCGCATCTCGAAAAGTCGCCCTACTTTTTCAACACATCTCTTACATAAAAAAGGGACACCATACATATAAGTAGAGAGGGAAAAATATTTGAACTGGAACTGGCTATACACAAATGCATCTAAATCTAGCGCCTGTCATAATTTTCCGTGATCTCTAATAACAATGTTTCCGTGGCTTGTAGACATATTACTAAATACTACTCCATCTTCACCGCAGAGGCTTTGGCAACTTAAAAGCCTACCAATTTGCACAAAACAACAAGAGAAGTTTGTCATCAGCATGGACAGCTTCTCTACAATATCTGCAGAAACAAATCTTTACTGCCATACTTTATCTTTACAGCCAAGAAGACATATCCGGAAATGAAAACACAGATGCAGCGGGCAGTTCTTTTGCCATGGCACCAACTACTCTACATACTCCAATAGCTCAAAAAGATCTTCGTCATCAACTTGCCAGACATGTGTTTAATAACATTGCCAACAGCCCCACGGGATTGCATTTGTTCACTTTCGTATCTGCAATAACCATCAACCCGTAACAATCGATCACATTCTAAACCATTGCCACTGTTTCCATCACATGAGAAAAACTCTCTTTGGCAATACGCATCCCACTACTCTCCTCTCTAACCCGACAATCACAAATATTAATTGAATCCATTCTTTTATAGAATCCTGCAATCTGTCAAACATACTATAAGTCGTGTCGATGGCCTAACAGTTAGTACGCTTTTGTTAATATTATATAAATATTTGTAATATTTTTCAAATAAATAATAATAGCAAGACAGAGCTATAGTCGATATTGATCGTACTGAAATTTAAGAATCTTATTAAATATATATAAGCCGAGTTTCAAATAAATGTGTCAAAAATTGTGGGAGATATACAGTTTTGATCAATTTGAGAGGGCGGGAGGGGACGTAGCAAAATTTAAAAACAAACTTGTTTTGAGTGTACCTAAAGGAGTCTACATACTACATTTGGTGACCATAGCCCTTATAGTCTCCGAGATCTAAGTCTTCATACGGACGGACAGACGGACAAGCGACCATGGCTAGATCGACTCGCCTGTTGCTCCTGATTAAGAATATATATACATTATGGGGTCGGAAAGGCTTTCTTCTGCCTGTTATATACTTTTGCACGAATACAGTATACTCGATTACTCTACTGTAGTATGAGTATAAAAACAAGTAAGAACGCTATAGTTTAATATTATTTGTTTAATATTTAGTACATTCAAAAGTATGTAACAGTTTTTTATTTCTTTTGGGTATTGTGAAGGGGTTCTCTTATGCTTTTTACGATTTTGCATACAATTATTATCTGATCGTACTGAAATTTAACTATTCGGTAGACTATGTGATTATACATTTAAAACTAAATCTGTCAAAAATTGTGGGAGATATAAGGATTTTATCGATATGCGGCATTATATGCGACAGGAGAGGCTTGGCAAAATTGTAAGACAAACTTGATCTGACGCATCATTATGGTATTGGTATTATCATACCAAATTTAGTTTTCTAGCTCTTACCGTCTCCGAGATTTAGGTGTTAATACAGACAGACAGACGGAAACGGCTCGATCGACTCATCTTTTGCTCCTGATCAAGAATATTTATACTTTATGGGGTCGAAAACGCTTCCTTTTGCCTGTTACATACATTTGCACGAATACAGTACTCGTCTACTCTATAAGAGTATGATTATAAAAAGAATCTATTGCATAGCTAACGTATCTCACCCTATATATACAAATGTAAACCTCGTAGTGAACTGGTCAATTTCTGTCGAATGACTGAGCAATCGCGCTACTTGAAACTATGGCCCAGATGAACGTCCCTAAATGATGATTACCACAACATAAAACTAATCGGCGGGTACCAACGACAATGCTGATTGCGATGCTATAGCTAATGCTAACATTGTCAATTTAAGCTAATTTGTTATGTGCTGGGGATGCATCAAAACTGTGGCAAACAATGTAACAATAACAAGATGTGACCGTTTAAATAATAAATATTCATTGTTGTCTATTTAAAGTGATCCATCCAAAAAAGAAAACCCATCACAACCCTACTATTAAATAGCCTGAACTATACGACGTCCATCTGGGCTATAGGTTCACGTATCGCGATTGCTCAGTCATTCGACAGAAATTGAAAAGTTCGCTACAAGGTTTACATTTTCATATATAGGGTGAGATACGTTAGCTATGCAATAGATTCTTTTTATACTTGTACTCTAGTAGAGAAAACGACTATATATTGTATTCTTGCAAATGTATGTACCAGGCAAAAAGATCTTGTCCGGGATCAGCCAAATCTGTCTGTAAGTCTTAATTTTTCAAAATTTGTTTTAAAATTTTTCCACGCTCCCTCCCGCCCCCGTAAATCGATAAAAACCGTATATCTCCGATCAATTTTAACGTATTTAGTTCATCAAGATCGCATAATAATTGTAGATAAAAACATTTTCTATGAGAGCGCCCCAACCGCAAAGAAAAAACTTAAATCAAGAAGTGTTGCATTCTTTCGAGTGTGTCTTTTTTTCTAGTGCATCGAATATTAAAAAAATACTGAGTACGAGTATCGTATAGTCGGAATATCGACTATTATTTTTAACACAAAAACAGGTGAAAATGCTACAGGCGAACTTGCACAACAGTTAAATACCCTGTACCTTTTAAGCTGCTGAATAATAAACTTGTCCGTTCTGAATAACTTCTTGCCTATGAATGTGGAACCTCTTGAAATGGATACAAGCCAAATTTTGATTTATGAAAAATAAACAAATTCTGTTCCTTCTGAAAAATCTGGTTGGAATAATGGGAGGGGTGGTACATGATATAGTTGTCCGAACTGATTTGTCGAGTCGAGATGCCAGACATAAACGGTTCAATTCCAATAAAAAACAACTAAACTAAAAACGCTATAGTCGATATTCCGCATATAAGATACTCGTACTCCGCATCTATTTTATATATATATATATATATATATATATATACATATATATATATATACATATATATATATATATACATATATATATATATATATATATATATATCATCAACAGCATCGCTCGGTTTTTGTATATAAGCATACCAATTTGCCAAATTTCATTAACATCGCATAATAAGTGTAGAAAAATATTTTGTATGAGAGCACCCAAGCCGCACAAAAAAAAAGAACAAATATCAAGAAGTGTTGCGTACTTTTGAGTGTGTCGAATATTAAATGGATGTTGAGTAAGAGAATCTTATAGTCAGAATATAGACAAATTTCGTGCAAATGTATGCAACAGGCAAAGGAAGCGTTTCCGACACCATAAAGCATATATATTCTTGATCAGGAGCAACAGCTTAGTTGATCTAGCCGTGTCCGTATGTCTGTGTACAAATACCTAGATGTCAGAGACTACAAGTGCTAGTCACGAAATTTGGCATTTAGACTCCCCTAATTTGGCGTCAGATCAAGTTTGTTTTAAAATTTTGCCACGCGTTCTTACTTGTTTTGTTATTGGAATTAAGCCATCTTTGTGTGGCACCTATGTAAACTAGACAAATTTTATTCAAATCGGACAGCTATATCATATAGCCCCATAGAACCGATTTTTTTTTTTTTTGGAATAAGCACATTTTTAATTCTCATCCAAATTGAATTAAATTTTGTTTGTATCGAGTTTATCATGCGTAAGAATGCGTAAGAACAAGAACAAGTAAGAACTTGTTTATTTTTATGGAATTGAACCATCTATTTATGGCGTCTCTGTAAGCTGGACAAAATTTATTCAGTTCGGACTACTATATCATATAGCCAACTATATCGGAAACGCTTCCTTTTGCATATTACATACATTTGCACGAATTCAATATACTCGTTTACTCTACTAGAGTACGAGTATAACAAAAACGTTATGAAATAAAAGCACAAAAATGAGCGACGGGGTCGTAAACACTTCCTGCTGCTGGTTATATACATTGCAACGACTTAAACATACCCTTGTTCCATAGGTACAGGGTACCAAATAAGTTTTGGTGACTGGTTTGGTTAAAATTGACGTTGTCGGCGTACATTAGTACTCGAGCATGTGAAGAAACTCACATTGTAAAAATATGCCCGCTTTTAAGAAAGCTGAATATAATAGTAAATATAAAATACCGATAGCTGAATATATCGATATAGATAAAACTGAGTATACCAATAATTGTTAGCTACTACTAAATATGTGGACACACAAATATTGATAACTTAATATATCGATACACATGTAACATGTTACAAGATCGACAAATTAATATATCGATATACATATACAAGTTAACAGATAACACTCAATATAGGATATTTCATAAGTTTATATCATAAGTTAAAGAACAGCCCTCGCAATTGCGGCGCTGCATACTTTGTATCAGCGCGCTAGAGCTGCAATGGTCAGCGGCGGTAATCGGACACTTTTGTTTTGCTACAAGAGTTTCCGTTATTGCCGAAGATTTTGCTGAGTCGGCTTGCCGATCTTAATGATGCGAGCTTTGGCTTAGCTTAAGCGAAATATGTTTTGTATTAAGAAGTCAGTTCCGAATACAGCGCTCTTCCAATAAGTCGCTAAAATAAATCATCACTCCGACACTCCCGAAAACAACAACAACGTCTTATCAGTTTTACAGCTGCAGCTGCCAACGGCGATAAGCGCATTCCTTTGCTATGCAGTTTTCGTTATCGCGCTTAACTTAACATGTTGTTATGCTTGCAAGTTTTCTTATCTTGAATTGAGCTCCTAAGAAATCTTCTTATGTTAGTTTGGTTCAAATAAATAATTTGCTTTATTGTCTGAGCCCGAGGCCAGCAATACCCCTCAACATAATCTTCAGCCACAACTGGACTGGAATTATATTAATCCCTCAACATAATCTTCAGCCACAACTGGACTGGAATTATATTAATTCAGCAACACCTCTCAACATAATCTTCAGCCATAACTGGACTGGAATAATATTAATTGGCGCCCAACTAGTGGTGGGACTCCACAACCAACAACAATTAAAACAGCAGCACAGGAGCTGCAACAACCAACAACAATTAAGACAGCAGCGCGGGAGCTGCGAGTGACCAGTTTATAAAAAGTTTTTGTGTTAATTGAGTCATGTAAGTGGACACTCTAGCCAAAAATTTTCGTCGAACTCAAAATTTTTTTTTAGAAAAATTAGTACTAGTGAGTATTTTATATTGCAACAGATCATATAAAAAAAAAGTTTCTGAAACACGTGAAAGTGACTGCTTTGAGAAATTGAGTTGAGTTTATCATCCAGATCTTTTAAAAATTACTTCGTGTTACTTTCTATGTGTCTAAAGTTGTGCTATAACAATTCTCGTGGTTCAGAGCTGCGTCGTAATTCGACCCATCTTTTGACGGCCCGTTTTGTTTTTCGCGGCCACTGGCCTGCGCATGCCACAGTTCAGCCAATATAGAAATCCTCGCGAGCAGTCTAGCGACTCAGATTCCGACTGTGACATTCGCATCAGAGTCCCGGCTACAAGCAGAGGGAGCAAGCATTGACTCGAAGAATTAATGAGTTAGCTGAACAAATAACAGCAGCAAACGTTGCCACCCCACAAGTAGTAGCATATGCTGATATAGCAATTAGAAACGACATTTGCTGTGACGAGCCGCTAGATGACGTCAAGTGCTTACCTGAGTTTGCAGGAGTACAGGAATGTTATGTATCTTGGAGGCAGGCAGCATTAGCCGCTTACGAGATCTACAGACCCTATAATGGAAGTTCTCGTCATTATCAGGCTGTTATCATCATAAGAAGCAAGATTAGGGGCCCCGCAGACGCGGTGCTGGCCTCCTTTGGGACTGCGATAATAAATCGCCTAGATTTCACATGACAAGAGACCAATTCATGTCATTGAACAGGAATTAGGTACCTTGAGGCAAGGTGGCCTGTCCCTGCTTCAATATTACGATGAGGTAGAGAAGAAACTCACTCTTCTTACTAACAAAGTTAACATGTCGTATGAGCCAGCTTTAGCAAAGGGCCTATATGAAAAATTCCGCGACGATGCGTTGCGTGTCTTCATATCGGGTCTCAAGCGCAGTCTTACAGATGTGATCTTTGCAGCAAAGCCCAGAGATTTGCCTTCAGCGCTAGCTCTCGCGCAGGAAGTCGAGTCAAACCATGAAAGGTACGCATTCGCGGCTAATTTCGCAAGAGGTCTAGAAGACAAAGAGCGCAAGCCGCATGCAAAAGTGCAGGGTCACCAACAGGGAAGGCATTCGCAACAAGCCGAAACACAAGCTAGCGGTACAAAGAATCCGCACTTTAACCAAGGCCCCAGTGCAGACTGACCGGCGAAGCATCAGGCAGCACAATAATAATGGCGCACAGGTGCCCATGGAGGTCGATCCTTCCTTCTCAAGGGTCTTGCAGCCCACTCAAGCCCCTCCTTACACGAATAAGAAGCACTCCGCATCTGACCGCACAGGCGGTCAGAGAAATCAGCAGAGGTTGAATCACGTCACGCAAGGGGCAGAGGCGTATGCTGATGCCGCCTCCAGCGCAGTGGCACAAATCAATGACGATGCTAGTTATGATTCTGATGCCCTTAATTTTTTGAGGAACAAATCCCTGCTACCCGTCCTCAGACGAAGAGTAGCAGGGACTCACATGCGATTCCTCATAGACACGGGAGCGGCCAAGAATTTCATTCGGCACATGAAGGGTTGAAAGGCGTCCGCTCGGTGGAGTCCCCCTTCAAAATTCATTCCATTCACGGCGAGACACAAATTACGCACAAATGCTTTGTTTCAATGTTTGGGTTGAAGGCAACATTTTTCATTCTGCCGGACTTGTCAGCTTTTGATGGGATTGTAGGCCTTGACCTGCTAAAGCAGGCAGCTGCTTCGATTTGTCTAGATTCAGGACAACTTAAGTGGGGTACGGAGGTCGAAAAAATCACCTTCCACACGTGCAAAAATGTCAATTTCACAAATGTAGACTGTGCAGAGGCATCCCCATTAGCTAGAAGTTCTTTTTTGAAAATGCTAAAGACCAGACAAAAGGCTTTTGCAGACCCAGACGAGGCGTTGCCGTATAACACATCAGTCGTGGCCACCATTAGGACCACAGATGAGCAGCCGATCTATACCAAGCTTTACCCATATCCAATGGGAGCAGCTGTTTTTAATAAAGAAATCAAAGATCTGCTAAAAAATTATATAATTCAAAAGTCCGTCTCTCCCTACAATAACCCAATATGGGTAGTAGACAAGAAGGGCACTGATGAAGCAGGCAAAAGGAAAATGAGATTGGTAATGGACTTTCGTAAACTTAACGAAAGAACCGTGCCTGACAAATACCCTATACCAAATATATCAATGATATTGGGGAATTTGGGGAGAGCCAAATTCTTTTCAACATTACACCTCAAGTCTGGTTATCACCAGATCATGCTCGCTGAACGCGACCGTGAAAAAACCTCTTTCTCAGTGAACGGGGGGAAATACGAGTTCAAAAGACTCCCCTTTGGATTAAAGAATGCAGCAAGCATCTTCCAAAGAACCATCGACGACATACTGCGAGAGCAGATTGGCAAATTTTGCTATGGGGCCAGCATTTCAAATGCACCACCATTGCATAGCATCTGGAATGGACAGGTTGAGCGCTTTCACAGCACTCTGTTAGAGCTAGCCAGATGCCTTAAGATCGATAAAGGCATAAGTGACACCGTAGAAATCATTTTGCTGGCTACAACTGAGTACAATAAATCGATCCATTCGGTCATCGACCAGAAACCAGTTGATGTAGTTCAGGCGCACCCAGATGAGCACCAAGGGAAGATACAAGAAAAGATCAGAAACGCTCAGACGGCGCTCAGAGCTAGGGAAAACGCTAATCGGCAGAATAGGGTCTTTGACGTTGGTGACAAAGTTTTGGTCAAGTCCAACCGACGGCTCGGAAACAAACTCACACCTTTATGTGATGAGAAAGCCGTGGATGCAGACCTGGGGACCGAGGTCCTCATTAGAGGGAGGGTGGTCCACAAGGACAACCTAAGATGACTCCTTTGTTTTTTTCATTTTTTTGTTACACCTTTTTTAAGCCACTAAGAAAACTCGTATAAGTTAGATATAGTTCAATTTATTATTAGCCACCTGGCAAACCTCTTTAAAAAGAAGAACGGAAAAGTTGCTAAAATGCCAACAATAGACAAATAGAAATAAACACTAGAGTTCAAGACCATCTTAACCAGATAACCAAAAACTCAAAGTCGACACTAGCCATTTGTTTAAAACACTGTCTACAAACGGAATGCTGATAGTGGAGTTGCAATATTTAGTGCTTACTATTACTCTTTGACCCACTCAGATTTGAATCAATTTGGCTAGAGGAACCCACCAACACTTCCATAGGAGATCTTATGTCCGTTTCGTCCGTAAAAATTCTTCAATCCGTTAACACTATATCATAGTTAACGGTTAACGGGACTCTGTTTTAATCACAAAAACGTACGCAATAGAGTCCCGGGTATTGTCAATTCTCCTTTGCTGAACATCACTGCCAGCCAAGATGTCCTCAGCCTCCCGTACCTTCATCGTTTGAATGAACGTAATTTGGAGGTGATACATCAATTCAAGAGAGACGTCGGAACCGATCAAGCTATCGTGTGGCGTTCATCATTGGAGCCATATGCTGTGCTTTAATCTGCATTGGCCTCACTCTTTGGCGGATCATCGAAGCAAAGGAGTCTGCGAAGCAGTTACGAGAAGTCGTCGCCTGGGTCGGCCGAAGACGGCCTTATACTTGAAGGGGGAGTAGTTAACAGATAACACTCAATATAGGATATTTCATAAGTTTATATCATAAGTTAAAGAACAGCCCTCGCAATTGCGGCGCTGCATACTTTGTATCAGCGCGCTAGAGCTGCAATGGTCAGCGGCGGTAATCGGACACTTTTGTTTTGCTACAAGAGTTTCCGTTATTGCCGAAGATTTTGCTGAGTCGGCTTGCCGATCTTAATGATGCGAGCTTTGGCTTAGCTTAAGCGAAATATGTTTTGTATTAAGAAGTCAGTTCCGAATACAGCGCTCTTCCAATAAGTCGCTAAAATAAATCATCACTCCGACACTCCCGAAAACAACAACAACGTCTTATCAGTTTTACAGCTGCAGCTGCCAACGGCGATAAGCGCATTCCTTTGCTATGCAGTTTTCGTTATCGCGCTTAACTTAACAATAAGTCGCTAAAATAAATCATCACTCCGACACTCCCGAAAACAACAACAACGTCTTATCAGTTTTACAGCTGCAGCTGCCAACGGCGATAAGCGCATTCCTTTGCTATGCAGTTTTCGTTATCGCGCTTAACTTAACATGTTGTTATGCTTTGCAAGTTTTCTTATCTTGAATTGAGCTCCTAAGAAATCTTCTTATGTTAGTTTGGTTCAAATAAATAATTTGCTTTATTGTCTGAGCCCGAGGCCAGCAATACCCCTCAACATAATCTTCAGCCACAACTGGACTGGAATTATATTAATCCCTCAACATAATCTTCAGCCACAACTGGACTGGAATTACATTAATTCAGCAATACCTCTCAACATAATCTTCAGCCATAACTGGACTGGAATATTATTAATTTACATACATATGTATTCATATATCGATATACAACTATATAGTTATACATTCCCCGGGTCCGTGTTAGTGTACCTTAAAAATGTCATACAGATCGGTCCTTTAGTTAAGACGCCTATAAAGGATAGACAAACAGACATCAATACGAACAGATTTTCATTATACTCCTACTCTAGTAGAGTATTAGGGTCATCTACGTCAATGGACCAAATTTAATCCGGATCAAGCTCCTATAGAATTGATTTTTTCGGAATGAGTTCATGAGTACTTTTTTGGAGTTTCCGGTTTCGGTGTCCATGCTGCATGCAAGCCAGGAACATTCACAGGGAGAAAGCAAAGTTAACGACAAATCTTAAAGAATTCGCAGAGCAGACCGTGAGTATATGGGTAGTGAGCGTGTCCAATATAATCAAGTCCGGCAACTAAGAAGCCTTAATTTGAGATTTTGAGATGATCGGATAGAGAATACCTTGACTCGCTTAAGACGATCCAGTTGACCATAGACCAGAGCAGAATCTCAATACAATAGAAGTTAGGCAGTAAGAACAGCCAACCGACACCTTGCGTTAGTCGAGGTGAAGGCAGGATCCAGTTTACCAGAGAATATATCAGAATCGCAAGGCAACAGATCGCGCACATCGACGTGTAGTTCCAGGAATTAGGCAGCAAGAACAGTTAACACAACAGATCGCGCACATCGACGTGTAGTTCCCGGAATTAGGCAGCAAGAACAGCTAACCGACTCCGTGCGTACGACGAATCGTAAACAGGACGCAGCTTATCATAGGAGCAGGAGCAAAACACAACAGATAGGCAGCAAAACAGCTAACCGACTAGCCGCATGTAGTTTACCATAGGGCGCTGCAAGTGCCCCCGTGAAGCTGGAACACTTTGGCTTAAGTACGAACGTACAAATAGAACGTCTATTGTATAATATTATGAATTCTCCCCTTAGTTCACACTAAAATTTAATCAAAAGCTAGAAACATCACAGATCACTTACATGCAAAGAGATCTCAATCGTTGCAATGATATGTTCCAAATGACTTTCAATGTGCCGGGCACGATTTATGCAGCGCAGAAGACATTGTTGTAGACGGTTATGCAAATAAATGACGTCAATATGAAGGATTCGGAGGCTGGAAAGCTCAAGCATTTCGTTGGTAAATGATAGTTCTTTCTCCTTAAATCTATCTAAATTCAATCAAAAACTCTTCATCACACGTTTGCCAACCACAAGTAAGGTTCGTAAAATTATACGTAGCACGAGTTTAACTAATGAACGCTCTAAGAAACATATTCTCCTACAAGGCGCTACATAGTGGTGTGGCTTACTTTGTGCCCCACGAAGCGGCAAATAAAGCGGAGGCTGATAATGATAGTTACCACCACAGCTCAGGCCATTGTCTTCATCGAGTATCGGTAACAAACAAGAAACGATACACTTGGGCAATTAACTCCTTAGCTGTGGGTTACGCCCTCTTTATTCTGATCAACCGCCTGCCTTGCCCTGTCCGCCAGACCTCACTTCACAGCTGCATCATCATGCCTGCTGCCTGACTTCAGTAATATACACCTCTGCAAGATAATACCTGTGGAAGCGTACAACACGAGTTTCCCGACTACGACCACGATCACTGAAAAAACGTTAACAAAATCAACAAGTAAGCACCCTATAGTCGAAATTCCGACTATGTATAAAATGGTCGTATGCACTTAAAGAAGTAGGCAAGCCATTATATCCCTTAACCGAATTTGATCAGGATCGGTCTGCTATCATATAGCAGTTTACTACGTACAGGGTATTTAATTAACGAGCAAGCTCGACTGTAGTGTTCTTATTTGTTATATATATAGGCTGAATTACCCGGCGTTGCCCGTGCTCTTTTTTGGTTTTTTTTACAAATATACTACGCAAATGTATGGTAAAATGTATATTGAATTTGTGCAGATGTACGCAACAGGACATAACTAAACTTTCATATAGTTTGACCAGCAATAACAGCCGTTGTGCATCTTTCTGTCTGTCTGGTCATCCGTCTGTCCGTATGAACGCCTAGGAACGTCTTTAGGTCCAAGATTTAAGACGGATATATAGCCCCCGCAGAGAACTACGCAAAGTCATGCGCATACACACACGCACATACATATACAAACTCACAAACAACAAAAACAACACGCTAGAATTGCCAGTTTGAATGTGTATGTATGTGGCAGCGAATGATTCGTATTCTGCTCGTTCGAATGTGTTGTTGAGATATTTTGTAGCGCGTAGCCGTCGGCGGCTTTATGATTTTGCTGTTGTTGTTTTTCTTACAAGAACGTCTCTCATCTCATAAGCATTCATACAACCTTTGACCTAAACTTTGAAATACTTGCAGTTGGACTATTGCTAAATGTATACAAATTTCAGCATCCTACCTATTCTCGTTTGACGTGTGCGATGATTCTAAGTCAGACTACCAGGACAATGTGTTTTATGTATATATTAAGAAGAGGTAGGACTGATGACTTGCGATTTGAATTACTTTGGATCTTGGGAAAATTTGACACTGCAGCGATGCTAATGGGCTTTATAGCACTCAGCACCTTCCAGAGTCCTTGAACTTCCTTACTTCATATTTTTTAAGTTAGATAACTATGGGGTAAACCATGGTGGCTTATTAATCCCAACAGGACTACTGAGGGAAACAAAATTCTTAAAAATCTAATGAAGAATTTTGTAAAAGAAGTCTACCGCACTGTCCATAGTCGTACAAGTGTACAAATATGACAAGTCGGCTTGAATAATGACTTCGGTAAGGCTAACGAAATCAGCTTTTATAAATGAATATTTTCTAGCCGGCAAGTTAGAAGACGCAGTTACAGGAATATGAATATCAAAAAAGCATTGAACGATTCTTCATGAAGTAAAAGCGGACTGAGCCGACCATGAGATATCACTGATTTTTAAATCACTCAAAGTCAAATTGATCGCTATCAGAAAGCATTAACATGATCCAAGCAAACAGAAATAATAATTAAGGAACGTAATAAATACAGAAAAGCATTTAAGAGATACTTTCTAAATACTTATAAATTCAATCTCATTGTTAGAATTATATTCAAATTAAGCCGACTTTTTCCGAGGAGAGGCTGGAGTCAACAGCTATAAGTACACCACAACAATAGCGGGAGAGACGATGACATATATTCGTGACGTAGTTATTAAGAAATATTGCGAAGTGCAAAATATCAGGTTTTAACCAAATTTCAGTAAATATTAATATGTGAAAATCAAAGATAGCTCAGTATACAGATCGAGTATACAGTTTAGAAGATTTAGATTTAATGCCTCTTCCAAATTGGAAGGAAAGAAAAAGAGATGACATTAGTTTCTATACCCTTTAAATATGGGACATATGTATATTAAAATTTTCGCAGTGTACTTGTATGTAACAGGCATAAGAAAGCGTTTCTTTGTCGGATCGTATATCATATTGCTCTCGTAGAACCGTTGAACTCGTAGAAAGCTTTTTTGATTTTCATTAAAATCAATCCAAGCTCAGTTTGTATCCATTTTGCTCGTTCCCAGGTCCTTTGACGTATTTAATCATAGTCGGTCTGCTAAATGGTATAATAGCTTAATAAGTACCGGGATTTTAAATGTCGAACAAGTTCAATTGTAGCCTTCTTACATGTTTGGAACTGAATAAGGGTCCACTCTAGGCAGCCACTGTACGAGCTGGGGACTATAACTATCGAAAGGACTACGAGTTCTAACAACAGAAAAGAAAAGTTTCTACGTATTGTCTCAATGTCTCCTAAACAACGTGATGGCGGCATGTTGCTATTCGAAACAGGCAAAAGTATGCTGATGCATTAAAATGAGTGTGAGTCATGTCCTTCCAAGCTCTTGGACTCCTGCTTGGGCTATTCAAGTTCCATTCCGTAGCTGTCGCCATTCCATAACAATTAATTCAGTAATAATAATAAGCTCAATATCTTGAGAGAATATAGAACCGAATTTTTATTTTTAAGCAAGATACGCATGACTTTTTTTTAAAAAAGAACCTAAAACTGGGCTAGACGTCTTTTCATCTTATTTAGTTTCATCGTTTTTATAGAAGTAACCATAATATGGCATGAACTCGTTATTGATGGTTTTGTCAGCGATTTCATCGACATCAGTATACACTATTTCATTCTTTTCGGGTTCAATGATTCCCTCCAATTCAATATAAGATGCTTCCTCTATTGGGAGACTGTCATCAGCCTTATGACCATTATTGTCATTGAAGGGATCGGCTTCATCATCATTGGCTTCTGCAAGACTTGCGCGTTCCCAAACTTTAATTGAACCTTCTCATAAAAATTAGAGTAATAAAATGATATAGAAATTTTTCCAGTCATTTTCAAAAATAATTTGTTTTTTTTTTTTTAATTTTGCCAAACACCTCCCGCCTTCCGCAAATCGATAAAAACCGTATATCTCCTACATGTTTTGGCACATTTAGTTAAAATTCGGTTTGTATATGTAAAAGCACATGACTATGCGATTAAAATATATTGTACTCGTATTCTCTATATAGAGTCCGCGTATACTAACACACACTCGTATTTATTATTAACACACTACTATTAATATTGTTTTGATAACATCCAAAGAAAACAAGAATGGAAGGTTAGCTTGGACTTGTTGAAGCTTATGTACCATTATGCTTCTAATTATATATTCCGGAACAATCACTTATATGAAGGCTATTTGATATAGTTGTCTGATCTGGATGAAAATCGTGCTTAACCAGCGTGCAGACAAAATAAGCATCTGGTAATAATTTCAGAACACTAGCTTTTAAGACTTCTTAGATCTTTGTGTTGAAACAGACAGACAGACGGACGGAGAGACAGACATGGTTATATCGACTCCCCTTATCATGCTGATCAAGAATATATATACAGTATAAAGTCGGAAATGCTTCCTTCTGTGCGTTGCAAGGTTAATGACAAATTAGCATACATTCACTTGTTTTGTGAGTGGTAAAAATATTAACATACCTCAGAATATTTCGATATTTCTGTAAAATGAATACGTAACTGTCTTTTGGATCTTAAAAAGCCTCTACCACTGCTCTATTAGATTCAAACTAAAGCCTATTGTTTAAAATTAACATATTTAAATTCCAATTTTAGTTGAACTTCTAATTGGAATTAATATCCCTTTCCTTATAAAAAGAAGACAAGTAACACGTAATACCGTAACACGAACAATTTTGAAGTTGCTTAAGCTTCTTATATTATATAATGGAGTAAGAGGCTATATTTTGAATCTTAAAAATATGAACGGAAATGTTCTTCAGCGATCCATATTGCGAAAATCGGCCCCATACCTATCTAGAGTTTTGTTTTTCCTGCTATAATGTTCGTGTTCTTTTTTGTTGTTCATATAATAGCTTAAAAGCTATCTTCTGTGATCAGTTCTCGTAGAAATCTTTTTGTACATTTTCTGCAATTCTAATTTAATATATAATTTATGTCGAAGGCTAACTTTGGTACCCTTGCAGAAATGCGATCAGCGCACGTGGAGCATTCTGAGACTGACACGTTCAAATTTGGTTCCCTTCTGATAAAAATAAAAGTAAGAGTTCATTCCGAATCGGTTGGATATATGGGAGCTATATGATATAGTGATCCGATCTGAATTAACTGACATTTCCCTAATTTGGTTCAATTTGGATTAAAAACGACCAATTTTGGTGTACTAAGAGTTCATTCCAAATCGGTCGGTATGGGTATGGGGGCTATATGATATAGTGGTCTATGATGTCTATGATAAAAAATTCAAATCGATAGCCTCAAAACTGAGAGACTAGTTCGCATTGACACAGATGTACAGACAGACAGATAGACCGATAGGCAGATAGATAATGAGATAGGCAGACAAATATCGACTCGGCTTGTCATAATGATCAAGAAAATATATACTAATGGGGTCGGAGATGCTTCTTTCTATGCGTTACAAATATCGTGACCAAACTATAATACCCTCAGCAAGGGTATAACAAGAAAGGAAGGCTATATACCGTTCACATTGCAAATACATAACCGATCTAGAGCAAATCTAGTCGGTGGGCGTGGGGTTACAGTTGGTACAAGAGATACAAGACGAATTTGTTTTGATTTTGATGGAAAACAGAAAATTGGTGCTCTTAAGTGCTCATTCTGGAACAATCGGTTATATATTAGCTATATGATATAGTTGGCCGATCTTGATCAGGTCACTTCAGCATCTGGTAAAAATTTCAGTTCTGTGGCTTTTAAGACTTCTAAAACCTTGTGTTGAAACAGACGAACTGACATGGTTATATCGATTCCCCTTGTCATGCTGATCAAGAACATATACACTTTATATAGTCGGAAACGCTTCCTTCTTGGCATGGCAACCTTCCTGACAAAACTAATATACCATTTTGTGAATGGTATACAAAGTTTACGCGGCAAAGGTAATGTGTAGTGAAGCAAAAAGTTTGGCATCTTGTACTAGCAAAAAGTCTTATTTTAAAATATGCCCGGCAGATTTATGCTTTAGGCAAAAAAAATCAACGGCATTAATTTACTATACTTTCATCAAACAACATTAAGAGTATGACACAACATCTTTCCGATAAATGACTAACCGATGGTATCTTCAAAAGCTGTTTTGATATCGTCGAACATTCCTCTTTCTTTTATGTATTAGGTTTTTTCAGTTTACTACGCAAAATTCGCTGAAGATTACAGAAATGCACATCGACCTCTAAATCCACTTTCTTTTTTCATAACGCACGTAACGGGCATTGCACGAATACAATATACTCGTTTACTCTACTAGAGTACGAGTATAAAAACTTAATTTTTTTTAAGTCACCTGCAAAATATTTTTCAAATCATTTGAGTGTACTATCATCAGGCAACATCAATTGTTGGTAATATCTCATTCACAGATCTGACAGCTTTAACAAATAAGCGTATGAATATAACGTCAGCAACACAGGCCTATATCTAGCAATTGTGGACCAGAAAACTACAGATCACCAAAAGTCAATTTTTAATGACTTCAAAAATATTTTCTCCATTATATGCTGATTTGTCATTCTGCCTCTGTGGGATTCCGCTCCTGACTTATTATAGGAGCCCCAAAGTATAAGTTACATTCTTTGATTTTAGGCATTTCGGGGGTCCTCTGTGTGTCAAACGAAGCTCGATGATCATCTCAAAGAGAACTATTTAAAAAAATATGCGATTTACAATATTTTTTTTTGCGAAAATATCATATCAAAATTTCGTATAAAAACAATATTTCGATAAATCGATGTATTTTTGACAACACTACTACTAAGTGTTCTTTCCTGTAGAATCGGTTATGTGGGAGCTGTATCATATACTTATTCGATCTGGATGAATCTTAAACAGCGTGTAGACAAAAGAAGACATAGCACTGTAGCTTTGAAAACTTCTGAGACCCTGGAACTCAAACAGACAGACGTAGGAATATGGCTATACCGACTCCCCTTGTCGTGCTGATTAAGAATATATATACTTTATAAAGTCGGAAATGCTTCCATCTGTGTGTTGTAAACTTCATGACAAAATTAATATACATTCACAATTTTTTTTAATGGTATAACAAGAAATGTCAGAAACAAGTTATATAAAAAAGTGTCTGCCAATTTGTAAATTGTAAATAATCTTAACACCACCATAGACACTATCAGCGTGTTTCGTAATGCCGACGCCATTTATCTGAGTCCGAACTCGTTGCGCAAACCAGGCGGAGACGGCGAGTACCAAGTATTTGACGTTTAGGACGCTTGCCACTATACGCAGACAATATCTATAACTGAATGAGGAAATACCCATATAGACAATTTACATCCATCCATTCATCATCCATGTACAAATATGTACACAATACATACAATACAATAATAATACATACACAAGCACACACAGTTATGTATAAAAATCCAGGCCAGCATGCTGATAATTGAAACAGAAAGAGCAACTACAAAGAGAACAAATAAAAGCTTGATGCTTGCTTTAAAGGGAGACTCTTACACTGTCTCGCAGCTCAGATTCCAACGCGAATTGTGCCATGCGCTTCCTAGCTAAGTATGTTGCTATATAGAATATGCTGAAACAATAACCGAAATTATTGAACGATTTTGTAAAAAGATTTCTTTACTTTGATGTGTACGTGGTATTTTGAAATTTAATTTGCTTGCTTACAATTTCAAAAAGAAACCTACAAATTATCCACATTAAGCATAAGCAATAAATTAAATAAAGGGTCCGGATTCTAGGACCATGGAAATGCATTTCCCATAAGCATGGAGTTCGGCTACACAAATTTGTGTATCGCAATTCAAGGACATGCGCAGTTGATCCGGCTGCCAAATGCAGTGTGAGACAGATGCAGTAAGAGCACACAATACTGGTGGTGTACAAAGATCTAGAGTTTGTATACACGTCTACAAAGAGATATATGTACTTATACATATACATAAGTATAAATATACATATATACATATATATGATATATTTAAGCATATGTGTGTGTGTGACATTATAATGCCTGTATATTGTTGTTAATTTATGATATGCACTATGTGAAATATACCAACGTAGCAATATTTACTTATAGTATGTAAACCAAATAATATCCATACATACATAACAGGCTAAGGCCCACGCCTGAAAACATGCTACTCTTCCTGCTTTTTTGTTTGGTTGGCTAAGCCGATATGTATGCATGAATGCGTGTATTTGTCCTCGTATATAGTATAGAGATAAAAAGTTATGGACTTGTTTGTCATACATATACATACATTACCTATGCTTCGGCCGCAATAATTTTAAATACATATGTACATGCAATCAATTGTTAATAAATTTGCACTTAGATATTTGCAGAGATATGTACATTTTAGGTGCATTTACATAAATGCTTATACATGAACTGAATTACTTTATGATTTATTGATAGGGGCTTTGGGAAGGGCTTGGTCTTTTTTCACTTTTATTTTAATGCAGACTCGCGTTCGCACTTATTTATTTAGCTTTTCGTTTGGCAAACATTAAAAAAATGGGGAAAAAAATGTGGAACAAACATTTGTCGCCGTACAACGCACCACTGTAGGCCGATTGTTTGAAACAATATATAATTTTCTTAAATGCATAGATGCGTACATGCATTAAAATTAATAGACTCGGATTTTCATCTTCTTTTTGAATTTTACCGTTGTTGTATGCAATTTGGTGTTAAATTTAAATTTAAATTAATTTCAAACCATTCAACTTTTTTGTGTGTTTTCGCGTATACTTTTATTTCAGTTAGTGTATGAATGTTGTTGGCTTTATTTTATGTAAAATGTAGACACTTATAATGATTGCGAGGTCAACTGCTAAATCTATTATTGCTATTGATGCTTAAAATGTGAAAAACTACTCTTGTTGAGTTTTTTAGTTATAGTTTCAGTTATAAATACTACTTGGTTGCCGTTTCTTTCGCTTCTGTTTGCTCGTGTTCACTTTCCGAGATTGCAAATACCGTTGTATGGCGCTCGTATACGTCTGCAGGACTCGGACGTGGACGCATAAAGCACAGCGCCGCCACAGTCGCTAACGTCGACGTCAACATGTATGCGTAAAGTTTAGGGGCGGCAAAATCTTGAATTTGACCTCAACTCGACGGCCGTTTGCTGCTCTCTCATATTAAGATTCATATTCAGCCACAGCCCCAGTATTTTCGTTCTCTCTCCCTCTCTTTCTCCATCACTCTCTGGATTGGCGCATGTCATTGAGGCATAGTACTCATGGTGCCATTTTGACTCCGTTTTCCTTCTGTTTGCACGTGTCGCGCCCAAAATGTATATATAGCCACCGATGCACAGTAGTTGCGTTTATATAGATATTGCAGTAAAAAATGCTGTGCTGCTTTGAGTCTGTACGAAATACTAGCAATAGTTGAATTCAACGGCTGGGAACACTAGTTGGGGTCACACACAGCATTACGAGAGGTAATACAATTCACAGGTTCTTAACATAATCCCAGCTAATTACACTGAATGACGGATCACCCTCACACTCCACAACACACCTTACTTTTACTCTATCTGACCTTCGCCTCTCCCTTCACTCTACTTGGAGCACCAATGCTTCACTATTAGCGACCATTTTCTAATCCACATAAAAATTTCAACCAAAACAGCAATATCCATGCGAATGCTAGACCGAAATTCATCACGTCAAGGGCAAACTGGCCACTAATCCCCACATTTTTTTCTGACAACGGACAACTATTTTATATGCTCAGAGTTTTATGGGCACTTTGTCCAAAATGAAAAGCGCGAATTTTTTGTTTGGTTTTTTAAAAATTATTTTGCTCCGCGCTGCAGAATGACTTTGTTTTAAAAAGATATTCTTGGGGCAATTGAGCAAAATTGAGCGTTTTCGACCCCATAATGTATATATATTCTTGATCAACATCAACAGCCGAGTCGATCTAGCCATGTCCGTCTGTCCGTCTGTATGAACACCTAGATCTCAGAGACTATAAGAGCTAGAGTTACCAAATTTGGTATGTAGACTCCCTTTATGGGCGTCAGATAAAGTTGGTTTTAGAATTTTGCCGCGTCCCTCCCGCCCCCACAAATTGATAAAAACTTTATATCTCCCACAATTTTTGACACATTTAGTTCAGACTTGGTTTACATAGGTAACAGAACATAATCTGCCGAATTTGATTTAGATCGGATAATATTTGTAGATAATATTGCAGAGCGCCCCACCCCATAACAAAAATATATAAAGTGTTTCATACTTTTAAGCTTGTCGGAAATTAAATAGATGCTGAATACGAGTATCTTATAGTCGGAATGTCCACTATAGCATTCTTACTCGTTATATTTGTACTCTAGTAGAGTAAACGAGTTTTTTGTATTCGTGCAAATGTATGTAATAGGCAAAAGGAAAGCGTTTCCGACCCCATAAAATATATATATTCTTGATCAGCAGAGTCGATCTATCCGTGTCCGTCTGTTTGAACACCTAGATCTCTGAAGCTATTAGACCTAGAGTTACCAAATTTGGTGTGTAAACTCTTCTAATAAGACGTCAGATCAAGTTTATTTTAAAATATTGGCAGATTCCTTCCCGCCCTGCAAAGCGCAATATATATTGAAGCACATCTACCGATTTACCGATTTTCATTAGGATCGGATTATATTTGTAGACAAAATCGTAAGTGGCCTTCTATTGCAAGCAAGGCGATCAGTCTCTTGCATTCAATTTGTCGGGAATATAATATTTTTTAAGACTATACACTTAAATGTACTTTAAAAATTGCCGAAAGTCAAAGTATGAAGATACCAATTGAAGCGGAAAAGTTTACTGTCAAAGCTCTAAAACTCATATGACAGCAGCAATAATTTTTTACGTCGGAAATTAAGGATCCCGATAGAATTTGTTTACTCGTATCATTATAGTCCATTGTCCTACGCACGAAGCCAAACTTGCGCCCAAACCCTCATTGGACGAAATGATAGACTTCAATGCAGGATAGCCATACAAGTTCTTGTCTCATCACCCGTGTTACTCATTTTCACAAAAATTAGTGATCAGTCTTTCTAACAAAAAGAAAGGATGGCATGGTAATTATATGCCCGCTTCTATGCCATCTTCCTATTACAGTAATCAGCGGGCGGCTGCTCAAAGGGATACGAACCTAATTTGGTTTGATTGAAAGTTATACTATAAAGTAATGCTACTAAGTGTTCCAATCGATATAATTGGTTATATGGGAGCTGTATTATATAGTGACCCGATCTGGACGAATCATACGTTGACCTCGAAACTTGAAAAGTCTCCTTATTTTTTGTACACCCCTCGTATACATTATATAGTCCGAAGCTTTTTCTTCTGTGCGTTGCAAAGTTCCTGACAAATTAATATAATGTCAATATTTTTGGTGAATTTTTGGTATAAAAATAAAACGGAATTGAATTTTACAGATTTTTCGGTGTTACCTTCAAATCGTGTTTATTTTAATCGAAATAAGTAGCTTTTATTATGTTTCTTTGTTTAACAAAAGAGGTTCTGCAAATAGTTACTCAAAGTAAGCAAATACCAAAATACAAACGATATTAATAATTTAATGTGGTAAGGAAAAAATAAAGCACAACACTTGTGGCATCTACACAACTCTGGTTAGCACGCTAAGACAAATTCTAATTTTAAATTTTGACATGTTTATTTTATAATAAAGCCCCAAACGGGCCTATTGCTGCATTGTGCAAGATTGAGAGTGGCGCTAACTTTTGGCTCCTCTGATCATCTCCGTTTCGCCACAAAACGCAGAGCAATGAGTTTTCCGCGTATTCTCAACGAAAACAACAAGATTTACACAAAACTGGGCGAGTTTTGCCTATCTGGCGACAGTTTCTGGATATTGTATCACGCCTGCTAGGAAGAGCTGCAGGCGCAGGACCAGTTCTGGAAGTACACACAGGACAAGCTGAACTTTCTGCATGGCATTGCCAAGGAGCACAGCTGGATATCCAGATATTGCCTGACAGACGATGAAGTACCGGTGGATACTACGCCTGGCGCGACAGCAGGGTAGGCCCCGGGCAACGTCACAGCCGTCACCGCGCCCCTGGCCCTATACAATTGTGCCACCAAATACGGCGACAATGCATGAGGCCTAGCATCAGCATCGACAACGATCTTCAAAGCAGTCGGGTCTGCGTCGAAGAGGGAATACTCCCGCTGCTACCTCCCGAGTAAGGAAACTGCCTTATGTACCCTCACATCTATTCACAATTGTTTTTCTTATGTACTATTTTTCTCCTAACTGAGCTGGCAACCGGCATACCTGATCAGAATACTTCTTCTACGCGCCGGTGATGTCGAAAGTAGCCCAGGTCCCAGTGTTTCCGAATGTCCGGTGTGCCGGAGGAGGATCACTAGAAAAGAGTGCTCTATCATCTGCCTTGAATGTCAACAAAGGGCCCACCTTCGCTGCTCAGGCCTCGGAAACTGTAGCCAAGATAGTCCCAATTAAAGGCGTCCTCCCTGTAACCAAGTTTCTCTCCCCCACTCACCAAACACAGTCGTCTCCCATGAGTCTGTAAAAAGCCCCACATACACCTGCTTGGCTTGGCCAGGCATGTCGCATGTGCAACGTAGCCCAGGAGTCTCCATCCTGCCGGCCCAAAGCAATTTCCCTGAGAGCTTTAAGCTCTTACAATAGAATTGCAATCGACTTAGCAGGAAGTTGACTGAGCTGATGGAATTCATGTAAAGGAGGCACATTATGATTGCTCCCCTGCAGGAAACCAAGCTGACGAATAGGAGTAATCTCTGACACTCGTCATGCTACAAGGTCCTCAGGCAGGACCGGAATCGTGATGCGGGCGGAGGCCTTGCCTTCCTGGTCCACCAATCCGTCAACTGCAGGCCGCTGACCATCCAAGGCGACGTTGTACACCTGGATGTCCAGGGCAAAGCCGTTCGCTCATGAGAGAATAAAATAAAACTAATAAATGTCTACATTCCTCCCACCTATTGAAGGGAGAGCTCTGAGTCGTTGAAGGTGACCTCAATGCCCACTACGAGAGTTGGTATTTCTAGCTTGGGACGGATTTCGAAAGGCAGATTGAGGACTCAGTATTATATACTATCAATGAAGACCGAGCCTCGCGCATCACATCCAATTGCCGTAGCTCGCCCGACCTTGCGATTGTCATCCCTGAGCTCATTGCCACTACTTCATGGAATGCTAACATCGCACTCAAATTGGATCACTTACCGATCACAATCCGGGTTGACAGTCCAACGGACTTAATTTCCAGTGAAAAACGCACCTATGTCAACTTCGGTAGTGCCGACTGGTTAAGGTACGAGGCCATCACGGGGGCTCAATTTGCTGTTCTGTCCATCCCCCGCACAGCACACTTGGCGAGAAGACCTTCTGTAGGGTGTTGACTTAGGCTTGGAAGCCCTGCATACCTGCAGGACGCATTCCTGACCTGAGACCCAATTTCCCCCAGAGGCTTCACGCCTAGCAGAACAGCGAGATGCCCTTCGCAGTGTCGACCCCGAAATCCCTGAAATGGGAGCCCAGATTGGGCGCCTCGGGAACGAATGTCGACAGGTTAAATGGCTGCAACATCTGGAGGAGGCGGATAAAGGTTCTAAACGTCTCTGGATGACAATCAAGAACCTTTTTCAGGATCATTCCCGTTCCCAAACCAGGGAAACCCATACACATGGCCAGCTCCTACCGGCCGATTACCCTACTATCCCTGCTAGCTAAGATCTTGGAAGCCCTCATTCTCCCATACCTGCAGCACCATTTCATCCTCGCTGATCACCAGCATGGTTTTCGAGCTGGACGATGCACGACCACAGCTCTCTGCGAGCTTACTACAGCAATAGTAAGCACCTTCAACAACAAGAAACCTCACGACAGATCCATCCGAGTGGCACTGGATCTGTCAAAAGCCTTTGACACTGCCTGTCACTCTACCTTGCTGTCCGATATCCACTCCTCCACCCTGCCAAGCTCGCTTAAGAGATGGCTAGCCAACTACTTGGCCAGCCGACAGGTCTACGTAGAATTTCGAGGCGCCAAGTCGGGCCTCCGTCGGATAAAGCAGGGCGTCCCACAAGGCGGTGTATTATCACCACTACTGTTCAATCTGTATATATCCAAGATTCCTGTGCCACCTCCCGAGCTTAAACTTTTTACCTATGCTGATGATTGTTTAATCATCACCAAAGGCCGGCACATCAGTTTACTCGATGAGAGGATGAACGGATTTCTGCCAACGTTGATGGAGCACCTCGATACGCGAAACTTACAGATTTCTGCCCCCAAGTTCTCTGCTATCCTTCTGACCAGCTGGACAAAGGAAGTGACTAAGGTGCTTGATATCCACATTAATGACCAAAGCATCCCAACCGAACGATATCCAAAAATTCTCGGAATTTCGACAGCCTTTTTGGTTTAGCGAAGTACTCTGATGGAGTCGCTAAGCGAGTAAGGGGCAGAAACAAGGTGCTAAAATCTTTGGCCGGGAGCAAATGAGGAAAAGATAAGGTCACGATTGTAACTACTTACAAAGACATTGGTAGTCATCTTATCGACTTCGCCTCCCCAGCTTGGACTCCGTGCATCAGCCAGGCACAATCGGAGAACCTACAGAGGTTACAAAACAAAGCTCGGCGCACAGCAATGGGATGTCACGTCATGACCTCCGTTGACCACCTCCATAAATAAATGGAGATGCTCCCTGTGCGTGAGCACTGTGAGGTGTTGACCAAACAGTTCCTCTTGCGTGACAGCTGCCCACCCATCCCAATCACTCAGCCACCAGACCCCAATGTCAGCTTGGACCGACCCAGTCAGACCTGACCTCATGATAATGGCGGGGTCCATCAGTCACCTGCTGGATCACGCCACTTCTGGGAACATCAGAGCAGGCCTAAAATTGGTCCATACCGAGTCCGTGGCAGAGGATCTCCGCAGAGCCGCAGCCAATGTTGTGCTTGGAGGCAGACCACTTCCCATAAATAAGGTGGATGCCATGCTTCACATTGGCCAAGGCTGAGATCAGGGTGCTCTAGGTTTCTTAATAGCTGCTTAGCCAGAGTAAGCCCCGATGTTGCGGCCCTCTGTCCCAATGCCTGAGCGAACACCACGACGCACCTCTTCACTTGGCCCATCCAGCCGACTCAACTCACTCTGGAATCCCTGTGGATAAATCCAGTCGTGGTAGCTAACTTCCTCGGCTTGGACGCGGTTACTTAAACTCTCTATCCTTCTATTGTGCTTGTCCTATATTTAAATGTTCATCCCTGTGCATATGTGCAGACCACAAATCGGCTACATCAGCAACAGCGGGATGCAGCCGCTGCCAAGGAGCTGCACGACTTGCATGCCAATGCGGTGGCTGCCGCAGCAGTGGTCAACGAGAGCAGCACCCGAGGCAGTAGTAACATTGATATCAAAGACCCCGCCAGCATTTCGTTGCCAATGGAAATGTAGCCGGGCGCAACGGCTGCCACAATTTACCACTTGCCGTCGCCACCGACCACACTCAGCTTTGTAAGCGCCGGCACATCCAGCCACGTCAGCACAACGCCTCCCATGATTCAGTTTGGGTTGCCGTTTCTAATTTGGCCAACACAAGCATCGGCATCATGCAGCAGGCCGGCAGACTGCCCACGCTCAGCATGTCGGTGGGCCCATCGACGGCCATGTCAACGGCCGCAGCGGCTGCTGTGCTCCTCACTAGCCAGGAGTTGCCCAAGGACTTGAGCCCCAGCAGTGCGGTGTCGTCGGACGACGACGAACGTTGGTACTTTTGCGACTACGAGACGTGCGGCCTCAAATTCAAATACAAGTCGCGCATGGAACTGAACCGTGTCGTGCACAGAAAGGATCGGCGCTTCAACTGTGACTTGTGTACCGCCTCCTTCAAGCAGTCCTGCAACCTGACCACGCACCGCAAAAAGAAGCATGCCCTCCAGGGCATCAAGAGTAACATATTTTGTAGACCTTTTTTTAATTTTTTTGCTGGATTTTTTATTTTAAAAATCAGGTTTTAAAGACTTAATAATATAATTTTAATTTTTCAAAATCAATTTTCAGCCATTTTTAAGATTTATCGCTTAATTTTTTAATAATAAATTCAGTTTTAAACATTTTGAGCCCATTCTTTGTTGGTTTTTATTTATTAAAATCATTTTCTAAACAATCTTAAAGATTTATTGTTGAATTGTTGATTATTAAAATCAGTTTTTAAACAACTTGTAAACATTTCTCGCGGATTTTTATTTATCGAAATCAAATTTTAATTTGCTCGTCAATTGTTTCTTAAATAACTATTAATTATTAATTACTTTTTTGTATTTTGACCTTTTAATATTTATGTTATGCCTAAAGTCTTTCAATCAAAGTTAAAAGTAACTAGTGGGTTTTTAAATTTTTTTTTTTAATATTTTCAAAAAAATAATAAATAAGATTTTATGTTGTTGCTTAAATAAAAAGGTCAGTTCTTGAGATTTTGAAAGTCATGAAATAACTTTTATTAAGACTGTTCTTATTTCTTGAGACTCTTTAAAAAAACATCGAACAATTTTTATTTAGTATTTCAAAGTGATTGAATAACTATTTCTTAAATATTTCAATATTTAAAAAATGATAATTATTTCTTAAGACTTTAAAATCATGAGACAATTATGTATATGTATGTAATAGAATTGTGTATGAAATGACGAGTGTTGACCAATTATATTTTGATCTCATGAGTTCACTCCTTCATTTTAAGCTGTTGCACTAATTAGTGATATTTGGTAAATAAATATAAGCAAACCAAATAAGTATGTATTAGGTCTCATCATGAAGAACCGAATGAGTTCAGAAGTTCATTTTACTAACACAGTTAATTAGATCTAAACTGAGCAACTCAGCTCGAATATATGCTATGTCGTTTAAGGGTTAACACTACGTAGACAGTTTAGATAAAAAAAAATATTTTTTTACAAATCCGAACCAGACATGTCATATTAGTTATGTTAAAATTAATTTATTTTAACTAATTTTCTTTAAATAAATTATTATTAGCTACAAACTGTACTATGTTCGAATTAAAATTGTACTGCGACAACAACGACAACTCTTGCAGTGTCGGTGAACACCAAAAAAATAAGAAAGCGGATTCCTTAAGCATGATATGGCTTTTATACCCTTGCAGATGGTATTATAGTTTTATCACGATATTTGTTACGCTTAGAAAGAAGCATCTCCGACCGCATAAAGTATATATATTCCATGACAAGAGGAGTCGATATTGCTACGTCTGTCTCTGTCTGTCCCTGTCTCTGCCTTTATGTCTATTCGTTAGTTTTTAGGCTATCGACATGTAATTTTCACGTAGGCTTCTTTTTGCTGTAAGCTGCTCATATGTAATAAGTAAGAAGGCTCTAGTCGGTATTCCGACTTTTTTTTTTAAATTATTTAATATCGTCGGATAAGACCAGGTAGGCGTAATAATGGCTTTAATTAACAGACTCTTGGTTGACAACTGAAGCTTGCTTGAACGCAGGATCCAGTCAAGATTTTGGAGTTCCTTTAGGCACTTGGCTTTGACTGCCCAAATATGAGGTCTCCATATTAGTTTGCTGTCCATGGGGACACCCAAGTAGCAGTGAGAGCTGTCGGTGTTAATGGTACCACCATCAAAGGTGAGACCAGGTAGACGCCGAAGAGAGAAGGTCACACAGGCCGATTTCGCACTATTGATGGCAATGTTCCATCTGGCAGACCATCGCTTCATTGCATGCAGCCATTCCTGCACTGCTTTGGAGACGGCTTGTAGCGACGAGTGGAACGGGAGCATGGCAGTGTCGTCCACGTTAGTGGCTAGGAGCAGCTTGGCAGGGACAGAAACTTCCGTGTTGTTGACGGGGGCTGGCATGTCAGCAGTGTACAGAGTGTACAAGAAGGGTCCAAGCACACTTCCCTGAGGAACCCCTGCATGGACCTGTACCTGGCAGGATCGGGAGTCTTTCACTGCCACATCGAAGGTTCGATCAGTGATAAAATATTTTAGGATGGCATAGTGAGGTGCAGGGAGTAGATCTTTGATTGACGTCGAGGAAGACGCCGATAGTGTACTATTTATGCTCGAAGCCTTGTGTGACCTGGTTGAACAGGCGATGCACTTGTTAAGGGAAACCATGGGATTTCCTGAAGCCAAATTGGTGGTAGCAGAATGCGCTCAAAGACCTTTAAGAAGGTTGCTAGCAAGCTAATTGGACGGTATGAGCCAATCTTCGTAGGAGGCTTGCCGACTTTGGGGATCATAATAATCCGCGCACGCTTCCACTGCCTTGGGAAGTGACCTAGTCTGAGCATGGCGTTCAAGATTTTTGCTCGGGCTTGGACTATTTTGCGGAGCAGAGATTTTGCCGCTCGGTTATCAATGCCATCGTACCCAGGGGTCTTTTTGATTTCAAGCGATTTTATTTGTAATATAAAATCATGCGGCGTGATATGTCTCATAGGGTGGGCCGGTTGAACTGGAGCATCCAAAAGTTTGAAACTTCTTCACGGTGGGAAACGTTTGTTAGATGAAAGGGCATGAAGGTGAAAGACAGGTGCGCAGCAAAAGTGTTTGCCTTGTCATCATCCGTCCGTATCCATATCCCGCCAAACAGCTTCGGCAATCTTAGATGCAAGGCAGTCGACGTACGCTTCCAGCTCGCTGCAAGTGTCGATGGGAGTATTGAATTCCACAGAAGTTTCTAAATGCACTTTAAAAACGTCTATGTCAGCGTGCGGTGGCAGCATTTTTTGTACTCTTTTGAAGAATTGTGCGTCTTACTCTACCTCAACGGGCAGCTGGAGGTGGTCGGATGACAGCTCAGTCAACACTTGAATTTTGACTTGTTGCTGTCTAACGCGATGGTGGGCGAAGGGGTCAGGAGGCTAACTGCCCTTTCGTGGAGCTGGTTACGCTGAACAACAGGCTACCTGCCTCTGTTCACGCTCGCGAACGTTTGCTCGCCAACATTCTTGACAGTTGGTTTGGGTTGGGGTGGTTGGTTGGTGAAACGCGAAGCAAGAGGATAAGTAGCCTTAGTAGCCTGATGCCTCTGGTTGAAAGCAACCGTAAGGTACTTTTCACAACTCACTTTATGCTTGCAAAAAACGAGAATGTTTTTGACAAGGTTGTTGCTTTCAGCCTTCTTGAGATCAATGAACCTCATGTTAAGAAGCTGGGAGGTCACCCTGTTCCGTGGGAGATAAATCCACGTGACACAGTGACCTTCTTTCTGCAGACATGAAATAATTTCCTCTGATGGGACTCCATGGTGGATGTTGCACAATACTGTGCGGAAGGGCCAGTCTTCTGGTGGTAAGGGTTTCCTTTTCCCTAAAGGGTCGAGCCACCTACCTATAGGAGTCCGAGGAGTTGCACTGAATACCATGGTCTCTCGAGTTAAGTGTCTTCACGGTGTATGAGAGTCCTATAAGAGCGTCCAGATTGCTGTGGAATGCGGCAAAGCTTACCACATTGGGAACCATATATCTTAAATGTTTTCCTGTCTCTATCATTGCCTCTAACATTCTTCCACGTTCCGATATTTCTGTTTACTGGGATCATCTTAATGCTATTCAATCGATCGCGTCAATGCTCTCTGATACTGGTAAATTTTTTTTTTTTTTGTGATTTCAACTTCAGTGATGTCTCGTGGTTCTTCCACCTTCCGGGTACTATTTTGTCAGGACCCAAAACAGTTTTATAATATTGTTAATCCAAAAAGTAAAATATCTGTCCCACCTTCTTCATTATTTAATATGAATACTAAAGCAAATACAGATCAAAGCTTTGCCAATTCGTTTGCGGAGTTCTTTCAAACAACTTATTCCTCTCTTAAGTATCGGTCCGATAAGATATACCCTTATAGCTTACACAGGTCTAATGACATCCCACCTCCCCTAGCTAGTGAAAACTAATTGCTTAATGAACTTAAGTATATTAAGCCTAACTTTTTTCTCAACTGTTCTACATGCAAAGTTAGTAGTTTTAGGCCCTCAATTAAAATACGACTTACACATTTCAATTACCGTCAATAAGGCTGTGGGTGTTCTAGGTTTTATCAAGCGATGGTCGAAGGCATTTGATAATCCTTCTATAAATAAGCTACAGTATACTTCTCTTGTTAGAGTACGCATCGTGTGTTTGGTGTCCACAATACAGGAATCACCAGGACCGCATTGAGTCTGTTCTGAAGAAATTTTTACCTTTTGCCCGTGAATTGGGACCCCAATAGCCTTCCTATTCAAGTAGGCTGTTGCTAATAAACCTTCCATTTCTTGAAAATCGTAGAATAATAACGGTTATCTTTATACATAAGCTGATTAATGCTGATGTTGACTCGCCATCTTTAATTAGCCAAATTAGTTGTTGCGTCCCTCGTAGAACTACTAGAAATTATATTCCTATCTATCTTCATCACTGTAATTTAGATTATCACTTGCATGAACATTTTCGTGTCCTGTGTTCTAACTACAATAATCTCTTTAACTCTATCTCTATTGATAAGTCTCCAAACGCAAACAAACATCTATACTAACGCATCTAGCTAGCAGATGATGTAAATTGGTTATGGCTTGTACTTTGTCTTTCATTGAGCGAGTCCGCGTTTTTTTCCGTCTTCGCGATTCGTGTCGCTCGTCATGCGGCTGCGCCCCTTGGCCGGCTGGGCGGGAGTTGGAAGCTTCTAGCCAGGGCTTTGCGTGTAACAAGCCCGGCGGCTTAGTGTCGTGTGAGTAAACTTGAACGTGTAGCGCATTGTACAGCAACTTCCCGATATTATCGATACATGCGTATCGATAGATTGAGATGTCGATCATATTTATCGATACAGCATTTTTATCGATATATTAAACTGTCGATCAGGCTTATCGATATACAAATATCGATTACTCAATGTATACAACTATATGATTAACAAGAAATAACGGCTAGCTTCGACTTTCCGAAGCTCATATACCATTCAAATTGTTAATATATATAACTGATCTAGGATTACAAGACGATTTCGTTTTGATTTGGTGAAAAAACAGAAAAGTTATGCTACTTAGTGTTTATTCTGAAGAAATCGGTTTTATGGGGTCTATAAGACATTGCTTTCCGATCCTTTCCAGAATTAACCAGCGGACGTTGGGTTTCCTCAAATGGATACAAGCCGAACTTGCTTTGATTTGGAAAAAAACAGAAAAGTTATATTCCTAAGTGTTCATTCCAGAACAATCGGCTTATGGCAGTTATATTATATAGTTGTCCGATATTGATCATATCAGGCCTACGCACGTGGGGCCTTCTTAAATAGATGCTACTCGAATTTGGTTTGACTTTAATGAAAATCAGAAAAGTAATTCTATACAGTATAGTTGATCGATCTGGCTGAATCTCGAACTCTACCAGCGTGCAGACAAAAGAACCATCTGTTAAAAATTTTAGCTCTGTAGCTCTTAAGACTTCTGACACCTTAGGGTTGAGACAGAGGGACATGGCTATATCGCCCTCTACCGTGCTGATCATATAGTCGGAAAAGCTTTTTTCTATGCGTTGCAAACTTTCCTGCAAAAAAAGTCGAAAATTTTAATTTGTATATAGACATGTAAAGATGAAAAATATTTTATTAATATCGCATCAAAGCCGATATTGTTATGTAAAATTGTAGCCTCCAGTAATCTAATGGGCTCAAGCGCGCTTCCAAATTATCCGAATGAAAATATTGGCGAAGGGCCAATATTGAGTCCACTCGACCATTCCGGATCTTCTGTGATTTGTCACTTTCCAAAAGATTTATAAGGTGAATTCATGGAAGTTGAGGTTGGTGCTGGCCGGAGAAGATTTCGGCAAGCCGCAATTTAGGTTGGCGGATGAGAGCTCACTTTCTAAAAATTTCTCAGCCTCTGACATTTACTTTGGAGAAGAAACCTTCCTTTTTGAAACGCGGATCCAGTAGTGTAGACATATTTGGAGTACTTAAGAGTACACTTGCAATAGCAGACTGCGTTAATAGAATGCGTTCTATCTATAAAATGTACTATTCCATCTTGTAGGATATTCCTGTTTTAAGCTGTCTGGGTTATCTGTAGACTGCGCTTCTTAGAATTTAGTATGAGCTATTGTGATGCTTTTAAAAAATGACACAATACTCCTTCATTTTACCATGATAGCTCTTATTTTGTAAGGCGACAGACAGTCTTGTACGGTCATATTTATTAAATGAGCAAAGCAAGGCATTATCGTTATCAGTTACAATGGCCGTCATAATCTTGCCATTCAGTGAGAACTTCATGCAACGAGCTCGAATATTCTCTGCCGAATGGTTGTTTTCAATGAGCAGGTTTTTTGTAGACAAAACTTCTGTGCGTATCTAGTAGTGCTCAGTAATGAAAAGGCAAGTGACCGTCAGAAAACTGTCGTTAGCTCTTGACGTCCAGAAATCTGTTGTCACAGCGCAATACTTAACGGCTTCCAGAATGGCGGTCAGTTTTGACCTCATACCGTTGAATAGATTTACCATGTGTACATCTCGCAATTTTGTACGAGAAGTTGAGGATAAGTGTGGATCAAGTACTTTCACCAATTTACGAAATCCTTTTTTTTCAACTCAGTTGTCGCAGGTCTAAGCTATTATAATTAGCCAGTGCCTTGTCAATACTTGTTTTCTTACTGGACGATGCCACGTATTTTTGGTTTAGGAATGACCTAATCGAGCCTGAAGCCTTTGGTAGATCCCTTACCGTCAAACTGGGATGCATCCGCTTTAGATGACCAGACAAATTGGTGGTGTTGCCACTAGCTTGATAGGAATTTCCACATTTCGAGCATTTTGCTGTTTTGCCATCATTAGACTTTTTAAATAAATTCCAGATGTATCGATGTTTTCTCCAGCACAACCCTAAATGATGCCTAAAGCAGTCAATAAAAAAAGGCCTTATAATAATAGGTCAATATTTGATTCTGAGCGAGCTCGGCGGCTCATCAACTGATCAAAATAAATAAATATTAGGAAGGTAGAAAAAAGTTACATTGCTTTTCTGCAATGTCCCCAATCGCAACTGAAAGTATGAGCTCTAGCTCAACAAACTCTTTTGACTCAGAGTATAAAAAAACTTTGGCTGACAGCGATAGCGTCTGCAGTGTGGAGGAATTGGATAATCAGGCTTAAAGCTTTCAAGCCCATATCTGTGGTGTACCCAGTAACATATAATGACTACTACAATGTCATCATCCATGATCGCAGCTATTGTTACTGCTTCGTAGTAGTTTAGGATGGAGCCTGCTCTGGCATCAAGCACATCCGAGCCGGTGTGCTGGGGCCCACATTGTACAGCCTATTCAGGCATGACATGCCCACGAGCCAACCCCACTGCGCATCAACGGGACCTCATGGTGTGCACTTTCGCCGATGACACAGCTATCCTGGCCAGGGACTCCTGCAATTACTTAGCTACTGATATACTTCTATAGTACCTGAATAAGTGTGGCAGTTGGGTATGCAGGTGGAACATTGCCGTGCATACCGACAAATGTGGCACGCTCAGGCGTGACTGCTGTACAGGGCTCTTATTATACGATGAGCTCCTCTGCTACAAGACTGATTATGAATACTAAGGATTCGGCTGACGTTCAGGAGTCACGTCCTGGAAGTCGCGCAAAATATCATAACCAGGACTCTTAAACAGCCTCAACAGGCTATTCCTGAGGAATAAAAACGCCATATATAAGGTGATATTGGCCCCACCACGGAGATACGTCATCCAAGTGTAAAGAATAGCAGCCCTATCACATATGCACAGTATCCACATTGAGCAGGCCGGCATTCTGAGGCGTATCACCGCCGCACACTGGTGTCCAAGGTGGGCGACGACATCAACTCAGAGGCAGCAAGATACCTAGATAGGCCTACCAACCACTCCAACAACCTTGCTCGACGTCTGGTGAGAAGACGCGGGAGACATCACGCAGGAGAACACAGACGTCTGCGCAGGACTCACCCAGAGGACCTGACGTATCGCGGAATTTAAATGAATTAAATATATCCCTTTAGTATAAGTTGCCCATTATGGTAACCATATGCTAAAATTGTGTAGACATAAAATTGACAGCGTTTTTTTTTTATAAAAAAAAAATTTAGAAGAGTCTTCAGACCAAATTTGGTGACTTTAGCTCTTATAGTCTCCAAGATCTAGGTGTACATACGGACGGACGGACATGGATACATCGACTCGGCTGTTGATGCTGATCAAGAATATTTATACTTTATGGGGTCGGAGACGCTTCCTTTTGCCTGTTATATTGAACGAATACAATATACTCTTTTTCTCTAGTGGAGTATGGGTATAAAAAGCCTACCAATTTTATGTAATGCTTAATCAAGGAGCATTTCTCAATGAAGGAAGTACATTTAGTGGAAGTGTGATTAACAAAACAGACCATTTGTATTAAGAATATTGAAGGTTACTATAATGCTTTGAGAAAATTACCAAGACACAGCGACAGCGCCCTCTTGCCGAGAGCTTCCAACTGTGGCGAGACCACCGATATATGTATATCTATAAATTGAGTTAATGATTTACGAATATCTATAAATTAAGTTATCGGTATATGTATATCGGTATATTAAGCTATCGATACATGCATATTTTTGCATCCTGAGTTATCGATGTATGTATATTGATGCATTGAGTTAACGATAAATGTATATCGATACATCGTTATAAAGATATATTTATATCGATAAATTGAGGTATCGATATATGAATATCTACAAAATGTGTTATCGGAATATGTATTTCGATATATTAAGTTATCGGTATATGGAAATCACTATATTTAGTTACCGGCATTAGTATATCGACATATTTAGTTATCGGTATATGCATACCGATATAATTAGTTATTGAATTATGTATACCGATATATTGAGTTATCGATATATGCTTATCAATATATTAAGATATCGATTTTTGTAGATCGATATATGAGTTACTGGTATATGTATATCAATATATTGAGTTTTCGAAATATGTACATCGACATATTGAGTTTTCGATTAATGTATATCGATATATTTCTATCTTCATAAAGATATCGGTAGTTGAATATACATTGATATCGGTATATATCGAAACATTTTACATAGGTTTCACTGCCACTAAAAAGAAAACCTCTAGAAACTTCACAGAAACTTGTGGTAGTTTGTTAAGCAAGACAACAACAAAAACACATTCAAGATTTACTAGCAAAACTACAAACTTGCTCGGCTACTCTTGAATAAGTCGGACGCTTCCGTGTTTTTTCAATTTTACCGTCGATTTTCAAAGTTTTAAAAAAAAATGTCTAAGTTAGTGTTCGAGCTTTTATACTCGTAATCTAGTAAAGTATACCAGTTTATTTTATTCATGCAAATTTATGTAACGGTCAAAAAGAAATATATTTATTCTCGATCAGCATCAACAGCCGAGTCGATCTAGCCGTGTCCGTCTGTATGACCACCTAGATCTCGGAGACTATAAGAGCTAGAGTTACCGAGTTTGGTATGTAGACTCTTCTCGTCGGGCGTCAGATCAAGTTTATTTTAAATTTTCGATAAGATCCTTAAATCTCACACAATTTTTGACAGATTTTTTTGAAGCTCGGTTTGTATATGTATTAGCACAAAATTTACCGATTAACCACATTTTAGTAAGATCGCAAAATAATTGCAGACAAAATCGTAAACATTTTGTAGAAGAGTCTGCCGAATATTAAATAAATGCTGAGTACGAGTATCTTATAGTAGCAATATCGACTATACCGTTCTTACTGGTTTCCTTTTCGAGTTGTGAGCAAAACTGCAAGGACACCTCTTAAAAGCAAAAATAAATATTACCAGATTTTTAAAATTCTTATAAAAAAGTTTCAAAATAGAAATTATTTTTTTGAATAGACTTTTGTCAAATGGGGCCCTATACCTATTAGAAAAAGTAGTTCTCATCAAATATACATTCTTAGTGTTGCCTAGTGTACAAAGTGTTTTTTTTTTCCTTTTTTTTATATAAACAGATTTCAACTAAATGCGACAAAAACTGCTTGATATATATGGTTTTTATCGATTTTCGAGGAGTGAACGGGCACGCAAATTTTAAAGCAAACGATGTGAGGCCCTACTAGGGAAGTCTACATACCAAATTTGGTGACTCTAGCTCTTATAGCTTACGAGATCTAGGTGTACATACATACGGACACGGCTAGATCGACTCGGTTGTCGTTGCTGATCAAGGATATATATACTTCATGGAGTCGGAAACGCTTCCTTTTTTTCCTGTTACATACATTTGCACGAATACACTAATCCAATTTCTCAATTTTTCATTTCCTTTTTGCCCGAATCATCACACAAACTTCCGACTGGTCTCGTCATCACACAATCACACAAATGCCTTTTCGTTTCAAACAGTCTCAACTGGACTTTTCGTGCATCCTGAACATATCATCGGTACTTCTGAGCGGGTAAGTCATCGTCCTTTCTGACCGCCTCGTATTCAACTGAATCAAAGTTCCTTCTGAACTGATAGGCACATTCAACTCTGTTCCATTGATATTTACTAACCCACTGTCTGATATCATCATGGCAATACCTGAATGTTTGTTATATGTCAACTCAAGAGCCTTTAATAAATGAACAGACATCTAAATTCAGCACATAACTTTGATTTGATGCCTTTCTTCACAATAATGCAATATGTAGTCATCCACTTTGTGTCTTAAAAACAGTTGGTTTTTTGTCTATCATCTAGATTTGTTATAAACAGCAATATCTTTCATATTCTTGGATGCCTAACTTCTCACACTTATCTAAATCAATCTGTTCCACAGCGTCACATGTTGAAATCAAAAGCCAAAAGACGAGTCTCTTTGCCCATTAAGTGTAAAGCTCCAGTTGCACGGCAGAACGTATAATTAAAAGCAAGCTCTACTTCTGTCAGAGAGTCTTACCAAAATCGTTGGGCTGATTCAACAACACTTAATAACTTCTTATGTTCATCGTATGACCAACCTGACCTTTAGCACAACAAACTCCAGTACAACTTTTTTCGGAAAATTCTGAGCAAGTTAAACATCTACATTCAAGTTAGAATCTTAAACAGAGTAATGGAAGGCTTCACAGCCAATACACAGCTCTCAGTATCCAACTTGAAGATATCAAACGAGAAACAAACTTGGTAAAAGCGTCAATCTGCATACTCACATCAAACGTTTTCTTCCAATCTAAGCACATAATCGATTCGTGAACTTAATTTATGACTGACCTTCTAAGTTCTCAAGGCACTATCGTCAAACAACGACTTCTATTCCTTTATTTTTTTTGGGCGAGACAATTAACCATTTCTCGATTTACAAGTCTTTGCCAAATCTTCGATAAGCTCACCAGCATTAAGTTTGTTGATCAACTCTGAATCAAGTCGATATTTCTATCAGATTCACTTTCTTTTCAGGAATTTTGCTTCTTAAGAGAATAATGTTTCCGGGCACATATTTTACAAAAACATGAAGCCACACCGATGAACTATCGCATGCTACTAACTGAGCGCAGTGGATGTAAAAAGCTTAATGCAATAACTTCACTTGGATTCGGCTTTGTCTCTCCTGCTCGCATCTCATAGTATAAATAAAGCATAGGAGTTTTTCAGAAATTTACACTTCATAGTGTTAATCAAGAAGCTACTTTCATTGAAAATATCTAGAACAACTCTTGAAACTTGTATTGCCCTTATGGCATTTGATGATATCCACTAGTCATGTCTAAGAAAGTTAAATAATTAATACCACATAATCTGACAATCTCATCATAAATATGCAGCAAGGGGTGTTTGTCATAAACTGTATATGCTTTTAACTCTCTATAATCAACACAAAGTCAGTCAGAACCAATTTTTCTTCTTCACAATTAAAATAAACAATTGTAAACAATTGGCTTACATTTTATTAACTTACTTATTTGTGATGGACCCATTTGTTTTCCTTCAAGGCTGATTCTATACGACTGTCGCTACACCATAAGATTACAATTAATTCTTTTTCATTTTAATACTAACGATGGTGCAAGGGGTTCGTTAATAAATACTTCAGAACATTACTCAATTTCAAGTAATTTGATCAACTTATCTTTGTCATTATCAATCCGCTCAGCAGCAACATTAACATGGTTACATGGAATTTCATATGTTGCACAAATACCAACAGAACTAGATTTTATAATTTCAAATTTATCAAAAAAGAAAGCCCAACATTCAAGCCTTTCCCAAGAATCTCTCGTCCAACCACAATATCACTTTGAATGGAAGAATATTTCAATCAGTACCTATACAATGTACCCAAAGTACAAGGGTATATTAAGTTTGTGAAATGTATGTCTCAGGCAAAAAGAAGCGCTTCCGACCCCACAAAGTATGGTCTGTCCGTCCGGATGAATGAAAATCTATATCTAGGAAACTACAAGAGATAGAAACTTCAAATTTACATTTTTATTTGTCAGAAATATGTACCCAGATCAAGTTTATTTTATTTTTTTTTGCCACGCCCACTTTTTATAGCTTTCTTGTTTGTTATTGAAGTTGAACTAAATTTGGGGACTATGAGACATCTTTATCAACATTTCAATTTGATTCGGATTGGGGCATCATCATCATATAGAGCCCATGGAATTAATTTTTTCGGAATGAATAAACCATTTTTGTTTTTCATCCTAATCGAACCAAATTTGTTTTGTATCCATTTGAGGAGACATATTCAGACAAATCTTTATTCAGATCAAACAACCATATCATACAGGCCATTATAACCGATTTTTCTGAATGTTTGTGTTTCTTCCAATTCGAACCAAATTTGGTTTGTATCCATTTTAGAAGGCCCCAAGTCAAAACTTATCCGAAGTTGATCAGGACGGGCATGCTATATTTTATAGCGGTCTATTTATCTATCAAGCAAGCTCGGTTGTTGCGTTCTTACTTGTTATTTACAACAACACTGCTCATAGCTTGCAATGTGCTCTATATGTCATAATTATTACATTTTCATTGTTTTAATTTCACTGATAAATTTTTACCAACAGTCTTATCAGGAAACATTCAGTTTGTTAGTCAAATACCTTGTTATGTCAATACTTTTCTCAAACAAAACACTAGTTGATATTGCTCTTTGCTTTTTTTGCCTTTAAAGCCAAAATTTTCCACGTCGCTAGCATTCATCCGAATTAAACTTTGGCAAATTAAAACTAATACGGCGGTGATGCCTGCATAACTTAGTTATTTCAAAATCTTTGCAGTTATAGGCCGACTTTACTTCTGATGTCAAAATCGAGGGATTATTTTGATTCAAATCCGAAATCTCGGTACTTCTATTAGTAACCGGAGCACTATCGTTAACACTCATTACGCGTTCTAAGATTTGTGAGCGCCATGAATCGCGAAGACGGAAAGAAAAACGCGGACTCGCTCGCTCACTTTCAATGAAAGTAAGAAACAAACAAACCATAAATAATTTACATTATTTACTAGCTAGATGCGTAAGTATAGATATTTTGTTTGAGATAAGGGAGTTATTATTAGAGATAAAGTTAAATAAATTATTATAGTTACAACAAAGATAGATAGGAACATAATTTCTAGTAGTTCTACGAGTAACACAAAAACTGATTTGGCTTATGTATAAAGATAACATTAAGCATAATTCTACGATTTTCAAGCAGCAGCCTACTTGAATAGGAAGGGAGGTGGCTGTTGGGGTCCCAATTCAACCCATGGGCAAAAAGTACAAATTTCTTTTGAACAGACTCAATGCGTTCTGGTGATTCGTGTATTGTGGACACAAACACACGATGCGTACCACAATTGTGGTGTCAGGTCAACTTACTAAATCTCAACTGTTCTACATGCAAAGCTATGTCATTTTGTCGTAGCATACCGCTTCAGACATCGTGCCTTCTTAGCGATATGCCCCTTGATCGGATCGACTTAGTTGATGCCTTGGGTGTTCTTTTAGACCCTCAATTAAAATACGACCTACACATTTCAATTACCGTCAATAAGGCTGTGGGTGTTCTGGGTTTTATCAAGCAATGGTCGAAGGAATTTGATGATCCTTATATAACTAAACTTCTGTATACTTCTCTGGTCCGACCTATTTTAGAGTACGCATCGTGTGTTTGTGTCAAGGTCATCTTGCAGCCTGAAGTGGGAAGAAGAGTCTTTGAAGGACCATCAAAGCTTAACGTCGTCGGCGAACATAAGTACACGAGAGTGGGATAGATCCTGAGGCAGCTCGTTCATAAATAAGGTTGAGAAGAGGACCGTGGTGGCTACCCTGCGGTACCCCTGATGTAACCCTAAGGGACCTAGAGTAAGAGTCCTTAAAATGAACTTTCTGAGTTCTGAGATTAAGGTAGTCGGAAATCCACTTAAGAAGATATAATGGGAAGCCAAGAACATCCAACTAATGAATAAGTAAACACTGATTTATCGAGTCAAATGCTTTGCTGAAGTCAGTGTTAATTACGTCAGTGTACATTTTATTCTTAAATCCTTGTAAATTAGTGGTGGTAGACCTATGCTTCGTAAACCAATGCCAAGCATTTGCCGGAGGGCTTGCCCCATTTAAGCGTCCGCATTAGGCAGCCGCTGTACGCGCTGGGGACTGTAACTGTCGAACGGACTAGCAGTTCGAAAGAGAGAATATGGAGTAGTCAGCTCAGGGGTTTTCGGTTCTATAATGACAGAGTCGATAGAATCTTTATCCAAACCAGATCTACCCAAATCATTTACTTATTACGCTAGAGAGACTCCATATTAAAATATGTGAAATTTTCTGCGAGCGTCGAGAATGACATATTTAATTGCTTAAAGTCAACGTGGAGAGCATTAAAGCCTTCCTTTGCTTTCCGTAAGAACGAACGCAACTCGGCTTCAGCAGGTCGACACAACCCACATGTAAATTTTAAATCATGATTATTTGTACGGACACTGATATTGGAACATTTGAAATGAGTGGTGTAACAACAAAGCCAACAAAAACAAAGACTTGGTAGAATTAGCCTAGAAAGGGCAACTTTTTTGTAGCAGTCAGGTATTGAAACTGAGAGCAAAAAATTATTTAGTAATAAGAATGAGAAAATTTCTCACTGGGTGACTGGTAGCAGAATAACGGATTTATAACGACACAAAAACAAGCAACACAATATAGCGATAGCTAAAACATAAACAAATTTCACAGCAAGCAATGGAGAGTCTAAAAATAGCATAAGCTTACAAGTTGACCGCAAGCACAACAAAAGAAACACAGCACGATGAGAGCAACAGAAAACATAGGATTGGTGGCAATTGAATGCTTATTCATATGGCTCTGCTTTTAGCTGTTTTTGTACAATATAAAAATAATTTAATGCAGTTTTATTAAGCACAATAAAAGAAACTCGGACACAACTTAACAATTGATACACGAACGAAGACATTTGCACCATAACAGAGATTAAACAAGTAAGAACGCTATAGTCGATATTCCGAATGTAAGATACTCGTACTAAGCATTTATTCAATATTCGACAATATTCAACATTCGACAATATGAAATTTTTTTTTATTGGGTTGGGGTGACCTTATACAAAATGTTTTTTATACGATTTTGTCTACAATTATTATCCGAATTTGATAAAACTCGACAAATTGGTGGAAGATAGAAGGTTTTGTGGCTTGCGGGGGCGGAAGCGGGCGTGGCAAAATTTAAAAACAAACTTGATCTGACGCCGTACAAGTGGAGTCTACGTACCAAATTGGGTCTCTCTATCTCTTACAGTCTCCGAGATCCAGGAGTTCATACGGACACACAGACGGACAGATGAACAGACGGGTAGGCGGACATGGCTAGACTCGGCTGTTAATGCTCATCAAGAATATATATACGTTATGGGGTCTTAGACGCTTCCTTCGGCCTCTTACATACATATGCACGAATACAATATATTCGTTTACCTTACTAAAGTACGAGTATAAAAATAAGGCAACCATCTTGAGCGAAATTCAGAGATCGAGTCTGATAGTACATATTAACGAATTTTCAATATCGGTTATATTTTACTGGGTTGTGACACGCCCATGTTTACCAAATGGTATATGACAGTTCACATTCTCCTAGTTGATATTTCTATACAAATTTCATTGCAATCGGACCAATAGGTGCAAAAATACAACGAATTTGTGTATCGCCTATATAAGCTGATGGTACCACGCCCATTTTTTAAAACGATATATAGCCCCTAACATTAACCTGGTCGGTATTACTATACTGTACAAGTTTCATTGCACCTATATGAGGGGCCGGTGTGTCTCTCATGTGTGGGGCCTTCTCCCGTTGCCGAAACTCTTTTATGATGTCAGCCGCCATGTTGCCGACTGCACACCAACCATGCTCGCTAGCGATCATGTGGTCGTTGATGATTTCCACAGTAAGAACGTTTTCCACATTTAGCGTTCTCTGAAGCCTCGCCAGTTGCGCTCCAAATAGGGGGCGTTTAAAGAAGGCGTGTCCAGTATCCTCCACCACCCGTTCACCGCAATGCTCACACACCGGGTTGGTCTCGTGCTTAAGCATCCGTTTCCCGTTAGCATCTTCACTAGGTAGAAATCTATCTGTCCATGCGTCCTCTGGTGCCATATGGCTATGTTGGGAAGGTGTCTATGGGTCCACCTGCCTGTTGTGGCATGCGTCCTGCAATCGACTTATGATTGCTTCCCATTGACTTCTGTCTCCCGAGCGACCGCTCCGCAGCGAGCAGGTCGATTAGTATGATCCCCGCCATCACCCAAAGCAACTGACTACCCTAAGCGTGCAGCGTCTGTATCCAGCTTCGCATACCGTGATGTAGGATGGAGTTTTTGCTGCAGGGGCCCGGACTGACCTATAATAATATTGAGGTGACCACTCCCGCAATGATTCTTTTGGTATTGTACTTCGGTTCTTTGGTGTTGGCCATCATCCTACTAAGAGATGTGCTTGCCCGCAATACGGATCCTTGTGGGATACTCCGGTAATAATGTACCGCTGTGGCTCTTTATCCTTTATCTTAGAATAGAATAGAATGCAATCACTAAAGTAGCTCTCGATTCACTTTGAATCTGGTTGTTTGATAGTCCTCGTCGGTCCGAAAGCTTCACTTGCAGGTGGTTACAAATGAGGCATTCCCCATAGTGTTCAGCACACATTGTCTGTACGGTGAAGGGTTCCCGAGGTCCCTTTTCAGGGAATCGGCAGCAGCACGAGTCGCTGTAGGTTTCACCTCTTAGGAACCTTTCGGTCATCGAGGCAAACATTGAATACTTTGACAAATTCTGTGACGTGGGCTTTTTATCAGCATCTTGAGCACTGCATTCGGCATGCCATATTGTCCTGAAGCCATTTTATACCATTAACAAAATAGTCTATTAATTTTGTAAGAAAGCTTGGAACGTATGGAAGGAAGCGTTTCCCCTTACATATAGTTTATACATTCTTGATCAGCACGAAAAGGGGAGTCGATATAGCCATGTCCGTCAGGGTGCCCGTCGATCCGTCCGTCTACTTTAAAAGTCTCAAGAGCTACAGAGCTGAAATTTTTACCAGACAGCTCTTTTGTCTACACTCTGATTAAGTTCGAGATTCATCCAAATCGGTCAACTATATCTCATAGCTACCAAATCACTGATTGTTTCGAAATGAACAATTAGAAGCATAACTCTTCGGTAAAATGATCTGATCAAGGTTAGACTTCCATATGAATAGCTACCATATCACGAATTGTTCAAAAATGAACACTTATTGGCATAATTTTTCTGTTTTTCTTCCAAATCAAAGCAAATTCGGGTTGTATAAATTTGAGTAGGCACGACTTCCACTCACCAGATTTTATTCAGATTGGACCACTATATCATATAGCTCCCATATAACCGATTGTTTCGGAATGAAGATCTAGCAGCATTACTTATCTGTTTTTCATTAAAATCAAACCAAATTTGGATTGCATCCATTTAAGGCGGTCACACGTCCGCTGAACAGATCTGGTTAAGATCGGACAACAATATCTTAAGACCCCCATATAAATGTCTTTTCAGAATGAACACCTATCAGCATAACTTTTCTGTTTTTCATCCATATCAAACCAATTTCTAATGGTATCCATTCGAGGAATCCATACGTCCACTGGTGTGATCTGATCACGATCAGACAACCATATCATAAAGCCACCATATAACTGATTGTCTCTGAATGAACACTTAGTAGCATAAATTTTCTGTCTTTCGGATTATATCCATTTCAAAAGTCCCCACGTCCGCTGTCCTGATCTGAACAAGATCGGACCACTATATCATATGGCTCCCATCTATCCGATAGTTTTGGAATGGCATAACGTTTCTGTTTTTCATCCAAATCAAACCAAAATCAGATTGTATCCATTTGAAGCGGCCACACGTCCGCTAAATAGATCCGGTAAAATTCGGACACACGTATCATATAGCTACCATATAACCGATTGTTTTGGAATGAACATTTAGTAGCATAACTTTTCTGTTTTTCTTAAAAATCAAAGCATATTTGGGTTGTATCCATTTAAAGAGGCAATACTTCCGCTAACCAAAATTTTTTCAGACTGGAATACTATATCATAGAGCTCCAATATAACCAATTGCTTCTTAATGAACATTTAGTTGCATAACTTTTCTGTCTTTCATCTAAATCAAGCCAAATTCGGATTGTATCCATTTAAAGAGGCACCACGTTCATTGACCAGGTTTTATTCAGATCGGCCCACATAGTCATACAGCTTCCAAAAACCGATGGTTCCTTAATGAACATTTAGTAGAATGACTTTCTGTTTTCCATCCGAACCAAACCAACTTCGGATTGTATCTATTAGAGGAGGCCACACGTCTGCTGGTGTGATCTTATCACGATCGGACAATCATATTATATAGTCACCATATAACTGATCTTCCAGAATGAACCCTTAATAGCATACGCTTTCAGTTTTTCTTCCAAATCAAAGCAAACTTGGTTTGTATCCATTTGAGGAGGCGCCCCGTTCGCTGGCCTGATCTGATCAAGATCGGACAACCATATCATATAGCTAACATATAACCGATTGTTTAAGAATAAACTCTTAGTAGCATAACTCTTCTGTTTTCCAACTCAAACCAAATTCACACTGTATCTATTAGAGGAGGCCCCACGTCTGCTGGTGTGATCTTATCACGATCGGACAACCATATTATATACTCACCATATAACTGATTTTCCAGAATGAACACTTAATAGCATAACTTTCAGGTTTTCTTCCTAATCAAAGCAAACTCGGTTTGTATCCTTTTGAGGAGGCCAAACGTCCGCAGACTAGTTTTTTCACTATATCATATAGTTCCCATATAACCGATTGTTTCAGAATGAACACTTAGGAGCATAACTTTCCGTTTTTCTTCCAAATAAAAAAAACTCGGTTTGTATTTATTTGAATAGGCCCCACGTCCGCTGACCTGATCTGATCTCGATCGGACAACCATTTCATACTACTACCATATAACTGATATTTCCTGAATAAACACTTAACGGCATAACTTTTCTGTTTTTCTTCCAAATCAAAGCATTTCCGGCTTGTATATATTTCAGGAGGCCCCACGTCCGCTGACTAGTCCTTTTTTAGATCGGACTACTATACATATATCTCCCATATAAGCGGTTGCTTCGGAATAAACACTTAGGAACATAACTTTTCAGGTTTTCTTCCAAACCAAAACAAACTCGGCTTGTATCCATTTGAAAGAGATCACTTAAGCGAACTTTTTCAAATGGATACAAGCCGAGTTTGTTTTGGTTGGAAGAAAACCTGAAAAGAGATCACTTAAGCGAACTTTTTCAAATGGATACAAGCCGAGTTTGTTTTGGTTTGGAAGAAAACCTGAAAAGTTATGTTCCTAAGTGTTCATTCCGAAGCAACCGCTTATATGGGAGATATATATATGTAGTCCGATCTAAAAAAGACTAGTCAGCGGCCGTGGGGCCTCCTGAAATATATACAAACCGGAAATGCTTTGATTTGGAAGAAAACCAGAAAAGTTATGCCGTTAAGTGTTTATTCAGGAAATATCAGTTATATGGTAGTAGTATGAAATGGTTGTCCGATCGAGATCAGATCAGGTCAGCGGACGTGGGGCCTATTCAAATAAATACAAACCGAGTTTTTTTTATTTGGAAGAAAAACGGAAAGTTATGCTCCTAAGTGTTCATTCTGAAACAATCGGTTATATGGGAACTATATGATATAGTGAAAAAACTAGTCTGCGGACGTTTGGCCTCCTCAAAAGGATACAAACCGAGTTTGCTTTGATTAGGAAGAAAACCTGAAAGTTATGCTATTAAGTGTTCATTCTGGAAAATCAGTTATATGGTGAGTATATAATATGGTTGTCCGATCGTGATAAGATCACACCAGCAGACGTGGGGCCTCCTCTAATAGATACAGTGTGAATTTGGTTTGAGTTGGAAAACAGAAGAGTTATGCTACTAAGAGTTTATTCTTAAACAATCGGTTATATGTTAGCTATATGATATGGTTGTCCGATCTTGATCAGATCAGGCCAGCGAACGGGGCGCCTCCTCAAATGGATACAAACCAAGTTTGCTTTGATTTGGAAGAAAAACTGAAAGCGTATGCTATTAAGGGTTCATTCTGGAAGATCAGTTATATGGTGACTATATAATATGATTGTCCGATCGTGATAAGATCACACCAGCAGACGTGTGGCCTCCTCTAATAGATACAATCCGAAGTTGGTTTGGTTCGGATGGAAAACAGAAAGTCATTCTACTAAATGTTCATTAAGGAACCATCGGTTTTTGGAAGCTGTATGACTATGTGGGCCGATCTGAATAAAACCTGGTCAATGAACGTGGTGCCTCTTTAAATGGATACAATCCGAATTTGGCTTGATTTAGATGAAAGACAGAAAAGTTATGCAACTAAATGTTCATTAAGAAGCAATTGGTTATATTGGAGCTCTATGATATAGTATTCCAGTCTGAAAAAATTTTGGTTAGCGGAAGTATTGCCTCTTTAAATGGATACAACCCAAATATGCTTTGATTTTTAAGAAAAACAGAAAAGTTATGCTACTAAATGTTCATTCCAAAACAATCGGTTATATGGTAGCTATATGATACGTGTGTCCGAATTTTACCGGATCTATTTAGCGGACGTGTGGCCGCTTCAAATGGATACAATCTGATTTTGGTTTGATTTGGATGAAAAACAGAAACGTTATGCCATTCCAAAACTATCGGATAGATGGGAGCCATATGATATAGTGGTCCGATCTTGTTCAGATCAGGACAGCGGACGTGGGGACTTTTGAAATGGATATAATCCGAAAGACAGAAAATTTATGCTACTAAGTGTTCATTCAGAGACAATCAGTTATATGGTGGCTTTATGATATGGTTGTCTGATCGTGATCAGATCACACCAGTGGACGTATGGATTCCTCGAATGGATACCATTAGAAATTGGTTTGATATGGATGAAAAACAGAAAAGTTATGCTGATAGGTGTTCATTCTGAAAAGACATTTATATGGGGGTCTTAAGATATTGTTGTCCGATCTTAACCAGATCTGTTCAGCGGACGTGTGACCGCCTTAAATGGATGCAATCCAAATTTGGTTTGATTTTAATGAAAAACAGATAAGTAATGCTGCTAGATCTTCATTCCGAAACAATCGGTTATATGGGAGCTATATGATATAGTGGTCCAATCTGAATAAAATCTGGTGAGTGGAAGTCGTGCCTACTCAAATTTATACAACCCGAATTTGCTTTGATTTGGAAGAAAAACAGAAAAATTATGCCAATAAGTGTTCATTTTTGAACAATTCGTGATATGGTAGCTATTCATATGGAAGTCTAACCTTGATCAGATCATTTTAGCGGGCCTCCTTAAATGGATACAAACCGAATTTGCTTTGATTTGGAAGAAAAACCGAAGAGTTATGCTTCTAATTGTTCATTTCGAAACAATCAGTGATTTGGTAGCTATGAGATATAGTTGACCGATTTGGATGAATCTCGAACTTAATCAGAGTGTAGACAAAAGAGCTGTCTGGTAAAAAATTTCAGCTCTGTAGCTTTTGAGACTTCTGATGCCTTGGTTTTTGAAGTAGACGGACGGATCGACGGGCACCCTGACGGACATGGCTATATCGACTCCCCTTTTCGTGCTGATCAAGAATGTATAAACTATATGTAAGGGGAAACGCTTCCTTCCATACGTTGCAAGCTTTCTTACAAAATTAATATACTATTTTGTTAATGGTATAAAATGGCTTCAGGACAATATGGCATGCCGAATGCAGTGCTCAAGATGCTGATAAAAAGCCCACGTCACAGAATTTGTCAAAGTATTCAATGTTTGCCTCGATGACCGAAAGGTTCCTAAGAGGTGAAACCTACAGCGACTCGTGCTGCTGCCGATTCCCTGAAAAGGGACCCCGGGAACCCTTCACCGTACAGACAATGTGTGCTGAACACTATGGGGAATGCCTCATTTGTAACCACCTGCAAGTGAAGCTTTCGGACCGACGAGGACTATCAAACAACCAGATTCAAAGTGAATTGAGAGCTACTTTAGTGATTGCATTCTATTCTATTCTAAGATAAAGGATAAAAAACCACAGCGGTACATTGTTACCGGAGTATCCCACAAGGATCCGTATTGCGACCTCTGCTCTGGAACATAATGTACGATGGTGTCATCCGGTTATCCCACCCGTACGTACGACAATAGTGTGGTTTGCAGACGAAATCGCAGTTGTGACAGTGGCAAAACATATTAAAGAGGCGACTGCAATGAAAAGCTTGGGAATCTATGTGGTCATTGATTGGCTACAACGCAATTGATTGGAGCTGACTGAGCACAAAACGAAGGCCGCTTTTATCATCAACAGGCAGCAAGTGGAATATGCAACTGTGAGGGTTGGATCAACCATAATTAAAACAAAGCCATCGATCTGCTCGATCGCAAACTCAGCTTCAAATGAGCAGCGCGGGCAAGCACATCTCTTAGTAGGATGATGGCCAACACCAAAGAACCGAAGTACAATACCAAAAGAATCATTGCGGGAGTGGTCACCTCAATATTATTATAGGTCAGTCCGGGCCCCTGCAGCAAAAACTCCATCCTACATCACGGTATGCGAAGCTGGATACAGACGCTGCACGCTTAGGGTAGTCAGTTGCTTTGGGTGATGGCGGGGATCATACTAATCGACCTGCTCGCTGCGGAGCGGTCGCTCGGGAGACAGAAGTCAATGGGAAGCAATCATAAGTCGATTGCAGGACGCATGCCACAACAGGCAGGTGGACCCATAGACACCTTCCCAACATAGCCATATGGCACCAGAGGACGCATGGACAGATAGATTTCTACCTAGTGAAGATGCTAACGGGAAACGGATGCTTAAGCACGAGACCAACCCGGTGTGTGAGCATTGCGGTGAACGGGTGGTGGAGGATACTGGACACGCCTTCTTTAAACGCCCCCTATTTGGAGCGCAACTGGCGAGGCTTCAGAGAAAGCTAAATGTGGAAAACGTTCTTACTGTGGAAATCATCAACGACCACATGATCGCTAGCGAGCATGGTTGGTGTGCAGTCGGCAACATGGCGGCTGACATCATAAAAGAGTTTCGGCAACGGGAGAAGGCCCCACACATGAGAGACACACCGGCCCCTCATATAGGTGCAATGAAACTTGTACAGTATAGTAATACCGACCAGGTTAATGTTAGGGGCTATATATCGTTTTAAAAAATGGGCGTGGTACCATCAGCTTATATAGGCGATACACAAATTCGTTGTATTTTTGCACCTATTGGTCCGATTGCAATGAAATTTGTACAGTATAGAAATATCAACTAGGAGAATGTGAACTGCCATATACCATTTGGTAAACATGGGCGTGTCACAACCCAGTAAAATATAACCGATACTATATACATATCTCCCATATAAGCGGTTGCTTCGGAATGAACACTTAGGAACATAACTTTTCAGGTTTTCTTCCAAACCAAAACAAACTCGGCTTGTATCCATTTGAAAAAGTTCGCTTAAGCGATCTGATCACGATCGGATACCCATATCATATAGCTACTGTATATGATTGTTCCGGAATGAACACTTAACGGCATAACTTTTGTGTTGTTCTTAAAAATCAAAGCAAAGAGGCAATACTACCGCTAACCAGCTTTTTTCAGATCAATACTATATCATGTAGCTCCAATAAAACCAATCGCTTCTTAATGAACATTTAGTTGCATAACTTTTCTGCCCTTTACCTAAATCAAATCAAATTCGGATTGTATACATTTGAGGAGGCACCACGTTCATTGACCAGTTTTATTCAGATCGGCCAACATAATCATATAGCCTCCACAAAACCGATTGTTCCTTAATGAACTTTTAGTGGCATAACTTTTTGTTTTTCATCCAAACCAAACCAAATTCGGATTGTAACATCACATCCACTTCTGCTGGTGTGATCTTATCACGATCGGAGAATTAGATTATATAGTCACCATATGAACACTTAATGAACCATAATGAACACTTAATAGCAAAACTTTTCAGTTTTTCTTCCAAATCAAAGCGAATGCGGTTTGTATACATTTGAGGAGGCACCAGGTTCGCTGGCCTGATCTGATCAAGATCGGACAACCATATCATATAGCTAACATATTACCGATTGTTTAGGAATAAACACTTAGTAGAATAACTCTTCTGTTTTTTATCCAACTCAAACCAATTTCAAAATGTATCTATTAAAAGAGGCCCCACGTCTTGTAACCGCACCTGTTCTGTACAAAAAGTGCATGCTTAGTGTATAGCTGGACTTATGTTTTGGGTGCCAAAAATGATGTAACCAGCTAATGGCCACACCTTTTGGGCGAAAAATATCATGTAGCCGCACCTGTTTTGTACAAAGTGTACATGCTAAGTGTTTAGCTGGACTCAGTCCGCATGCAGAAGGGCCGATACAACTCCCATACGGGGTATACTTTGAACATCGGCCTCCAAGTTGAATGATAATAGCGAGTGGGACCCTCTGGTTCCATAGCTCTTTCGGGGTGGACGTGGGTTGTGCTATCCTTTCAACTCCCAGATACATAATAATATTAAGGATCCCTACTGAAACTAAAAGTGGAGCTCAACTCCCAAAATTAAAATACCTATAAACAAAACAGGCCAAACTCTAAATATTCAAATTTACGAAAAGTTATGTTTCTTTTATATGATTGAAGACGCAACAATTGGTGTGGTCTATGATGTTAATTGACACACGCGTTCTTTACCCAACCCGAACTATGAACTTCAAGCAACAGTTGACTGAAGATCCCCATAAGAACAAATTGCTACTTCAAGTGCCCATGTCCCCAGGAATTATAAAACTTACACTTCCATATTAATATACTTCATTAGTTATTCAGAAATTACTCAAATATATACTCATCATTATGCAATTTCTTATCCACTAATTTCCTAACTGAAATTTATTTTAATAGTATAAATCAACTTTTATATTATACAATGTTCTTAGCTATAAAAAAAACAAGTGCGCGGATACTTTTGATTCAGCAATTATCGTTGCTGATCATAATTATGTTTAACTTAATGCTCTCTATGTAAAAAAAATCAAAAGTTCTAAACTCATCATATGGATGTTTGCTTAAACTCGTACTAGAACAATAGGCGATCAACCAATAGCTAGAATTTTAATGTAGAATATGTGTGTGTATATGTAAATATTAAGAAGACTTGAAATATAAAATATTTAAGTGAGCTAGTGCACATTGAATTCTAAACTTACTTTAAGCTCACTTGAGAAAAAAACGGAATTTCATTTATTTATTAAACAGTTCAAAACAGCTAGATTAAATACATGGATTTTTAAATTTCGATGTATTTTCAAATGCATAATAGATAAAGTAAAAGTGTTTTAGTGTGTTAAAAGAAAAATACTTGTTTATATTGACAAAATAGTGGAAACTTGGCAGCCACTAACGCATGACAAACAGATATATAACCGATATTAATATGCCCATCTGTAATACATTATGTCAATGTAAACAAAGAACATATGATAATAAAATTTGGGGTGACTTACAAACAGACATCTCCAACGGTGAAAGACCTTTCATCGATGTTATGGTCTATATCTTTATTTGATTAAATGTTCATAGTTCTTTAAGTCGCTTTCAAAACTTCATTCACTTTTTATTTTACTTTTATAATTTTAATATGTTTGGTGGTTATTGAGTTTTTTGGTTAGATCGTTGTTGTGTGTAAGCTTTTAATTTTTCAACGCACTTTATCGGACGGAGGTTTTGACTCGAGCTTTCGATTTGGTTATCTTTGCACACTCTCGCTCGACCTAAACAAAATGCACATGAAAACATTACAAGCTACAACTGCCGAAATTATGGTGTCCGCCACATTATGGGATCTTCTGCATTAGGCGACCTGACTGACAATCTTTATCAAATTACACTCTAGGCGGTTTTAGATTTGTGTTGTCATATTCATTACACTACATATTCATATTCTGCTGAGCTCTAACGAGACTGCAGCTGCAGCGTTAACGGCTAAGCAGGCGGGGAAATCCGATGCTGCTATTTGGATTCTCCGTCTGGATCCGTGCAATCTGCTCCCAGGTCCGGAAAATGGCATAATGACAATGGCACCAAAGGACCGAAATTTTCGACCCAAACCCGAGATTCGCTTCGGGTATGATACGTGTCTGCGATCTGGATGTGGGTGGTACGGCACACTGGAATCGAGAACACGAATTTTAAAAGAAAATATGTATGGAACCCAACGATATGGTATGCGCAGCACAACTCCAATGCACAACTCCAATTTAGTTGACGTATTGGCTAGATGCCAGATGCCAACAGATTAAGAAATTGAGAAATTCGCCAAGAAATTGGGGCACGAGAAGCAATTCTCCTTGTTCAATGATCGTCATCGGGCAATTGCCAGTGAGTTAATTCAACTCTATTTGGATGCACCCAATCTTAAGCAATTTGTGTCGTTGGCGGTGTACACCAAGTAAGTACCAAATGGGATGATGAAGGGGCAGCTGGTTAAAAGTGTTTCCTTGCAGGGATCGCCTGAATCCCGTGCTTTTCCAGTATGCCTATGCAGTGGCCATTGCCCATCGTCCGGATACGCGTGAGGTGCCCATTACCAACATTTCCCAAGTGTTTCCAGCCAATTTTGTAGAGCCTTTGGTGTTCCAGGTTAGTATACTTTATTGCATGACTAAAGTATATTAGCTAAGCCATCCTTTCTCCATCAGGATGCACGGCAAGAGGCTGGAGTTAGGGAGAATCGTACACCTTTGGTTATACCAGTCAACTACACTGCCTCGGATCGCGAGGATGAGCAACGTTTGGCCTATTTCCGTGAGGATATTGGCGTCAACAGCCATCACTGGCACTGGCATTTGGTGTATCCCGCCTCTGGACCAATGGAGGTCAATAAGGATCGGTCAATAAGGATCGTCGTGGTGAACTGTTCTACTATATGCATCACCAGATCTTGGCACGCTACAATGTGGAACGTTTCTGTAGTAATCTGAAGCGTGTTCAGCCGCTAAATAATCTACGCGCTGAGGTCCCGGAGGGTTACTTCCCCAAGCTTTTGTCCAGTGTCAACAATCGCACCTATCCGGCTCGTGTTTCCAATCAACTGCTGCGTGATGTGGATCGTGCGGATGCAACGATTGAGATAGCTGAGGTGGAACGTTGGCGCGATCGCATATTGGCGGCCATTGATCAGGGATTTGTGGAGGATGTATGTATTTAAAGGGTGACAGCATCTCCTTGAATGAATCTCACTTAATTCCTTCCCTATGCAGACCTCCAGTAAGAGAATTCCCCTGGATGAGGTACGCGGCATTGATATACTGGGCAACCTGGTGGAGGCCTCATCCACACTCTCCATCAACAATCAGTTCTATGGCAATTTGCATAACCAAGGCCACACAATCATCTCATTCGCTCACGATCCGGACAATCGCCACTTGGAGGAGTTTGGTGTCATGGGTGATGTGACCACCGCCATGCGTGATCCCATCTCCTACAGATGGCATAACTTTATTGATGGCATCTTCAACAAGTTCAAGGCCAACAGATTAAGATTTTATACGTAGCGTATCTGCTGTGAGCGAACTCTGCCAGCAGGCTTTACGCTATTGCCGTACCGTATACAAACGATTCGGGTTGTTGCGGGACACAATGTAGATTTTTGTGTTCTATTAATTTTACCGGATGTGTTGACCCGTCACACCACGTGCAATTTTGCAAATTTTAGTTATCTAATTTACTTCAATCACGCAATATCAGCAAAGAGACCATTGACAGCTGTGCGCAGCTTTTTATAGCTGACCACTCCCGAGCTTTTTCTTGTAGAGTCAAATGCAACGTTAAGTTGGCTATATTACTGACCAATCAGAATTTAGCAAGCCGTAAGCGCAGCTTACAGTAAAGCTTTCTAGGGTACAGCGCAGGCGATAATTATGTCGCAAATGATATGCGATGTAAACCGTTAAAAATCAAATTCAAGCAAACAAGTCACAGCGACCATTACAATCTGCTGGTGTGATCTTATCACGATCGGACAACCATATTATACAGTCACCATATAACTGATTTGCCAGAATGAACACTTAATAACATAACTTTCAGCTTTTCTTCCAAATTAAAGCAAACTCGGTGTGTATCCATTTGAGGAGGCCATACGTCCGCTGACTAGTTTTTTCTCAGATCGGACCACTATTATAGTTCCCATATAACCGATTGTTTCGGAATGAACACTTAGGAGCATAGCTTTCAGTCCCACGTCAACCATGCTATATAGTCACTATATAAATGATTTTCCAGATTGACCACTTAATATCATAACTTTCCAGTTTTTCTTCCAAATCAAAGCAAACTCGGTTTGTATCCATTTAAGGAGGCCATACGACCGCAGACCGTTTTTCTCAGATCGGACCACTGTATCGTATAGTTCCCATATAACCGATTGTTTCGGAATGAACAATTAGGAGCTTAACTTTTCAGCGATGATGACCGTGGAGCAACCACGTGCTTCTTGAACAATATCCTCCACAATCGCTTCACATTCCTCAATGGTTCTCCTGGGTGCCATGTAGCACCTATAAACAGTTATCTGGCCACACTTGGCTCTTATGTACCCAAGTCTCGAAAGTGGTTGCGTTACGTCGTTGCGTCGACGACCATAGCCATAAGCTATTTGTCGGAGGCGATAGCAATAGCATACTCTATCGATTTGTGATCGGGATGTTGTTTTATTAACATTTGTTAAACGAAAATAACGAAAACAGCTGATCTCAAACCAGCTGTCGTGATTGGCAACAACATTTCTGTGAAAAACAGTACAAAGCGCTCAGTGAAAGCACCTCACCACCCATACCCCGGGCCACTCACCAGGCGGGGCCGACTCATCCTCGAAGACAGCATGATGGAGCGCCAGAATCCGCACGCGCAATCACAGTCCGTCAAGACACTCTGGCCGCGCGCTTAACGCGCCAGTTCCGCTGCCCTTGCAGTGGTACCAAGCACGAGCAGAAAGGCAACATTGGCAATCCTCTCGACGTGATCCCGACCTCGACCAGCGGAGGCGACTATAAGATACTTGTACTCTTTATTTTTTTATATTCGACACACTCGAAAGTATGCACCACTTTTTGTTTTTTTTTTCTTGGGTTGTGGTGCTTTCATACAAAATGTTTTTTTACGTTTTTGTCTACAATTATTATCCGATTTTAATGAAATTCGGCAAATCGGTAGATTATGTGCTAACACACATACAACCCGAGTTTCAATTGCATTCTGACTCTCCAAAAGGGGAGTCTACACACTAAATTTGGTGAGCTTAGCTTTTATAACGTTTTTCTCGATTTGCGGGAGTGAGAGAGGTCGGAGTAAAATTTTAAAATTAACTTGATCTGACGCCCCAAAAGGGGACTCTACATACCAAATTTGGTGCCTCTAGCTCTTATAGTCTCCGAGACGGATACGCCAAGATCGACTCGGCTGTTGATGCTGACTTTGGCGCTCTCTTCTGCCTATTACATACATACACAAATATAATGTACTCGTTTACTCTACTAGAGTACGATTATAAAAATGAATGTCTGTCTGTTTCTTTGGTTGTTCCTTATAAGCGATTAAACTATTGGACCGATGGGTAAGAAAAGTGTACTAATTATATGTAGTTTTCGAAAAATGGGAGTAGCACCGCCCCGCATTATGCGAAAATGGAAGTTGCTCTATTCTTTGTACCAAATTTACCGATTGCAATGAAAGTTTTACTGTAGACTAATACGGACCAGGGGAAGGTGAAACTCTGTATATCGTTTCGGAAAAATAGGAGTGGCGCCGGCCCTTATATAGGCGATAATAAAAATTCGTCACATCTTTGCACCTATTAAACCGATTGCAATGAAATCGTTACTGTATATTAATACGTAACAGAGGAAGGTCGGTATATGTATATCGATACATAGAGCTATCTATTTATTTATATCTATATAGTTAGTTATCGATATGTGTATATCGGTATCTAAGTTATCAGTAAATGTATATCGATATATTGATGGTTCGGAGGGTGTTTACCGATATATTGAAGTATCGTTATTCGAATATATATCATATATTCAGATTTCGATGTATGTGTATCGTTATATTGGGTTATGGATTTATGTATAGACGACGACGTATCGTCGCTGCTCCAAGAAACTTCTAGAAAACAACACAAGCTTCTGGTAGGTTTTAACGCAAGACAGTAACGAAAGCACATTGAAGATTATTAGCACAACAACAAACAAAGATCAACATGAGGCGTAGCAGCGCACGCCGGGCGTGCGATTAAATTATATATGTGGAAGCATAAGTAGTTTGAATATGCGGCGTGTGTGAATATATGTGAGAATTGTATTGAGTTTGTGTTAGTGCGTATTTCACCAGAATCGCAAGTACATTGCGACATTGCATCAGCCTATTTATGTGTCTGTTTTGTTGCCTGCTTTACTATGCGTTTTAGGAAAGTCTCGTTTTGGCGGGGCGACAGCGTTTGCAGCTGTCGCCGAGTGCGGTTCGTACTCATTTAACGGAAAGTCCCGTTTTAACGGGGCGACAGCGTTTGCTGCTGTCGGAGGGTGTGGTTCGTATTCATTTAACGGAAATTCCCATTTTGGCGGGGCGGCAGCGTTTATAGCTGTCGCCGAGTGTGGTTCGGTATAAAAGCACGAGAAAAAGGGAAGACACGGGTTAGCTGTGTCTCGGATCTCGGTGCGACCGAAACTCGCTGCGCCTAAAACGATGGAAACGAATAATGAAAATAATGACGCTCCAACATATACATTAAGAACTAGGGCTGGAGAAAACATCGATGTTATATCGATACATCGATATTGTTTACATTTTTCAAACATCGATATTTTTGCCGATGCATCAATGACAGCCAAAAAGGCGGGACATACAAGTGCATAAGGCAAGATAAAATGGAATACATTTTAAATATTAGTAAATAAATGAAAATATATTGATTTCTTAGAAGGATATTGGTGTTGCCAGTGCGTGGAGATATAGAGGTTTATGAAAGATTGTCATGGAAAAGGTAATTGTGTTGTTGCATTTATTGTTGAATGGATGTGTACATAGCGATACCATCAATTGGTCTGGTTATCTAAAGCGGATGCATCCCAATTTGACAGTAAGGGATCTACCAAAGGCCTCAGCCTCTATTATGTCATTTTTGCCCAAAAATACGTGGCATATTTCAGTAAGAAAACAAGTATTGACAAGGAACTGGCTTATTATACCAGAGCAGACCTGCGACCGTTATCAGTTGTTGAAAAGAAAAGATTTCGTAACTTGGTGATAGTACTTGATCCTCACTTATGAGTTACCTTCTTGTACAAAATTGCGAGATGTACGCATGGCAAATCTATTCAACCATATGAGGTCAAATCTGAGGGATTTTCAGGAAGCCGTTAAGTATTGCGCTGTGACAACAGATTGCTGGACGTCAAGAGCTGACGACAGTTATCTGACGGTCACTTGCCTTTTCATTACGGAACACTACCAGTTTTTGTCTACAAAAAAACTGCTCAATGAAAAGAACCTCTCGGCAGAGAATATTCAAGCTCGTTGCATGACGTTCCCACTGAATTGCAAGTTTATGACAAAGTGACGGCAATTGTAACTGATAACGCTCAAAAACATGAGAAAGGCATGCGAGATTTTGCGAAAACGACACGTGGCTTGCTTTGCTCATTCAATAAAATTTGATAGTACAAGACTATCTGTCTCATGACAAAATAAGACCTATCATGGTAAACTGAAAGAGTATTGTGTCATTTTTTAAGAGCAGCACAAAGCTCATGCTAAATTCAAAGATAACCCATACAGATTAAAACAGGAAGATCCTACAAGATAGAAAAGTGCATTTCACATAGTAGAATGCATTCTATTAACGCAGTCTGCTATTGCAAGTGTACTCTTAAGTACTCCAAATATGTCTACACTACTGTATCCGCGTTTCATAAAGGAAGATTTCTTCTCCAAAGTAAATATCAGAGGCTGAGAAATTTTTAGAAAGTGAGCTCTCATCAGTCAACCTAAATTGCGGCTTGCCGAAATCTTCTATTGTCAGCACCAACCACAACTACCATGAATACATGTTATAATCTTTCTGAAAGTAACAAATCACAGAAGGTCCGGAACAATCGCCAATATTTTCATTCGGATAATTTGGAAGCGATCTTGAGCCCATTAGATTACTGGAGGCTACAATTAAACATAATAATATCAGATTTGATAAGATATTAATAAAACATTTTACCTCATTACAGGTCTCCAATGATGAACATTTGCAAAAATGTGTACAAAACTGTATGCGTTCCTGCAACATCCACCGAAAGCGAGCGCATGTTCAGCAAAGCTGGACTGGAACAGAATTTCTTTTGTGAGTTTGTATTTATTTGTTTATTTTATAAGAAAAAAATGAATAAGACCCTTATTAATCTTATTAATTTAAATTTTCGACTTTTCTTTTTACATTATAAGCATTCTTTACAAATTTGAAAAGTGCGCCAATGTATCCATGTTATTGACGTTGAGACCCCAAAAACAACGAAAAATCGGTGTGGCCAAACATCGATGTTTCTCCAGCACTATTCAGAATCAACAGCCGAGTCGATCTAGCCGTGTCCGTCCGTATGAACACCTACAACTCGGTGATTATAAAGGCTAGAATTTCAAATTTTGTATGTAGGTGGGTCGTCAGATCAAAAAATTTAGCGACGACTTCTCCCACCCTCCTCACAAATCGATTAAAACCTTATATCTCCAACAATTTAGTAATATTTATTTGAAACTCGGTTATCACATAATCTAACGATTTGTTTTAATATTGACTATAACGGTATTACTTGTTATACTCGTACTCTAGTAAAGTTAACGAGCATATTTTAGGAGTGCAAATGTATGTGACAGGCTCTTGTGAAGCGCTTTGGACCGCATAAAGTATATATATTTTCTATTAGGAGATGTTGATGGTAAGTTAAAACGGGGCTTTCCTAAAACAACATAGTAAAGCAGGCAACAAAACGGACACATAAATAGGCTGATGCAATGTGGCAATGTTCCTGCGATCCTGGTGAAATACCCAAATACGCACTAACACAAACTCAATACAATTCTCACATATATTCACACACGCCGCATATTCCAACTACTTATGCTTACACATATATATATATATATAACATATATAACATATATATATGAATATATAAGTTAACCGTGTACACCCTGTACCCATAGTTGCCCGAGATATCTGTATGAAGTAAGCTGAATCAGCGTTATCAATGGTCAGCGAGCAAGCTTGAGGTCTGAGTCTCGGGTTCAACGTCGTCGTCGGTCTGCAGAGCTGAGTTAGCGTCTTGCAATGTAGCTGCACAAACATCCGCTGAGTAATTCAATACCCTGCACGAGGCGCTAACGTTGCAGTTTCTTGGCGCTGCTACCATGCGCCAGCGACGGCAGCGTCGACGCTGCCGGCAATCATAGCTTAGATATTAAGTATTCATTCTTTGTACTTTTAAATTGTAATTGAATTTAATGGGAGGCAGATCGCCCGAATAAATATCGTTCTACTAAATCTCGCTTAGTGCCCGTGAATTATTAATAATACCTCGGGGAACTATTCTAATAATAACTGGCGCCCAACAGTAAATTACCCATAAATTACTCATAAAACAGAATTATGTGAGTGAGCTCTTTGTAATTTCGGCTAAAGATCAGTGAATACTTTTTTTTTCTTTTTAAATCGAATTAAATATTGCATGTGTGAGTTTTGCTATTTCATTTCTATTGTGTACCGTGACGGATAGTAATTTTTGACGTATGAGCACTACGAGAAGAGACAGTAACAGTAGCAACGACAGTGTTCTAGACAGTTTAATTAAAGACTTCGAATAAGCTTAAGTAACTGAAACAGTGACAAGTGAAGCAGACATGGACGCGGAACAGCTACGCTTGATCGTTACGGCTGCATTTGCAGCTCAAACACAAGAATATGACAGAAGAGAGGCACAGATTAGGGCCGAATTCAAAAGAGAATTGGCGGGACGCTTGAAAAGGTCAAACATGGCGGTACCTGAAACTAAGGTTTACCAGGACGCACAGATTAAAGAGGGCATTCGTTGCGATGAACCAGAGTTTAATGGCGCACATGACACTTACGGAGCATGGCGACAGGCAGCGCACAGTTCATACAAAATTTTCAAAAATTACGACGGTAGCTCACGCCATTATCAAGCTATGGTTATCCTTAAAGGCGACGCCTTAAGGGTTTCATTTGAAATCCTTGACAGACGTGTTGTTTGCGGCACACCCACCTGATTTGCCATCAGCTTTGGCTTTGGCACAGGAGGTCGAGGCAAACCACGCCAGGTACGCTTTTGCGGCTAATTTCGCTAGGGGTATGGAAGAGAAAGCTAACAAAAATGAAACGCGGAACTATAACCGCCAAGGTCAGACTCAGTAAGAGCATAAGCAAAATCCACAAACTGGGCAAGGCAAAAGCCCTGCCTTTAGAAAACAAAAGGGTCAACAGAATACAGAGATCACACAAGCTAAACCAGCAAGTGGCAACGGCTCGGAGCCAATGGAGGTAGATCCAGGTTAATCTAAATATAGGCAACCCACTAACTACCAAAAAGGCCAGGGTTCCGATACGACCAACGTTCATCAGGGACAGAAAATACGTCCGATCGCATGACGAGCCAAACTGAAAGGCTGGATCATTTGTCCGCCGGCAACACAGAACAAGAGGCATCACACAGCAAGAAGGCTGATGATGAAGTCGAAGAAATAGAGGCTGATAGTAAGTACGAAAGTGATACTCTCAACTTTCTAGTTAACAGCTTGCATTTTTTAGGGCAAAGTCCCTGCTGCCGTACTTACGGCGAAGAATAGCGGGGACAAGCGTTAAATTGATGATTGACACTGGCGCGTCTAAAAACTATCTGAAACCTCTCAAACATCTTAAGAACACTGGCCCTTTAGAGACGAAGTTTGTCGTGCAGTCGATTCACGGCTCGAATAATGTAACATAAAAATGCACGCTGCCAATGTTTAGACAAACAATCTTTCCACATTTGATGGAATAATCGGCCTCCATCTGTTAAAACAGGTTGACGCCGCCATAAGCCTGAAAGAAAACAAGTTGTTGATTGAGGGTAGATCGGAAACGATACACTATCACAATTGCTTGAATGTAAATCACACTAAGGTTCTTGACATCGACGTGCCTTCTGTGGTAAAGCCCGCATTCCTTGAGATGCTTAAGAATAACAGTAAGGTTTTTGCTGACCCTAACGAGTCGCTGCCATACAATACAGCCGTCGTTGCCACAATTCGGACAACTGACAACAAGGAGGTTTACTCAAAGCTGTATCCATACCCACGAGGTGTGGAAGATTTTGTTACCTCAGAGATAAACGAACTCTTGAAACACGGTGTCATAAGAAAATCTCGGTCCCCGAACAACAATCCCATTTGGGTCGTAGACAAAAAGGGTACCGACAGTAGTGGTAATAGGAAGAAGCTTTTGGTTATTGATTTCAGGAAACTGAATCAAAAAACCATCGCAGACAGATACCCAATGCCATGCATATCGATGATTCTGGCAAATCTGGGTAAAGCTAGGTTTTTCACAACGCTCGACCTCAAGTCCGGATATCACCAGATAATTCTGGTATAGGAGGACAGGGAGAAAACAGCGTTCTCAGTGAATGGAGGGAAGTACGAATTCTGTCGACTTCCCTTTGGCTTAAAAAATGCTGGTAGCATTTTCCAGAGGGCCATCGACGATGTTCTCCGGGAGCAAATCGGTAAGACTTGTTATGTTTATGTCGATGATGTCATCATTTTTTCCGAAGACGAAAAGGACCATGTAAAACACGTCGAATTGGTCCTAATGAGCTTGCTCGATGCGAATATGAGGGTGGCTCAAGAGAAATCCCAGTTTTTCAAGGATAGTGTCGAATACTTGGGATTCATTGTGACAAGTAACGGTGCAAAGACGGATCCTGAAAAGATGAAGGCCATTCGGCATTACGCCGGGCCGGAGTCACTATTTGCAGTTAGGTCGTTTTTAGGTTTAGCCAGTTACTACCGCTGCTTCATCAAGGATTTCGCCGCGATAGTGAAACCCCTTTCGGACATTCTCAAAGGAGAAAATGTTTCGGTAAGCAAATATAGGTCAAAGAAAATGCCATTAAAACTGGATGAGAAACAGAGGTACGCTTTTGAGAGGCTCAGGAACATTTTGGCGTCAGAAGACGTAATGTTAATGTACCCAGACTATAAAAACCCCTTTGACGTGTCTACCGATACGTCAGCGTACGGAATTGAGGCAGTTCTGTCCCAAAACGGAAGACCGATAACAATGATCTCCCGGACTCTGAAAGATAGGGAGGCAAACTACGCTACTAACGAGCGAGAATTGCTAGCCATGGTATGGGCCCTGGCCAAGTTTCGGCACTATCTTTACGGTGTAAAAGACATTAATATTTTCACAGATCACCACTTACGTTCGCGGTGACTGAAGGAAGCTCCAACGCCAAAATTAAGCGTTGGAAAGCGCGCATAGACGAGACAGGGGCTAACCTGTTTTACAAACCCGGAAAGAAAAATCACGTAGCTGATGCCCTTTCACGGCAAAACATAAATGCGCTCGAAAGCGAGCAGCCACAATCAGACGCCGCTACGGTACATAGCGAAGCGTCACTGACCTACACCATCAAGACAACTGAAAAGCCGGTGAACTGCTTCAGGAATCAGATTGTGTTGGAAGAATCCTGTTTTCCTCTAAAATGGAATTATATCATTTTCGGTGAAAAAACTCGCCATATGATTAATTTTACCAATAGGGACGGGCTAGTTGACGTGGTGAAATCCATTGTGAACCCAAACGTGGTGAATGCTATCTATTGCGAGCTTCCTGTTCTAGCTCATTCGCAACACGAACTCGTGAGTAGCTTCCCCCCTACCAAATTTTGGCATTGCAAGAACTTTGTCACAGACGTCTTCGATAGCGGGGAAAGAAGCGAAATTCTCACCACTGAACACAATTGAGCTCATAGCGCCGCCCAAGAGAATAGCAGACAAGTCATAACCGATTATTACTTCCCAAAGATGACAAAACTAGCAAACGAAGTAGTTCTGAACTGCAAGATTTGCTCGAAGGCAAAATACGATAGACACCCTAGGAAACAAGAACTCGGGCAGACGCCGATTCCTTCACGGGCGGGAGAAATGCTTCGACGTATTTTCTACGGACCGCAAACTGTTTCTTACCTGCATCGACAAGCATTCTAAGTTCGCTATCGTCCAGCACAGAGTATCACGTACTATAGAGGATTTGATACCACCATTGTTAACGGTCATCAACGTTTTTCCGAAAACCAAGCAGATATACTGCGACAACGAGCCGGCGCTTAAGTCGGAAACCATTACGTCCTTACTGTTAAACAACTATGGGATCAGAGTAGCTAATGCTCCCCCCTTGCACAGTACATCAAACGATCAGGTTGAACGCTTCCATAGTACCCTCACAGAAATAGCCAGGTGTCTCAAGTTACAAAAGGGAATAAACAATACAGTCGAACTAATACTGCAGGCTACCATCGAATACAACAGATCAATACATTCAGTTACCCAGAAGAAGCCCATATATACCTTGCACGACGTTTCGCAAGGAACCCAGCAGAAAGTCAGGTAAAGACTAAAAAAAGCGCAATTAATGCAAAATTCCAGGCTTAACCAGAACAGGCAGAATAGGGTATTTGATGTCGGCGAGAAGGTACTTGTCAAAACAAACCGGAGATTTGGAAACAAACTTGCTCCGCTTTGAAATGAGGAAAAGGTAGAGGCGGACTTGGGGACAACGGTCCTCATTAAGGGGAGGGTGGTAAATAAGGACAACCTCCGTTGAATTTGTAGTTGTAGTTTGTAGTTTTAAGAACATTTTTTACAATACTTACTTAAGAATTATTCCATACCCTAGGTTTTACGGGACGATACTGACATTACTGATGACAGTGACGGCACGAATGACGGACTACTCACACACGCACTACATACCTATCACGGACGGAAACGTACTTGTTTGGGACGACAGTGACTTTTTAAGGCATACTACCAACCTTTCGGAATTTAAAATATAAAAACACAAAACAAACAATAGTTCATAGGAACGCAAACAAACAGCAGTTCTCACGAACACAGCAGTCGACTGCCAGAACAACGATCCAATGAATCCAAGTACACCAGAGCCGCAGGAGCTCTCTGGGCAGTGGCGACGAATAGACGAATACAGGCGGAACCACAATAGCAACAGGAGGAAGCTGAAGCAGATCATAAAACAGAATTATGTGAGTGAGCTCTTTGTAATTTCGGCTAAAGATCAGTGAATACTTTTTTTTTTCTTTTTAAATTGAATTAAATATTGCATGTGTGAGTTTTGCTATTTCATTTCTATTGTGTACCGTGACGGATAGTAATTTTTGACGTATGAGCACTACGAGAAGAGACAGTAACAGTAGCAACGACAGTGTTCTAGACAGTTTAATTAAAGACTTCGAACAAGTTTAAGTAACTGAAACAGTGACAAGTGAGACAGACATGGACGCGGAACAGCTACGCTTGATCATTACGGCTGCATTTGCAGCTCAAACACAAGAATATGACAGAAGAGAGGCACAGATTAGGGCCGAATTCAAAAGGGAAGTTGATGAATTGGCGGGACGCTTGAAAAGGTAAAACATGGCGGTACCTGAAACTAAGGTTTACCAGTACGCACAGATTAAAGAGGGCATTCGTTGCGATGAACCAGAGTTTAATGGCGCACATGACACTTACGGAGCATGGCGACAGGCAGCGCACAGTTCATACAAAATTTTCAAAAATTACGACGGTAGCTCACGCCATTATCAAGCTATGGTTATCCTTAAAGGCGACGCCTTAAGGGTTTCATTTGAAATCCTTGACAGACGTGTTGTTTGCGGCACACCCACCTGATTTGCCATCAGCTTTGGCTTTGGCACAGGAGGTCGAGGCAAACCACGCCAGGTACGCTTTTGCGGCTAATTTCGCTAGGGGTATGGAAGAGAAAGCTAACAAAAATGAAACGCGGAACTATAACCGCCAAGGTCAGACTCAGCAAGACCATAAGCAAAATCCGCAAACTGGGCAAGGCAAAAGCCCTGCCTTTAGAAAACAAAAGGGTCAACAGAATACAGAGATCACACAAGCTAAACCAGCAAGTTGCAACGGCTCGGAGCCAATGGAGGTAGATCCAGGTTAATCTAAATATAGGCAATCCACTAACTACCAAAAAGGGCCAGGGTTCCGATAGGACCAACGTTCAAATACGTCCGATCGCATGACGAGCCAAACTGAAAGGCTGGATCATTTGTCCGCCGGCAACACAGAACAAGAGGCATCACACAGCAAGAAGGCTGATGATGAAGTCGAAGAAATAGAGGCTGATAGTAAGTACGAAAGTGATACTCTCAACTTTCTAGTTAACAGCTTGAATTTTTTAGGGCAAAGTCCCTGCTGCCGTACTTACGGCGAAGAATAGCGGGGACAAGCGTTAAATTGATGATTGACACTGGCGCGTCTAAAAACTATCTGAAACCTCTCAAACATCTTAAGAACACTGGCCCTTTCGAGACGAAGTTTGTCGTGCAGTCGATTCACGGCTCGAATAATGTAACATAAAAATGCACGCTGCCAATGTTTAGACAAACAATCTTTCCACATTTGATGGAATAATCGGCCTCCATCTGTTAAAACAGGTTGACGCCGCCATAAGCCTGAAAGAAAACAAGTTTTTGATTGAGGGTAGATCGGAAACGATACACTATCACAATTGCTTGAATGTAAATCACACTAAGGTTCTTGACATCGACGTGCCTTCTGTGGTAAAGCCCGCATTCCTTGAGATGCTTAAGAATAACAGTAAGGCTTTTGCTGACCCTAACGAGTCGCAGCCATACAATACAGCCGTCGTTGCCACAATTCGGACAACTGACAACAAGGAGGTTTACTCAAAGCTGTATCCATACCCACGAGGTGTGGAAGATTTTGTTACCTCAGAGATAAACGAACTCTTGAAACACGGTGTCATAAGAAAATCTCGGTCCCCGAACAACAATCCCATTTGGGTCGTAGACAAAAAGGGTACCGACAGTAGTGGTAATAGGAAGAAGCTTTTGGTTATTGATTTCAGGAAACTGAATCAAAAAACCATCGCAGACAGATACCCAATGCCATGCATATCGATGATTCTGGCAAATCTGGGTAAAGCTAGGTTTTTCACAACGCTCGACCTCAAGTCCGGATATCACCAGATAATTCTGGTATAGGAGAACAGGGAGAAAACAGCGTTCTCAGTGAATGGAGGGAAGTACGAATTCTGTCGACTTCCCTTTGGCTTAAAAAATGCTGGTAGCATTTTCCAGAGGGCCATCGACGATGTTCTCCGGGAGCAAATCGGTAAGACTTGTTATGTTTATGTCGATGATGTCATAATTTTTTCCGAAGACGAAAAGGACCATGTAAAACACGTCGAATTGGTCCTAATGAGCTTGCTCGATGCGAATATGAGGGTGGCTCAAGAGAAATCCCAGTTTTTCAAGGATAGTGTCGAATACTTGGGATTCATTGTGACAAGTAACGGTGCAAAGACGGATCCTGAAAAGATGAAGGCCATTCGGCATTACGCCGGGCCGGAGTCACTATTTGCAGTTAGGTCGTTTTTAGGTTTAGCCAGTTACTACCGCTGCTTCATCAAGGATTTCGCCGCGATAGTGAAACCCCTTTCGGACATTCTCAAAGGAGAAAATGGTTCGGTAAGCAAATATAGGTCAAAGAAAATGCCATTAAAACTGGATGAGAAACAGAGGTACGCTTTTGAGAGGCTCAGGAACATTTTGGCGTCAGAAAACGTAATGTTAATGTACCCAGACTATAAAAACCCCTTTGACGTGTCTACCGATACGTCAGCGTACGGAATTGAGGCAGTTCTGTCCCAAAACGGAAGACCGATAACAATGATCTCCCGGACTCTGAAAGATAGGGAGGCAAACTACGCTACTAACGAGCGAGAATTGCTAGCCATGGTATGGGCCCTGGCCAAGTTTCGGCACTATCTTTACGGTGTAAAAGACATTAATATTTTCACAGATCACCACTTACGTTCGCGGTGACTGAATGAAGCCCCAACGCCAAAATTAAGCGTTGGAAAGCGCGCATAGACGAGACAGGGGCTAACCTGTTTTACAAACCCGGCACGGCAAACATAAATGCGCTCGAAAGCGAGCAGCCACAATCAGACGCCACTACGGTACATAGCGAAGCGTCACTGACCTACACCATCAAGACAACTGAAAAGCCGGTGAACTGCTTCAGGAATCAGATTGTGTTGGAAGAATCCCGTTTTCCTCTAAAATGGAATTATATCATTTTCGGTGATATACTGCGACAACGAGCCGGCGCTTAAGTCGGAAACCATTACGTCCTTACTGTTAAACAACTATGGGATCAGAGTAGCTAATGCTCCCCCCTTGCACAGTACATCGAACGATCAGGTTGAACGCTTCCATAGTACCTTCACAGAAATAGCCAGGTGCCTCAAGTTACAAAAGGGAATAAACAATACAGTCGAACTAATACTGCAGGCTACCATCGAATACAACAGGTCAATACATTCAGTTACCCAGAAGAAGCCCATATATACCTTGCACGACGTTTCGCAAGGAACCCAGCAAAAAGTCAGGGAAAGACTAAAAAAAGCGCAATTAATGCAAAATTCCAGGCTTAACCAGAACAGGCAGAATAAGGTATTTGATGTCGGCGAGAAGGTACTTGTCAAAACAAACCGGAGATTTGGAAACAAACTTGCTCCGCTTTGAAATGAGGAAAAGGTAGAGGACTTGGACTTGGGGACTTGGGACAACGGTCCTCATTAAGGGGAGGGTGGTAAATAAGGACAACCTCCGTTGACTTTGTAGTTGTAGTTTGTAGTTTTAAGAACATTTTTTACAATACTTACCTAAGAATTATTCCATACCCTAGGTTTTACGGGACGATACTGACATTACTGGTGACAGTGACGGCACGAATGACGGACTACTCACACACGCACTACATACCTATCACGGACGGAAACGTACTTGTTTGGGACGACAGTGACTTTTTAAGGCATACTACCAACCTTTCGGAATTTGCACGAATGATCGACGAGACCAGGAAATTATCGGACATATTCCCACAGTCCCATATGCGGAAACTGTTGGAATTAGACACCGAACACGTACAAGACCTGTTGTCCGCTCTCGAAGTGCATCATCGCAGCGCAAGAAGCCTTGACTTCTTGAGAAGAGCACTTAAAGTAGTTGCGAACGCACGAGACTTTGAGAACATTAGAATGACGGAAGCACAGCTGGTCAGTTCCAACAACAGGCAGATAGAAATCAATTCCAACACTCAGGTACAGATAAACTTACTTACCGACACGGTGAACAGAATACTTAAAATTGCAAAAAATGAGCAGGCAGATACCGCTCACTTATATGAAACATTATTGACAAGAAATAGAATTCTCATTAACGAAATTAGTAACATTATGTTGACATTCACACTTGCAAAATCTGGTATTTTCAATCCAAACATATTAGACCATGCTGATCTTAAGTCCGTTCTTATGAATGAACTCACAGGGACTACAATAACCGACTTGTTAGATGTATCTAGCATTAAGATATTTCAATCTTCCAATATAGTTAAAATTATCATTGGATATCCTAGAATAAGTAAGCTTTGCCGGAAAGCTACTATTTTTCCAGTCGCACACAACAATACCATCCTGCAGCTATTGGGCAACGTAGTAGCGGAATGCGGAAGACAAGTCTTGGCAGTCAGAAAATGCGAGCCAACCACCACAACTACATTCTGTGAGCAAGCGACGAACGAAACATCTGCTCAGGGCTTACACTCTGGAGGTTTGCCGCACTGTGCAACGCAACCTAGCCACTTGGATCCCGTTACAATGGTGGAAGATGGCATCATCATCATCAATGATCGGCTTGCTACCGCAGTGTTCGACGACAATACAGAAACCATCTCAACTAGAACCCAGCTAATTACGTTCGACAACTATGCGATAGTTAACGGAACCAGATACGTGAACCGGAACAACGTTCAGGAACGGTTCCCAGGAATTGCAGCCTCACCCCTGTTGAATATCACGGGGCACATGAATACGCTAAGCTTCCCATATCTTCATCGTTTGAGTGAAGAAAACCTTAGCCACATCCTCGACGGCACGTACGGAACCAAATCCATGCTAACATTCGGATGCCCGAGATATCAGTATGAAGAAAGCTGAATCAGCGTTATCAATGGTCAGCGAGCAAGCTCGAGGTCTGGGTCTTGGGTTCAACGTCGTCGTCGGTCTGCAGAGCTGAGTTAGCGTCTTGCAATGTTTGCAGAAACATCCGCTGGGTAATTCAATACCTCTGCACGAGGCGCTAACGTTGCAGTTTCTTGCGCTGCTACCATGCGCTAGCGACGGCAGCGTCGACGCTGCCGGCAATCATAGCTCAGATATTAAGTATTCATTCTTTGTACTTTTAGATTGTAATTGAATTTAATGGGAGGCAGATCGCCCGAATAAATATCGTTCTACTAAATCTCGCTTAGTGCCTGTGAATTATTAATAATACCTCGGGGAACTATTCTAATAATAACTTATATATATATATATGTTATATATATGTATATATATATATATACATATATATATATACATTGTTATCTATCGTTCATTACCCTGCCGAGTAATTCAATTTACAGGCAAACATGATGGAGTCTCAGTAAGGAGTTCACCTTTAGTGATCATCAAGCTAAACACTTTGAGTTTTGCATACGGAAGAAGCAGCAGCAGCTGAATCCAAGCAGAACTAATTAGACTGATAGTTTTCTGGACGCTCTTATATTTACGGACATCTTCAACGATGCCGAGTGGAGCCACGGATTAGCGGAACAAATGACGTTGCAATAAACCAAAGGATTGCATAGGCGTGCAATGCCGCCATGCCGAGGAGAAAGTCATGTAAGAAAGGTGCACCATGTTATTGGTGGATAGAAAAGATTAGCCAACTTAGGTCGGTGTCGTTCAGAGTCCAATGCGTAGCTTTTTGGATAGGTATAAAAGCCCTTAAGATGAGCATAAAGACGTGCAATCATGTGATTCCAACAGATTTGCGAGGACGCGAACATAAGCCCATGGGTAACAGCGTACAAGGTGGTCAAAAATAAGCTTATTAGTCAAACAACTCTAAGGATTACATTCGTGCTATGCGAGATCATCGAGTTCTTGTTTTCCCAACATTAACAAGTAGAGTCAAGAACCAACGGTGCCATGCGGAGGTTTTACTGAGAGATACTCTCGAAGAAGGGGCCAAGTCAAGCAGTAGGATAGGTGACAGAAAGACCTCCGGGAGTGACGGTGTTCCCCAAGACCGTCCTTAAAATCGCCATGGCGATCAACCCAGAAGTTTGATGAGGATTTTTACTGAATGTTTACAGGAAGGACTGTTCCTAAGACCATGGAAGCAGCAGAGACCGGCCGATGATCGTTCATCTTACAGGCCAATATGCCTGTTGGACACAGTGAAAAAGATTCTTGAACTTGCTGTGATAGAAGCCTTTCAAAAGGCTCGTTCGACTGAGGATGCAGTGACAACAGTCGTGGAAATTGCAGCAAGAGCAACTGAAGGCACTCGGTGGAGATGGGGAGAAAAGGATTACATCGCGAGTTCTGCTGTACGACACGGTTGAAGGCCTGAAGCTCTACAAAGTCACGGCAGGAGTCCCGCATGGGTCAGATCTAGACCCGCATTTGTGGAATATAATGTACGATAAGGTACTCAGGCTTTGGCTCCCGCAAAGATGCAACTTTGTCGGCTTCGCGAATGATCTAGCAAACACGTACACGAAGTTGAAACAATTCGAAGGAGCCGGCCTCGAGTAAGCTGGCCACAAGAAGAAAGCAGTGCTCATCAGAAGCAGCATAGCTATGAAGTACATGACTATCCAAGTGAGTAACGTGACCATCACATCGAAGCCGGCTATTAAATACCTGCGAGTCATGATAGACAATAGACAAAACTACCGCTGCTATATAGACTAACCCAGTCAAAGGCATCGAACATGCGATAGGCACTCTCGCGAGGACCCAGGACTGGGCTTCTTCTCCCTAAAGTAGCTGCAGCGATTTTGAGACGCAACACCAGCGTAACTTCACGCTATTGCACAGTAATAGAGGGAAACATGACCTATTGGCAAGTCAGGTGGGACTCATCGACGAAAGGAATATGGACGTACAGATTACTCCCGAGGGTGGAGAACTGGACAACAAGGAGCATAGGAGAAATGTACTATTACCTCTCGCAGTTCATGACAAAACATGGAGGATACAGGAAATACCTACACATGTTCAAACACGAGAGAACTGACCAGTGTCCAGAAAGCCCAGACCTAAGGGAGAAAGAGGAGCATGCAATGTACCAATGTCCACGGTACTGTAATCGGTTGAATCAATCCCATCTTCTGAGGAATCGATCGCCCACATGATGGAAGGAGCTGATAACTGGGTAAGGATCAGCCACCTCATAATAGGCATGCAGAACCATCTTAGAAGATGTCAAAGAGCTAGGCTTGAAGCGAATAGTGCCCGAATAGGCAACCTACTTCCGCGGGGTGTAGGGTGTCTGAAGTTGTGTGGGATTTGTTTAGTACGTTGGCATGGACGTTTGGGGTTAAGAAAAGCATCGGCGCCCCCGGGCAGCTCCACAAAGGAATACTGCGCCGCAATTTATTTGAATATGCGGCGGGCATTTGATGGGTAGTGACACTTTGGGATTAAATATAAGCTATAGTTGCTCATACCCGGGAACTATTACAACCTGCTCTCCAGCTACCTATACTCTAGAACATTTTCAGTGGGCTGTAAGGACAGCCACTCGACAATCAGAACCATCCAATCAGGAGTGCCCCAAGGCAGTGTCCTAGGACCTCTTTTATACAGTCTCTACGCGGCGGATATTTCCAGCCCGGTCTCGAATGAGAGGTGGAATACGGATCCGGATGAGATGATGTTGGCTACGTAAGCTGATGATACGCTTATTATGTCATGGCATAAAACCCAAGACGAGGCGGTTAGCAAACTGGAAGAAATATCAGATGCCATGTCTATATGGACCAAAAGGTGGTGTATAACCATCAGCTTGGCTGGCTTCTAAGCGAGCGGAGCAATTTTAGCTGTAAAAAATAATAACGATATGATATACAAGAAGGTGGTTTCACCTGTCTTTAGATACGTCCTACCAATATGGGGATCCTGTTCCTGTTCAGACAAGTGGGAGATGAACTGAACTCAACAGCTACAAAACATTTGGACGGCTGGGTTAGCCCAAATCCTTTTGCTTGGCCTCTTCTCTACCCCTTGAGGAGAAGAATGCTGAAGAGGCGGCACCCGAGGGACAATATTCATCAATCTTTTCTTGAATACTCATTTTCACCCATAAAGGGAATCAAAACAGATATTCACAGTTTGTTACAAAGCAGAAAATATGATACAAATTAAAAAACGCCCGTACTCAAAAAAAAAAAAAAAACAACAAGTAAGAACGCTTTACTCGATATTCCGAGTATAAGATATTCGTAGTCAGCATTTATTCAATATTCGACACACTCAAAAGTATGAAAAGAAAACATTTTTTTTTTGTTGGGGGTGGGGGAAATGTTTTCTTTACGATTTTGATTACAATTATTATCCAATCTTAAATGCGTTAAAATTTGTGGAAGATATGCGGTTTTGTGCTTTGCGGGGGCGTGCACAATTTAGCTCTCACAGTCTCCGAGATCTAGGTGTTCATACGGACGGACAGACAGTCAGCCGGTTTTTAGCTGTTATTTTTTTAGTTGTTGTTGCAGTTTGTTGTAGTTTGTTGTTTTTATTTTGGTAGCTATTACTGTTTTAGTTATTGTTGCTGCAGTTTTTTTGTACTTGTTTTTTTATTTACTTCTGTTTTAGTTGTTTTTGTTGTTGTAGCAACTTGTTTGCTGCAACGATAGAACACGATTAGTACTGATAAAAAAAGTATGGTGTGTAAAAGGGATGCGATGATGTGACTGATTTATGTTTCCTGGCTCTTGTTGTGTGTGTGAGATGTGAGCATGCAGGTGTAATGGTGATGCGTGTTCATATGAAAATGACAGAAGTGATAACTATGTTAAGAGTCACTGTCCGCGTTAAGGCCAAGGAATAATGCCACCTCACTGAGAGCCCTCCACAGATCGAGTGGCACAAGAGTTGTTGAGTGTGTCGCACAGCTGAAGAAGTGTGCTGTTGTGTGGCGATGGCCTCCACAGCCCGGGCACATAGGAGAGGAGCCCGGGTAGACACGCTCTCTGTAGCTCTGGAGAAGAGGACAGCGTGCTCACCTGAGCTGAGCCAGCGTGGTGCTAGTCTCTCTGAGAAGGAGGTTCCAGTGAGGACTTCCTCGCAGTGTTCTGGGCATGAGTGGCGAAGGTGAGCTGACTGTCGAAGGTCAGCCACAGGATCTTCGGCTTCTCTACCGTGGGGATGACTCTCCCGTGTACACTAATTCTCAGAGTCTCTTTGACTTTCTTTGCCCAACTAGTGAATAGCGTGGCCGTTAATTTTGCAGCAGAGAGGTTCATAATCCTATCCGTAAAGAACCTGCTTATAACCTCCAAGAATTCGTTTAATCTGCAGGTTACTTCATGCAGATCCACTCCTGAAGCGGCTAGAGTGCAGTCGTCTGCATTGGATATGCGGCGTATCCCAGTAGGTGGAGCAGGCATTTTGGATAAGTGAAAGTTGAAAAGAAGAAGGATAGCACTCCTCCTTGCGGTACCCAAATCTTCAGGTCACTGCGGTTTGCGGATCTCGACATATCCATGCCTGCCGCTGATGTAAGCGCATAGCCAGCTCTAAAGGGGATCAGAAACGGCCGTGCTAAGCAGATCTTGCAGCAGGAAGGCATGATCAATCTTGTCAAATCCTGCGATAGATCTAAAGCTACCAAGATGGTGCAGTCGCAGGGCATCGGCTAATTTAGTCCGTCTGAGATATGGGCCGTCAGATCCTAGAGCTCTTCCCGTGTTTTAATTTTACCGTCAGTTTTCAAAGTTTTAAATTAAATTTCCAACGCAAAGCATAAACATATAAAAGCTTAGCTTGTAAAATTTGTTTTTTGTTTTTAACGTGTAACGTTGCCGGCTGAAATACCTCTCTGTACTTTTGCGCTTATCGTAGTGTTGACTGTTGTTGTTGCCTTTTTATACCCTGTACCCATAGTACTAGGGTATAAGAATTTTGTGAAATGTATGTAACGGGCGGAAAGTAGCGTTTCTTGATCAGCACGATCTAGCCATGTCCGTCTGTCCTTGTGTCCGTCCGGATGTATGAAAATATAGATCTTGGAGACTACAAGAGATAAAAACTTTAAAAGTGCATTTTAATTTTTCATAAATATGTGCCCTGATCAAGTTTATTTTCCATTTTTGTCACGACCACTTTCTATGGTGATCCCCATACAAACTACTGCCCATATTAGTTTTTTTATTTCATAGCTTTTTTTTGTTTTTATTACAATTGAACTTAATTTAAAAGAGTATATGTCCTAGAGGCTTCTACATCAACTGACCAAATTTGATTCGGATCGGAGAACGGGATATATGACCCCATAGTATTAATTTTTTCAGGATAAATAAAACATTTTGTTTTTCATCCAAATCGAACCAAATTCGGTTTGTATTCAGTTTAGAATGCCTTACGTTTTTTGAGTAAGTTGTATTCAGATCGGGTAACTATATCATATAGCCCCCCAAAGAACCTATTCTTTCGAAATGAACAGAAAATATTTGTATTTCACCCACAACGAGCCAAATATGGTTTGTATTAATTTTAGAAGGTTACATGTCTGTTGTTTATATCGGGCCACTATATCATATAGCCCCCATACAATTGACTTTTTCGAAGTGAATAAAACATTTTTGTTTTTTATTCAAATCGAACCAAATTCGGATTGTATGCATCTTAGGATGCTTTACGTCTGTTGGCTAAATTTCATTCAGATCGGGCAACTATATAATAACTATATATAACCCCCATATAACCTATTTTTTCGGAATGAACACAAAATGTTTGTGTTCTATTAAAATCGATCAAATTTGGTTTTTATCCATTTAAGAAGGCCCCACACTCACAGAAAATTTTATTCAGATCGCACACTATATCATATAGCCCTCAAACAATCGTTTTTTTCGAAATGAACACCAAATATTTATTTTTCAACCAAATCGAGCCAAATTTTACTTGTATCCATTCCAAGAGGCCCAATTCTGAATTTGTCTTAAGTTTATCAAATGCGGTTTATTAGGTACAGGGTATTCAACTGTCCAGCAATCTCGACTTTTGTGTTTTTACTTGTGTTTTGTGTATTTTTATTGCTTGTGCTTTTATTTTCATTTCGAATTGTAATTCCCGTACGTCTGTCTCCTTCGAATCGTCGCTGTTTTGCGCAAGTACTGTTTATCTGTTTATCTAAGTTTGCGTTGTTACTGTTTCATAGTACTGTGTGTGAGAAAGTGCCCCATGAGGATTTGAGTATTTTCTTGCTTAATATTTTTAACCGAGCCTCTGCTTTTGTTGGCTTTGTCGTAGCATTCATTACGAAAATGTCAGTGCCCGTGTAAGCTATTATTAATTTAATACTCAAAGTTTAAAGCTTACATAGGAGTTGTGTCGATCTGATGAAGACGAATTGCGTTCGTCTTTAATTAACGTGAAGGAAGGCTTTAAGGCTCACCGTTTTTTTAAGACATTAAATATAACATTCTCGACGCTCTCATCCAATTTCACTTCTGTATATGCGAATTCTTTAATTTCGCAACGTTTTCAATTTCCGCCTAGAAGTATGCAGCGATTTTTAAGCAGGTGCGGGTGCAGTGAAAGTTCTCTGAAAGCTCTCTACACCGCGATCTGGCCAGTCTTCAGTCAGCTGGGATTCGGTTGCGGTTCGGTGTTGGATGCAGTGTTAGTTACAGTGTCGTTCGTGAACGAACACTATCCCGCACAACAAACAGCTGGTCGCTTCCGCCAGAAAGAAAAACGCGTTCTAATTGGCTGTGTTGCCTGAGTGAGAGTGGAAAGCGCGATCGAAACACTCAAGTGGGACAGCCCGCGCCCCCCTTGCTAGCTGCAGGAAAATGACAAGGGCGCCCGGATTAGGAAGAAAACGAATCGTGGCCGGAGATTTTGGTGTCCCCGATATGTACCACACTCACTGATTGCCATGCACAGATGTCAGGCTTTTTTAATGCAGGTAAACTTTGGAATAACACTATGCAGCTGGAGCTGATAGGGAACGCGGCCGCACAGGAAAAACTCAAAAAACTCAAAAGCGACAGTGTGTATTTGTGTGTATGTTTCTCAGCGAATGATTCAAATTCCTGGCAATGAACGCTAAGATGAAATAAAACAAAAAACACAAAAGAAACTCTTGATATGGTACTGCTTTTGTTGTTGTTTTGATTACAAGATGGTCTCGAAACTAAAGACAATCTGATAACGACTTTATTCCCGATGCAACTGTGCAACAGTCTTTCTAATCTCTTCTTTCAGACACAGACCAGCCACACAAATATTCAGTTACCTCAAGAACTAAACAAACCAGATCATTAAGAGAGACGTCCCTGCTAAATGCCCTAACAGTCTCAGTGCTTACCAGCTATGTAAGCTTAGTACATCATTCCAATACACACCAATAGCAGGTTTATTTCTAGCGCCTTAGCATGCCATTGCTATTGAAGCCCTGATGAATTCAACAAAAAACGTTAATAAATGACAGCTGCGTAGTATCCACTCTTTCATCTACAAAGTCGCAAGCTAAAATTAACTTATAATGGTATTTATCAATCACTCCAAAATAAGTTGCCTTGCAGGGTAACAGAACGCTTGGAGAATGTTTTCTTTTTGGTTCAGTGGGGGTAGCATGGATACAAGGGATACAAGGCGAATTTGTTTTGATTTCTATGAAAAAGAGAAAAGTTATGATTCTAAGTGTTCATTCCGGAACAATCGGTTGTATGGTAGCTATATCTGTCCTATCTTGGAGAGCTCAGGCCTGCGGACGCGGGGCCTGCTCAAATGGATTCAAACCGAATTTTGTTTGATTTGGATAAAAAGCAGAAAAGTTATGCTCCTAAGTGTCCACTCCGGAACGATTGGTTATATTCTTAAGTAAAAATCGCTCAAGGCGTTTGCTTTTTTGTTTAATCTCCCATATTGTTCAAATTTTTTCTTTCGTGTATCAATTGTTAAGTTTTAAAAGAGTTTTCTTCTTTTGTGCTTCAGTTATGTTTCGGTTTTAATGCAAACCTTCTAGTGGACTTAATAAAACTGATTTAAATTATCTTTTTATTGTGCAAATAAAACTAAAAGCTGATTTATAAGCATGAACATACAATTGCAACCAGTCCTATATTTTCCTTTGTGCTCATCGTGGTGTGTGTTTGTTGTTGTTGTGCTTGCGGTCTGCTTGTAAGCTTGTGCTATTTTAAGTCTCTTCACTGCTTGCTGTGATATTTGTGTATGTTTATCGATATATTGGGTTTTTTGTTGTTATGTTGTAACATATTCCGTTCGTCTGCTTCCAGACACCAAGTGAGAAATTTATAATTCCTATTGCTAAATAATCTTGTGCTCTCAATTTCAATGTCTGACTGCTACAAAAAAATTTGCCCTATCAAAGCTAATTCTACCGAACCTTTGCTTTTTTGTTGGCCTTGTCGTAACACCATTCATTACAAGTGTGCCAACGATATGCAATTATTTCACATATAATCATGGTGTAAAATTTACATGTGAGATGTGTCGTCCAGCTGCAGCCGCATTGCGATAGTCTTAAAGTAACGCAAATGAAGGCTTTAATGCTTTCTACGTTGTTTTTTAGCAATTAAATACGTCATTCTCGATGCTCGCATCAAATTTCACACCTTTTAATATCGAATCTCTTAAGCGTAAGAAAGTAAATGATCTGTGTAGATCTGGTCTGGATAAAGACTCTATCGACACTGTCGTTAGAGAGCCAAAAACCCCTGAGCTGACTACTCCATATTCTATCTTTCGAACTTCTAGTAAGCTCGATAGTTACAGTCCCCAGCCCCTACAGTGGCAGCCTAATGCAGACGTTTTAATGGGGACAAGCCCTCCGGCCAATCTAGAGAATGTGGATGGCACAGAAATTGGTTCATGGTCTGGGCAAGTATAAAAAATTACTCCCCCTGTCAAACTTTCCAGTGCCGCGTCCTCGGTACCATTGACTTTTTCCGACAGCAGCATAACTACTGCTGTGGCTGCCCTGCCTAGACCTCTTATCGGCGTTCCAAAGCCGAAGATGGTCTTAATTTCTAGACTAGCCGTAGATTCTACATCAGAAAGTGTTTCCGCTTATGTCCAGGCCAAAACTAGTTTACATAGTTCGAGGATTAAGTTATAAAAGTTAAGGTTTAATGTTACTCGCAATATAGCTTCTTTCAAGATAGGTGTTCCGGACGACAATTTTCTTTTGGCCTAGCACCTAGTGGTAAAACAGTTTAAAGCCAGAACTAGAAATCGGATACCAATTAGACTTAGTGCTGCCGCACAATCAGTACCCCCTAATATAAATATAAAAAACCAGCTTGATGTTTTTTCTTGTACAGCAAAATGTAAGAAGCCTTAAATCTAAACACTCTAAATTTTACACTGATAGCCTATCGTTTGATTTTCATATTTTAATATTTACTGAAACATGGTTAAAACCTGATATCTTAGACTCAGCAATTTTTCCTAATAATTATACCGCCTATAGATTTAATCGTCCCTCCCGATAGGGTGGTGCGTACTGATTGCTGTCGGCTTTCTATCTGAAAAAAATCTGCTTAAATTTTTTTAACGTAATTGAATTTATAACTTCTAAAGTATCTCTTAAATTTTTTTCTGTCTTTATCACTGACTCTAACATTCTTCCACGTTCCGATATTTCTGTTTACAGGGATCATCTTAATGCTATTTAATCGATCGCTTCAATTTTCTCTGATAATGATCAATTTATGGTTTTTGGAGATTTAAACATCAGTGATGTCTCGTGGTTCTTCCACGTTCCGGGTACTATTTGTCATTACCCGAAATAGTTTTATAATTTTGTTAATTCAAAACGTAAAATATCTATCCAACCTTCTCCATTATTTAATATGAATACTAAAGCAAATACAGGTCAAGGCATTGCCAATTTGTTTGCAGAGTTCTTCCAAAGAACTTATTCCTCTCTCAAGTATCGGCCCGATCAGATATATCCTTATAGCTTACGCAGGTCTAATGACATCCCACCTCCCCTAGTTACTGAAAGCTAATTGCTTAATTAACTTACGTCTATTAAGCCTAACTTTTTTCTTGGTCCTGATGGCGTTCCGGAGTGTACTCTCAGATTCTGCGCTGATGCGCTTTGTAAGCCGATTTGTAAGCTTTTTGATCTGTCTTTGAATTCTTCCTCATCTCTCTGGAAGGAGTTGTTATTATTCCTCGTTATAAAATTAGGAACAAGACTGATGCCCAAAACTACATAGGCATATCAAAACTGTCTGCTAATCCTAAGCTTCTTGAGCAAATATTAACTTGACAAATTCAACATTCTTGTGATTTTATAATTTCATCTGCTTAGCATGGGTTTATGAAGAGCCTTGTAATACAAGAATTTAAGAATAAAATGCCCTTTGACGTATTAACACTGATTCAGCAAAGCATTTGACTCTATAAATCACTGGTTACTTATTCATTAGATGGATGTCTTTGGCTTCCCATTATATCTTCTTAAGTGAATTTCCGAATACCTTAATCTCAGAACTCAGAAAGTTCTTTTTAAGGACTCTTACTCTAGGCCCCTTACGGTTACATCAGGGGTACCGCAGGGTAGCCAACTCGGTCCCCTTCTCTTCAAATTATTTATCAACCAACGGCCTAAAGTTCTATCCCATTCTCTTGTAATGTACGCCGACGACGCTAAACCACTTTAGTCTGCAAGATGACCTTGATTTTTCCAATCGTGGTGTCAGGTCAACTTACTAAGTCTCAACTGTTCTAAATGACTTGGGTGTTCTTTTAGACCTTAAATTTAAATTTAATTTACACAGTTCAATTACCGTCAATAAGGCTGTGGGTGCTCTAGGCTTTATTAAGCGATGGTCGAAGGAATTTGATGATCCTTATATAACTAAATTACTGTGTACTTCTCTGGTCCGACCTATTTTGGAGTACGCATCGTGTGCTTGGTGTTCACAATACATCAATCGCCAGTACCGCATTGAGTCTGTTGAAAAGAAATTTTTAGTGTTTGCTCTCCGTGCGTTGAATTGGGACCCCAATAACCACTGTTGCTATCCAGTTCGTCCTTGCAAGCAAGGATGCGCTGACAATAAAAATGCCAATTGAGCTGGCGCACTGCGCTGTGCATAGCGTATTAAAGTCCCGATTTATTACTCCGAAAGTAGACTCTTCGAGTTGATCGGCAACATGTATGTCCCTGACGTCATTTCCCAGGGGAGAAAACAATGATTCATGGTGGACATTGAAATCGCCGAGGATGATAAGATTGTCTCCTTGAAGGCGGTGATCAATAATCGGTTGGAATACAACGCCAACACCAGAGCAAGCGGGATATAATTGATGAGAATCTCAATTTTAGCAAGGCCTACTTACATTGCTATACCCATATACTCTAAAGTTAACGTCATTTCTGACTATGAAAGCCACCTCCGCCGCCGTGGGTCTAATCCAACCTGATTATGGCAAATCCACTCGATGATCTGAGCGTGCAGCTTGTGGTGAGCTTTGTTTCCTGTACCGCTGAAATATGAATGTTGTGGCGGTTCGTGTATTCGATGATTTTCTCAACTTAGTCACGCAGACCATTGACATTAAGTTGCAGGATCCCAAGCTCGCTTGGCTGAAGCTGGCTGCGACTGCTCAGATACATGTGCTATTGATGTGCGGGCTGATGGTCGTTGGAGCTATACGTGGATGAGTTCTGAGTCTCGTGTCCTTCGTCCACAGTGGTCCGCAGTGGACCTATTCAGGCTTGGTAAGCTAGAACTGGCCCTGAAATTTTTTGACCAGTCTTTGACGCTAGTCTTACCTTGAGCTGACCACCTTGCGTTGTCAGAAAACTTTGTCCTTGAGTTGAGGATCTCCCCGTGGCGGTCTGCTATGAGGGGACACTTGGCACTTGGATTTTGGCAACATGTGACACGGAAAGAGGCATTTCATTCGCTAAGACTGCTGAGGCCAGAGCATTTCTGGTGGTGGACCTAATTATGGCGCACATAACGAATAACAGAAAAGCGACTCTTAACAATGTTTCTATTGCAAGTCGAGCAAATCCAGGTTTAAGGGCCTGGGCTTACTCTATACCAGGAATTATAAGTAATAAAGTGAGCAGTCTTTAAAGTATGTGCTGTTCACCTGTAGAAAAAAGTGTCCTGTTCCGTTGCAGCTTGTAGTTCAGTTTTGCACTCCTTAGCCAGATATCCAGATTCTCCCGGGACCTAGGTCCGATTTCTTCGAAATGAAAATAAAATGTTTGTTTTTCCTCAAAATCGGGTCAAATTTCGTTTGTTTCCATTTTAGGAGTCCCCTTAATTTACAAACAAAACTTTATACAGACCGAACAACTATATCACAGAGGTCTCATATAACCGATTTATCTGAATGAACACCAAATGTTTGTTTTTCATCCAAATCAAGTCAAGCTTGGTATTTATGTATTTTATGAGGCTCCATATTCACAGAAAAAAAATAATGCAGCTCGGACAATTATATCATAAAATTACTCATAGAACCAATTTTCTTCATCAAAATGTAACCAAAAATAATTTTAATTTATTTAAGGAGGCCCTAAGTTTGTTGACCAAACCTTAATTCTGATTCCGACCAAATAAATTGTATAAATTCTTAATCGGAAACCAAATATGGCACGTGCCGAAATCAAAACAAATACAGAAGCGCTCTCTATTTATACAGTTGTATACTCTTACTCTGTTTATTTCTCTCTCATTTACATGACGATCTTTCGTTATTTATATAATTTTTTTTAAATATTAAAATAAATTTTTAATTTCCGTTCAGTCTGAGTCTGACACTTCCGCACGATACACGATTTCCGATTGTGATTATCCATCTAGTTATCGAGTTAGATTGTGTTAAATTCTCGGAGTTACCGGTTTCGGTGTTCGTGCTGCCTGTGTATCGTTGCTGCTTCTGTCAGGAATGTATAATTGTGAAAACTTAATTATTTGTATTACAAGAAACGAAAATAATTTTTAGCAAAATATGCCTGTGTACATATTTGGATTGTTATTAGCAGGATGAGCAACAGCGTTACTCCGATAATTTTTTGTTTGCTCTTTGTTTTTTTAATTATTGTTGTTGTTACGAATTGGGGGACTGCAAGTACATTCAGGGATTTTATATATGTAAATAGAAAGTTAATATAGTAAATAGACGTTTTCACAACCGTGTCCAAGCCGAAGAAGATGGCAACCTCGACTTGGTTGGTCCAGAGGGCTTCAGGTGTAAGGTGGGTGGGGTGAAGAGGACACTTGGAGAGATGCCCCGTGGTGTGTTGGCTGTCAGGCATTGGGAGCAGAGGTGTGCAACACAGGGCTTGACTCTGGCTAGGTAGCTGTTAAGGTACCTAGAGTACCCCGATCTCAGCTATGACAAGGTGGCTCGGGTGGAACGGGGAAGGGTGGCTTCCACCTTATTAATGCGCGGTGGTCTGCTTTCGAGCACACATTGCCACCAGCTCTGCGGATGGTCTCTGCCACGGACTCGGTGTGGACCAATCCTAAGACAGATCCGATGTTCACGATGTCAGAAGGGTGGCAGAGGATTTGGTGTCAGATTTCTATGGTCTAGGTGCTCCTTCAGCGCTGAGGTTTCTGTTGTGATGATTGAACAACCATCAGCACAACTAACCAACTTGACCTCGATAGGTGGCGCATTAATCTTGGACATCTACAGGTTGAAGAGCAGCGGCGACAGCACTCCGCCTTGCGAAACGTCCTGTATGATCCGACGAAGGCGTGACTTGGCCCCCCTAAGCTCCACCTATACCTGCCGATCAGCCGACCAGAAAGGTATGCAGTAATTTAGTTGTATAAGGATCATCAAATTTCTTTGACTATCGCTTAATAAAACCGAGAGCACCCACAGAACCAAAGGAAAGCGCGAATAAAATTGTTTAGCCTAGCCGAGGTGAAACACAATTTAAAAAAATCGAACACTAACTTGGAAAATTAATTTACAACTATTTTCATTGCAAAATTATTAAAACGGGAGTGAAAAATCAAAACGTTCAACTCAGGCAGGAGTAAGCGAGAGAGCTTACAAATATCGCCCACAAGGCGAAGAGCTTCTATAGGAGTATGTGTTAGCAGATTGCAGCACGAATACATACACACATACAAAGTTTGCGACGGCATTTGGAAGACCAGCTTCGTAAAGCACAGAGCAGATGACGCACATAGTGCATTCACTCTACCCAGCCCAAGAGCCACTACAGACGCGGTGCGAACCGAGAGCCACTGCAACTACGGATATACTGGTAGTCACAGAGCGCGGGGTCCTTAAAGTGACCAGCAAGGATGAGTGGTGTCTGGCCCAGACTAGTTACCAAAAAGGGTGCTAAAAATAGTTGCACAGAGCAAGCCAGACGTGCTTATTATTGAACATTGGAAAGTCCAGAGTCTCGTCCTCATAATAAAAGGAAGCAAACCGGTAGACGAGCCTCTTCGTTTAGACCGCTGAGTAAAAAATAGAAAAGCTTCTTGAACGCCTCATTTACACTCGAATAGATGCAGCTGTGGAGAGCCACCAATAACCAATGCAACTCGGCTGCTACAAAGGCCGGTCAACTACAAATGCTGTAAGTGATCTATGCGAGGTGGCCAGACAAGCAATCGAAGGAACCCGGTGGACATCCAGAATGCGTTCAACTCAGCTAGCTGGGCTCACTTCCTGAATGCACTCAGAAATGCGAAGCTGCCAGCCCATCTGCAAAATATAGTACTTCAAAGATCGGGTTCTACTATATGACACGGAGCTGGGACCAATGCGTTATATTGTCACTGGAGCAGTTCCACAAGGATCAGTATTAGGACCCTTGTTGTGGACCGTCATGTATAACGGAGTGCTGACACTTTAGCTCCCAGATGGAGCAGCCATCATCGGCTATGCCGATGACACTACCATGGCGGTCGCAGGAAAGCACCTAGATAACGTACAAAGCAATAGTCAAACGATTGCTCAGCTCTGCGAGCCTCACAACAGTACCCCAAAAATCGAGAGAGCCACAATCGGAATTGGTAGTTCTATTATTACTTCAAGCTCATGTCTGAAATAATTAGGAGTAATCCTTGACCATCGGGTCAACTTTAAAAAGCACCTAAGTATGCGAGAAGTATGGCAAGCATTACAGCAGCATCTCTGTCGAAGATAATAGCTAGCACCAGAGGCCATAAGCAACCGGCAAGAAAACTACTTGCCATTGTTATAAGCTCCACTCTCCTTTATGCATAACCATCTGCCATCTGAGACGTTCGTATCTGCGCCCTGAGTGTGAGTTGCGCATTTAGTACAGTGTCAAACGAGGCGGCAATGGTTCTTACTGCTGGACTTCATTGCACAGGGGGCAGGGCCGAAGAGAAAACATCGACATTTACGTAGTACCTTATTCTGCTTGTTCGTCGGTTTGCTATATATGTATAGGAGAGCGAAACGATTTGAGCATGAGGGTGGGGAGGCCGTTAGTAATCTGGTGAACATCATGTTTGATTCACAACAAAATTGGACAGCGGTAAGCAATATGGACAGTAGTTCACCAACGACTGCGTCGCGCTAAAAGACAGCGCAATTCGTTGATATTAGGGAGAGAAAAAAACACATAAATGCGTACATACATAGCAGAGTGATTTTGCATGAGTGTTTTGCTTGCTTATTAATATTAAATAACAATATTAAATATAATTTTAGTATTAAATAATAATATTAATATTAAATTCTAAAAAAAAAAGGAAAAAGCCGATCTTCAGCAGATATATGTGTGTAAATATGTTTCGACCTCTGACCTCCAATTTTACCCTCAAAATAATAAGATAGTGCACGTCTAGGCCATGAACCATACGTTGTGCAAAAATTTCTGCCTCCTATTTATTTCCGTTTGACCTGTACGTTGATACTAAGTCAGTCAGTGAATCAGTCGGAACAAAGAGTTTTATATATATTGATAAGCGATGGTATATACATCACAGAGCGAATAACATCAATCACGTATGTATTCGTATGGGTACATGTTGACTGTTTTCGCTTTTGAGGTATATACACACACACACACATACATAACATACATTTTGGTATATATATTTACATGGAAAACAATTTTTTTAATATTCCAAAAAATTAAGAAAAAAAAAGAGTCTTCCTAGCATGAATACCAAATGTATTTGGTTCGATTTGGATGAAAAAAAAATTGTTTTATTCATTCGTAAAAACTCAATTCTATGGGGGCTATATAGTATACTGGCCCGATCCGAATCAAATTTAGTGAGTTGATGTAGCACATATAATCCTCAGATTTGGTTCAATTCCAATGAAAAACAAAAGAGCTATGAAAAAAAACTCTAAAATGGGCGATAGTTTGCATGGGGGCCACCCTCAAAAGTGGGCGTGGCAAAAAAATAAATTAAACTTTATATGGGTACATATTTATGGAAAATTAAAATGCAAATTTTGTAGTTTCCAAGATCTAAATTTGCATACATCCGGACGGACAGACGGACATGGCTAGATCGAATCGGGATATCGTGCTGGCAAAGAATCAGATTATCTTAGTTAGTTTTATAAATAAGTTGCTTGAGTTTTTAATGTAAAGCCAAAATTGTACCCGACATCTTAGGTATTTAGTGTAGAAAATTGAATTCCTCGAGCAAGCCACCATTTGAGCGCGTGTTTACATATATACATATGTAACTATATGTGGCCCAACCCGTTGCTTAACATCAATTTTTGGGGACTTAGTTAATTTGGAAACCAATCAAATAATACATTATAATAAATCAAACCAACCAAAGTGAGCCGCCTTAGACAAGAGCCTTGTAGATGTGGAAATTTGTGTGGTGTTATGGCAAAGTGGAAATATATATAGTGAGGCAATACTGTACTTGCTGTGCATAGGCATAATTACTGTGCTACTGTATAGCAATTGAAGGCAACGGTAATTTGCCGCTAGTTGCAATTCTCTTTTGTAAAGTACCGCTTATTCTTGCATTTTACTTTTCCTTTGGAGCAGTTGCTCTTGCCAAGCAAAGACTCCATGTATTCTTGTACATTTTGGCGGCATGTAGATGAAAGCATCGGTATAATAATTTTTGGTTATTTCGTTTTCGTTGCTGCCTCTGCATTAACCCTTTGGGATTAACACATAGTTTTTGGATTTTTTTAATTGTGTCACAATTTGATATTCTTGCCTAACCAAATCACTTTTTCAAAATCAATTGCGCTTGTGAATATTTTGGCGGTATCAGTGCGAGGAAGTGCATTAGCATCTTTAGATTTTTATACATTGTTGCATTTACCCTTTTATATCATATATGAATATTTGTTAGCGGTAATGCTAAAGCACGATAAGATCATGAGTAATATTCGGCGTATAAAAATGGCTTTCAAGGAGAAAACTATATCATTTGACAAAATTAAAATTAAATTCAGGTTGGAGATGCTCGAAAATTACATCTCGAAATTAATGTATGTTCAGGCGAACATGGATTCCCTAAATCCCTCTAACTATTTAAGTGCAGCTGTCGAGGACCTATGTATCAGAACAAAAGCTTTATATTTCTCTGCAAACAAAGAAAGCGATAATCATATAGTGGTGGCCAGCATCATTCGTCACAGATGCCAAAAATGCGTCTTCCCAAGTTTAGTGGAAGCATGCTGAATTTATAAACTTTATTATCCTTTTTGAGAGTTTGCTTCATCACGACTCATCACTAACCAACGTTGGAAAATTCAACCATTTGCTATCTTGACTCAGTGATGGGGGCCGTGAAGGCATTCCAAATCTGACAGCAACTATGAAAAAGCTCTTACTAGTTTAAAGGGAGTTAATGATAATAAATGTTTGATCTCTTTCGATACTCTTTCATATCCCCCACATACCAAAGCCTTATGCTTCAAGCGCTAGATCACTCATTGACACGGTGTCAGCTCTTCACTCATCTCTGCAGCTTTTAATGAGTGCAAAGGACATAAATAACGCAATGTTGATTCACAATGTTCAAAGTTGATCATACAACAAAGTCTCGCTTTAAAGAGCAACTTCACTATGATAACTTGCCATCTTGGTCCGAGTGCGCAGATCAGTTGAATCGACGTTATCAGCATCGGGCTGCTGAGGAGTCAACCAAGAATAAAGGAAAATAAAGGACTCAAGTAAAGGACACACAAAGTCTTCGTTTTCATGCGCAAAGGCGGAACAACGACCTGATTTGAAATGTAATTGCTGCTCAGCGACGAATCATAGTATAGGCAAATGTCAATCGTTTAATGCTCTTTCGGCTATCAACTGTCTAAGCAAAGAGAATACAGTTACAAAATGCGCGACGTCAAAGTGTCTAGTCTGCTCAAAGCCCCGAAATACTCTTCTTCACAGTGTAGAACAGCAGCGAAGTATTTCTGGTTATACACACGTCAACTTCCGAGCCTCCACAAGTGCATTTTAGTCACGTTGCTAGCACTAATCTCGCTACTGCATAAGTCAAAGTAGAATATAGATCCAGACTGTATCAATAATCACGTGCCCTTCTAGATAACGGCTCTGAAAACAATTTTATTTCAGAGGATTTAGCACAGCGTTTATGATTGCATCGTGAAGATTCATGCCTGAACGTAGTGACAGAAAAAAATTCCTCTGTAACTCTCACACTTCTGTCCACTCTCGTCTACTTACTTATAAGTTTGCATCCGACTTCTGGGTGTTAAGCTCGATTTCTATATATCAGCCCGATCATGTAGTCAACTTCGCGCAATGGAATATTCCGCCAACATTGAGCTGGCGGACCCTTGTTTCACTTAATGCTAGGAGCAGGAATCTTTTTGAGATTTCTTTGAGTGAAGCTCTACTTGACTCTTTCACGATTTAGAGCAAGCAAATTTGCGCTAACCAAGATATATAGACAAGTAAATGTAGCCGAAGAAGATCGAAATTATCAATTGATTCTTTGTAGGAAGAGCAAGAACCAAGACCTGCAAACATACCGTCTAAACTCTGTAACATACGGAACACCATCAGCACCCTTCTTGGCCATCCGCTGTCTATTTGAATTTGTCAGAAATCTACGCTAAGCCAAATCCATCTGCATCACACGTTATTCAACGTGATTTTTAAGTGTACGATATGCTTACAGGATCAAACAGTTTGGAAGAACTAAAACTAGTCCGTAAGAAAGTTTGTGAGGTTTTAGAACTTGGAGGCTTCCAGTTGTCCAAATGGGCAACTGTCTAACAGTGGGCATTCAAGTCCCTGCAGTTTGATCTTTCTGCTTCCATAAAAATTCGTGGAATGCGATGGAACCCTCAAAATGGCTTATTTCACTATCATTAAGATGATTCATTTGATTCGCTATCCGCACATATGCTTTGTCAAGGCTTCTGACAGCAAAACCTCGAGAGCTTCCTTTAAAACCGAAATCGATTCCATACGTTAGCTCTGTTGTGGGCTCCAGTGGTACCATTACTTGAGAAATTCGTTTTGGAAAGCGTTAACTTTTGGTCAGACTCACGAGTCACAATGTACTGGCTGAAAATGGATTCATCCACACTAGCAACGTTTCTGGCTAATAGCGTTGCTGAAATCCAGGAGCTCTCCAGCAATGTGCTTTAGTCTCACGTGGATGTGATATCTGATGAGTGTCACTTGAAATGCAGTTGACAGTTTCCTATCTGTTTTCAAAAGGTTCATGGGGAAGGGAGGCCTCCCAGGGAAAGTATACAGCGGCAAGGTGCTCGAAGAATTACTCGCAGCATTGCAGCGGTCGTTCATACCATACTTTGAAGGGTTGTGGGAGACAGCCGTCAAAGCCGCCAAGCAACGCTGGGTCGGCAACGCCAAGCTCACACAGGACGAGCTGAGCACACACATGGTAGAGGTAGAAGCGCAGCTCAATTCCATGCCAATCGCCTCTCCAGGCAGCGATCCCAACAACGTTCAAGCACTCACGAAAGGTCCCCTTCTTTCGCTGCCGACCGAATTAGAGCTCCATGCAGTCAGCAGCAAGGCCAGCATAAGGTATTTGAAGGGTGGCGAATGCTGTCAGCGCTCAAGCAGCAGTTCTGGCAGAGCTGGTCCAATAACTACTTCTCCAGTCTGTAGAAACGCGTGGAGTACCGAAGGACGCGAAATGACAAAAGGATGTTTTGTCCTGGTCCACGAGGACAACATGAAACTACGAAAGTGGATCACTGGAAGTGTGGTGGCAACAAAGGCAGGAGGCTATGGTAAAGTGCTCGTAGCCGAAATGCATTCACTTGCAGGCATCAGTTTAATTTAATTACATATGTATATTTACATCTCACTCTCTTTGATCTGCACTGTTAGGTGCTCTCATTTACATATGGTAAATGCTGTAACATTCTGTTCATCTGGATTGCATTCCTCTAATACTTGATAAGATTCTTAATGTTATAGAAGATTAGTCAAGACATGTTAGCTCTGCTTTGGCCTAGGGCGAGTAAGTTGCTAAATTCCTGGCTGCGACCAGTAATAAGCCCGCTGTTGTCTTCCTCATTTTCAGGAGGCTTGTTGCAGCTTTATGCTTCGTGACCGGCTCTCCACATCTGAAGCACCCACCCTAGAAGGAATCTGCACTGGCACAGTTGCTTGTTGCAGCTTTATGCTTCGTTACCGGCTCTCCACATCTGAAGCACCAACCCTAGAAGGAATCTGCACTGGCACAGTTGCTTGCGATTTGTCCATATTCGAGGCATATGAAGCATCGCTTCGGTTTCGGGCCTTGTTACTGCGTCTTGCAGCTCGCCCATACTGTGCGCTTGTTTTTTATTTAGGCACATTAGGAGGACGCCCTTTGCAGTCTTCCCTTTGCCCTGTACACCTCGGCATAGGTGCTTTAGCGAAGGCTCACTTTTCGCTACCTTTATAATATATGCGTAACTACAGTCACCGATACCAGATACTGTGATTGCATTAGGTTTTGAGCGTTTTGACAATTTGCGCCGGCCTACTACACTTGGTTAATTTGGCTTCTTTGTGGGCGTTTTTTCAACCACAGCCTTAATTACTGGGTTTTTATAATGGCGTTTCCTCAGCCAATGCTGAGTCCCGCATTCGTTTTGGTGTATTTTTTGCCACAGGAATATGTTCCTTGGCAATTATCCTTCGAGAAGGCATGGCCATGTGCTTCGGCTGTATCTCTACAGACGCCATTGCCGACGTTTCAGGGGGCATCGTGGGAGCGGTTTGCGTCTTGGCGGATGCCATCGTGGCCAACACCAACACTATGGCGGTAAGGCACAGTCTACAAGCTATCTCATGTAGACCGACAATTTGGCCAGTTCCAAGCGCATCAGTGAATTGATACGTCTCTGCCACTCAACACGGTTGACAACCCATTTAGCGTCGATCCCATCATCCCCAAGGTGCGTCTCACCTAATATTTCCCTTAGGCCCTGGCTGATGGGAGTCATACCGCTCTGATTGGGTCGCCAGTGCCCTTTTGATGAAAGCACCGCCGATGCCATAGGGTTCGCAGTAAGTCAAGTCCTTGACCTTCTGTGTTCCTTTAATCGCAGCCTGTGAGGCCGTGTCTTGTCTGCGAATTCAGCATTTGACCTCCGCTCCAAAAGCGAGTTCCACTTCCACAGTGCCAGCAAGGCAATGAGAAAAACAGCAATTGGAAAAATGGAAAAAAAAGAACAAATATTTTTTCACTGGTCGTGGCTACGGCTGGAACCCAGAACTTCAGCGTTACAGTCAAACTGCACTTTCCCAACTCCAACGGGGTTGCTACAATTTCGCCGACAGCAGTTGCCTAATATGCATTTTTGTCACAGCTTACCAATTGGCAGCTAAGACAATAGCACTGCTTTTTCTGTCTCACTGCTTAACAGACGTTTTCACACCCTCAAGCACATTTTATGCGGCGAACTAGCCAATGTTGCTTTTCTGAATCTTAAAACTTTACTCGGACATACGGACGAAGAGACAGACAGACAACGCAGCGGTTGATGATAATCAAAAATATATGGAAGTTCAATTGGGTCCTGTTGCATACATCTATACACATTCAGTATTCACTTCACTTTACAACAAAAAAATAGGCCGGGTAAACTGGCTAGTCTATATATAAGCTCTTTTTCCTGACTGACTTACTGACTGACTTACTATCAACTCACAGGTCAAGCTGAAATAGGTAGAATGCTGAAATTTTTACACAAGGTATAGTTTATACCCAGGCGCGTTCTATCATTTAAAAAAAAAACACGCTTGATCTTATACGGTACTCTGAGGCAAGCCGCATAGAAAAAGGAACATATAGGGGATAGTTTTCGCTGAATCTACTTGATATATGACCCTGTCAGTCAAAATGAAACTCACTCTAACGATTTTTCTAACGCTTGCTATAACAATTTTTCTAGCAAATCTTTCCAGCTGTTCCTCTAACAGGGTTTTCAAAATGGTTCTACAACTGGGGTTTCAAAAAAAGGTCTTTTACGGCTCTCCTTTGTAATGACTTGATATACGACACTGTCAGTCAAAATGAAACTCACTAACAGTTTCTCTAACGCTTTCTCTAACGCTTTCTCTAGTATGCTTTCTAACAAATCTTTCCAATGGTTTCCATAACAAGTTCTCTAACCGGGTTCTCTAAAGGTTCATCCCTTTTCACTACATGTCAGTTAAAATTGCCGCCATATCTTGCAGCTCCTACAACGACTGCTCATAAACATTATTAATCTTATAGGTTCAACCATGAATGTTTTACAATAAAGTTACAACTGAACAGTAGTGATCCATTACTTAAAAACAGGCACTTAATATGGACACCCGCTTAAGAGCTCCATCCTAGTACACTACGATCTTTCGGTTATGTACTTATGGTACAGTGAACATACTAATGGCTTCGAAATGGGCAATAATTCGCATCTAAATTTAGCAATTATAAACTTAAACTTACAGTACTTCACTGACAAGCCATCTTTCACATAGTTGGTCGCATGGTCACGCATAAGGCAAAAGTATCCAACTTCAGGTCATTTCAGCAACCATTATAGCGAGGGACGTCGCGTATGACTGCATTGCTTAACACTTCAGTTGTTGTAGTTGCCACAAACTGGCAAACTGATCGCATCCAGAAAGAGTTTCTCGAAATGTTTCTTCAACGATACACTGCAGCTCATGTTTGATGTTTGGCACTCTCTGACTCCGCTTCATTTATTTTCACACGCTAGGTGGTGCTGCACACTATTTCTGCTCCTTGTCCCTCCGCGTCGACGATTTCTATAGCTGTGTAAGTGTATTGTGTACCGCTGCTGTATCCAAATGTTTAATAAAACTGATGCTCCATTTTCGTCTTTAACTGCATCAATGCTGTATCCACATGCTCAGAAACGTACGACTGGTGCTCCGCTGACCGTATCTGCAGTCCCAATAGAATGGCGTCATGTCGAAAAACAATTTTTTTTCTGGTCCTCAGGATTGCATACTCCATCGGGCCCAGGACATTCCTGCACCCACTGGGTTTCACTCCCCACCTGATTTGTTTACAGCGCTCAGTGCTCATCACTTTTAATTTAAAATTCTTTATTAAATTAATCTATGTTACTCGGTCTGCTTCTTCGCCAATATATTTAGCCATTCTTGTCTCATCGAAATCTTACAATACAATTAAAGTAATATGTTATACAAAAGTTAATACTATATATATACATATGTTTATGGCTAACGATATATATCACATTATTTACATCCTCCATATGATAAAGCCGTTATATTCACACAGCATATAACAATATGTTTACACTCTAATTATTTCGTAATAAATGAAACATTTTTGTCTTTCATCCAAATCGAACCAAATTCGGTTTGTATTCATTCCAATATGTCTTACGTCTGTTGACTGAAATAGAACGGACTTTTTCGGAATAAGCACTAAATTTGTTTTTTTCATCCAAATCGAACGAAATTTGATTTCTATCCATTTTAGGAAGCCTCACCTTCACTGACAAAATTTTTTCATATCGGACCCCTACACCATATAGGAATGAACACAAGGTGTTCCGAATCGAACCAAATTTGGCTTGTATCTATTTTAGGAGGCCCCACATTCACAGACAAACTTTATTCAGATCAAACAACTATATCATATAGGCCCATATAACCGATTTATCTGAGTGAACATCAAACGTTTGTTTTTCATCCAATTAAAGCCAAATTTGGTTTTATCTCTTTGATGAGGCTCCACATTCACAGACAAAATTGTATGCAGCTTTGACATATAGCCCTCACAGAAAAAATTTCAAAACAAAAACCGAAATATAGATTATGTTTTAACTGTCTAAAAATAAACTATCAAGTTCGTCAATGCCGCTCAAGTCACCATACGACTTAGCATCTCCAACTCAACTAGTTCACAGAGTGATTCATCGACCCAACAACCATCACACCTCTTCATCTACAACTAATATAATAATTGCTCCTATTCTAAATTCGGCCTCTGCGACTCTCATAGCAAAAGATCTCAATAGCGACGTTGTGCTCTTGGCAACTGCCATTGTTCTTGTGAAGAACCAATCACGGTCATTCGTTCCCTGTCGAGCGTTATTAGACCCAGGATTGGTAGCACACGCCCTTATACTCCACCAACTGTATACACTTCTGGACGGTAGATTCCAACGATCGATCTGCAATCAACATGATGAACACAAGCACACAACAACAGACATGGAAATGGGGACTACTCGTGACCGCAAAAACCTCAACTTGGCCAGGTCTGTCCTGCCTCCCGATTGGCCCAAATGATCATGGATCTACTACTCAACCCTTGTCTTACGACTTGCCTGTTTAGTTGTGCTAGTCTGCGTTTTGTGCTCTCTAGCATCGTATCATATCTATACCAATGAGAACAAAGCCGCGCTGGCCAATAAAGGATTTGTCGTTGGCCGCATCGTTGCTCTCATTAATTCTCATCGTTTAGTCTCAATTTTCAGAATGCTAAGCTGACTTGGACACAATAGGTCCTGCACATTTCCTGATTGGCGAACCTCCAAGATCATTTGTGGAACCTGATGCCGTGCTGCATTAGTTGGCAACAGATGACCTATCTGATTGATTGAGCTATCAACAACGCAGTTCTCGCCAAGGAGAGAATACACCCTCGGCACATTGCCCAGTGTCAAAAGTGGTTAAACTGATTAGTCTGAGTAGCTGTTTTGAGGACTACAACCGGTTTGAACAAAGCAACTATCAGTAAGCTGAAACTGCTTCCCCATAAGCATATTGTTGAAAGCCAAGCTTCCAACGCACACTGGTCGAAACGACCAATCTGGCCAGAAATAACTAATAGCTTTTAAAAAGTAAAACGAATCCTTAGTTGAATATTTTTATACCCGTACTCTAGTGGAGTAAACGAGTGTATTGTATTCGTGGAGATGTATGTAACATGCAGAAGGAAGCATCAACAGATGAATCGATCTAGCCATGTCCGTCTGTCCGTCGTTATGAACACCTAGATCTCGGAGACTATAAGAGCTAGAGAGACCCAATTTGGTATGTAGACTCCCCTTGTGGGGCGTCAGATCAAGTTTGGTTTTAAGTCTTGCCACATGCCCTCCCGCCCCCGCAAACCGCAAAACTTTTTATCTTCCACAAATTTTAACGCATTTAGTTGAAACTGGGTTTGTATATATATATAATCACATAATCTACCGATTAGCCGACATTTGTTAAGATCAGATAATAATTGTAGACGAACTCGTAAAATATACATTTTGTATGAAACCACACCACCACCCCCAAAAAAAAAAAATTAATATTTTTGAGTGTGTTGAATAATGAATAAATGCTGAGTACGAGTATCTTATGGTCGTAATATCGACTATAGCTTTCTTAGTTGTTTTATTTAGCTATCAGCAATATAAGGCAAATTTTAAAAATAACATATAATTCTATTAATTTTAAAATAATTAATATTTTCTTATTGTTTTCACTTTAGCAAGCTCGAGGTCAAGTGAGTGAGATTGAATTCGAGCCTTCTAGAATAAAAAATACTTACAAATAGAAAGGTCGCTAAAGCAAAACCAAAATTTGCACGTCTCATTGCATACAGATAACTCCATGTACACAAAAAACAACCATAATTCGCACTGTGGCAAAAACACGGCACAGAAAAACAAGAACTCACAAGTACCTTTCTGCGTATCGGCAGTTAAATAGAGGTTATTAAGTTGCAGAGTTCATATGTCATATACGTTAAATTGTCATATAAGCTTAATAACGGTTGCTGATATAGAGAGGCTTGGCTTCTCCGAAACGCAGCGTCTTACCAAGCAAAAAGCCTAACGTCTAACGCAGCGATAGGCAGCAAGTGGCTCCCCGATCTTAGGCTCTTAGGCTATGACGCAAAAGAAAACAAGTAAGAACGGTATAGTCGATATTTCTACTATAAGATACTTGTACGCACTATTTATATATTTATTTATTTAATGTTCGACACACTCAATGATATATTAATACAAACTTGATCTGACGCCCCACAAAGGGAGTCTACATACCAAATTTGGTAACTCTAGCTCTTATAGTCTCCGAGATCTAGGAGATCCGAGGATCTACCTCAGCCTGCTGAGGGGCGCAGCCGCATAACGAGTGACACGAATAGCGAAGGCGGAAAAACGCGGACTCGCTCCCTCACTTTCAATGAAAGTAAAAACAACAAGCCATAAACAATTTCCATTATCTACTAGCTAGATGCATTAGTATAAGTTTCGTTTCAGTTAAGGGAGTTATTATTAGAGATAAAGTTGAAGCGATTATTGTAGTTACAACAAAAGAACACGAAAAGGTTCATGCAACCACGGTTCAACCCACGGAGAGCAAATTGTAAAACTTTCTTTTAAACAGACTCAATGCGGTCCTGGTAATTCCTGTATTGTGGACACCAAACACACGATGCGTACTCCAAAAAAAGTCGCACCAGAGAAGTATTACTATTACTATTACTATTACTATTACTATTACTATTACTATTACTATTACTATTACTATTACTATTACTATTACTATTACTATTACTATTACTATTACTATTACTATTACTATTACTATTACTATTACTATTACTATTACTATTACTATTACTATTACTATTACTATTACTATTACTATTACTATTACTATTACTATTACTATTACTATTACTATTACTATTACTATTACTATTACTATTACTATTACTATTACTATTACTATTACTATTACTATTACTATTACTATTACTATTACTATTACTATTACTATTACTATTACTATTACTATTACTATTACTATTACTATTACTATTACTATTACTATTACTATTACTATTACTATTACTATTACTATTACTATTACTATTACTATTACTATTACTATTACTATTACTATTACTATTACTATTACTATTACTATTACTATTACTATTACTATTACTATTACTATTACTATTACTATTACTATTACTATTACTATTACTATTACTATTACTATTACTATTACTATTACTATTACTATTACTATTACTATTACTATTACTATTACTATTACTATTACTATTACTATTACTATTACTATTACTATTACTATTACTATTACTATTACTATTACTATTACTATTACTATTACTATTACTATTACTATTACTATTACTATTACTATTACTATTACTATTACTATTACTATTACTATTACTATTACTATTACTATTACTATTACTATTACTATTACTATTACTATTACTATTACTATTACTATTACTATTACTATTACTATTACTATTACTATTACTATTACTATTACTATTACTATTACTATTACTATTACTATTACTATTACTATTACTATTACTATTACTATTACTATTACTATTACTATTACTATTACTATTACTATTACTATTACTATTACTATTACTATTACTATTACTATTACTATTACTATTACTATTACTATTACTATTACTATTACTATTACTATTACTATTACTATTACTATTACTATTACTATTACTATTACTATTACTATTACTATTACTATTACTATTACTATTACTATTACTATTACTATTACTATTACTATTACTATTACTATTACTATTACTATTACTATTACTATTACTATTACTATTACTATTACTATTACTATTACTATTACTATTACTATTACTATTACTATTACTATTACTATTACTATTACTATTACTATTACTATTACTATTACTATTACTATTACTATTACTATTACTATTACTATTACTATTACTATTACTATTACTATTACTATTACTATTACTATTACTATTACTATTACTATTACTATTACTATTACTATTACTATTACTATTACTATTACTATTACTATTACTATTACTATTACTATTACTATTACTATTACTATTACTATTACTATTACTATTACTATTACTATTATTATTACTATTACTATTACTATTACTATTACTATTACTATTACTATTACTATTACTATTACTATTACTATTACTATTACTATTACTATTACTATTACTATTACTATTACTATTACTATTACTATTACTATTACTATTACTATTACTATTACTATTACTATTACTATTACTATTACTATTACTATTACTATTACTATTACTATTACTATTACTATTACTATTACTATTACTATTACTATTACTATTACTATTACTATTACTATTACTATTACTATTACTATTACTATTACTATTACTATTACTATTACTATTACTATTACTATTACTATTACTATTACTATTACTATTACTATTACTATTACTATTACTATTACTATTACTATTACTATTACTATTACTATTACTATTACTATTACTATTACTATTACTATTACTATTACTATTACTATTACTATTACTATTACTATTACTATTACTATTACTATTACTATTACTATTACTATTACTATTACTATTACTATTACTATTACTATTACTATTACTATTACTATTACTATTACTATTACTATTACTATTACTATTACTATTACTATTACTATTACTATTACTATTACTATTACTATTACTATTACTATTACTATTACTATTACTATTACTATTACTATTACTATTACTATTACTATTACTATTACTATTACTATTACTATTACTATTACTATTACTATTACTATTACTATTACTATTACTATTACTATTACTATTACTATTACTATTACTATTACTATTACTATTACTATTACTATTACTATTACTATTACTATTACTATTACTATTACTATTACTATTACTATTACTATTACTATTACTATTACTATTACTATTACTATTACTATTACTATTACTATTACTATTACTATTACTATTACTATTACTATTACTATTACTATTACTATTACTATTACTATTACTATTACTATTACTATTACTATTACTATTACTATTACTATTACTATTACTATTACTATTACTATTACTATTACTATTACTATTACTATTACTATTACTATTACTATTACTATTACTATTACTATTACTATTACTATTACTATTACTATTACTATTACTATTACTATTACTATTACTATTACTATTACTATTACTATTACTATTACTATTACTATTACTATTACTATTACTATTACTATTACTATTACTATTACTATTACTATTACTATTACTATTACTATTACTATTACTATTACTATTACTATTACTATTACTATTACTATTACTATTACTATTACTATTACTATTACTATTACTATTACTATTACTATTACTATTACTATTACTATTACTATTACTATTACTATTACTATTACTATTACTATTACTATTACTATTACTATTACTATTACTATTACTATTACTATTACTATTACTATTACTATTACTATTACTATTACTATTACTATTACTATTACTATTACTATTACTATTACTATTACTATTACTATTACTATTACTATTACTATTACTATTACTATTACTATTACTATTACTATTACTATTACTATTACTATTACTATTACTATTACTATTACTATTACTATTACTATTACTATTACTATTACTATTACTATTACTATTACTATTACTATTACTATTACTATTACTATTACTATTACTATTACTATTACTATTACTATTACTATTACTATTACTATTACTATTACTATTACTATTACTATTACTATTACTATTACTATTACTATTACTATTACTATTACTATTACTATTACTATTACTATTACTATTACTATTACTATTACTATTACTATTACTATTACTATTACTATTACTATTACTATTACTATTACTATTACTATTACTATTACTATTACTATTACTATTACTATTACTATTACTATTACTATTACTATTACTATTACTATTACTATTACTATTACTATTACTATTACTATTACTATTACTATTACTATTACTATTACTATTACTATTACTATTACTATTACTATTACTATTACTATTACTATTACTATTACTATTACTATTACTATTACTATTACTATTACTATTACTATTACTATTACTATTACTATTACTATTACTATTACTATTACTATTACTATTACTATTACTATTACTATTACTATTACTATTACTATTACTATTACTATTACTATTACTATTACTATTACTATTACTATTACTATTACTATTACTATTACTATTACTATTACTATTACTATTACTATTACTATTACTATTACTATTACTATTACTATTACTATTACTATTACTATTACTATTACTATTACTATTACTATTACTATTACTATTACTATTACTATTACTATTACTATTACTATTACTATTACTATTACTATTACTATTACTATTACTATTACCATTACTATTAATGCCTACAAACTAACCTAAGCTAACCTAAAGAAACACGTAATAAAGCTTACCAACTAGACTTTATAATAATAATGTGAAAACAACTTTTAAATAATAAGAATAGAAATTTCAAGTGGGCGACTCAATTGTGAAGAGTTTTACTACTTTTACCAACTCCTGGTGACAATCGATGCTCCCGTCTCCAGAAAGTTCTCTAAGAAGGCTAAAGCTGATTAAAGCTCTCCAATGGGGGCTTCACAACGCTCGCTTCTACTGGTGGTGCACTCTCCAAGTCAGCAAGAAGTTGCTTCAAGTCCGCTCTCGGTGATCTTGTTTCAAGGGTAAGGCATTCCTCCGGTACTCGTCGTCGGTGTTCATTGGCTTCACATAGTTTCCGTGGGATGTGCTCGTCCTCGACCTCCTCCTGGCTCAAATGTATCCATCGGTTGTCAGGAAAGAGCACCGGCTACTATCGTCGGCTAACATAGGCGATGACGTGCTCTTCGCTATGTCAATACAGCTCCAAATCCGTAGTTGCTGGCGTCTGTCTGTAGCAAAAACTTATCCTCGAAAAAACGGGTTAGCGAGAACAGGCGCTTGCATAAGCAATACTTTGAGATCTCCGAATGACTGCTGCTGTGTGCTGCTCCAAACCCACTTCTTGCCTTTCTTGAGGAGAAGGGGACACAGATTGTACCACTGTTGCAAAGTTTGGTACAAAACTGCGATACCACGACGCGACTCCTAAACTTCGGCGAAGTTATCGACAGTTGTTGATCGGCTGGAGTTCCTTGACGGCTGCCATTTTGTAGGGATCACACGGCATACACACGTATGCCCAGCTTGCTGAGTCGAAGTGAAAAAGGCGCATTTCTTCTGGTTTAAGCGTAGGCTGGCTGCTCGAAATCGTCGAAAAATTCCCTTTAGGTTCTGGACTTGCTCCTCTAAAGTGGTACCTATGATAATGATGTCATTCAGGTACGCAAAGGCATGCGGCCCGATTAAACTATCTAAGGCTCTTTGGAAAGTCGCGAGAGCCAAAGGGCATCACTTTCGAGTGAAAAAATCCACGGCCAGGAACGGTAAAAGCGTTATATTCGCGGCTGCCTGCCGCCATGGATGTCTTCCAATACACACTCTTTAGATCGAGGGTAGACATATATAGAGCATTGCGGAGGCGTTTAAGTACGTGGTTTATCCTTGGTAAAGGATATGCGTCTGGGAGCCTCTGGAGCGAGCGTTCAATTACCGAATATCTTTATTACCACAACAATAGAAGCACTATATTGACTTTAAGAATGTTCGAAACATCCATCACGCTAAAGTTCGTCCACCTGATAATAGGTGATGTTTTGCATGGCAGGGATTTGGTGATAATAGCGCTGTTTTATACTCCTTTCACCCCTCTTGACGATTTAATGTTACAGATGCCCTTCATCCCTTCAAACTTTTTTGAGCTTCTCTTCCAAAATCTAAAGCATTTCAGGACTAAGCTTCGTTTTGGTGGAATCCGGTGTTCATGCGTTGCCGCCACCCATTTGAGAAATGGAACTCAATGGTTCCCGTGCTGGTTCGACGGATGGATCGTGTTCGAATTTGATCACCGCTGCTACTTTACGTACTTGCTTTGCTTCATGTTGAATCGCTGAAACATTTTGTTGGCGAGTTGTCTGCAAGTGGCATTAAAATTTTGTTCTTAGTTGTGTCAGGTGTTGGTTCTACATCTGGGGCTGCGCTTTGGATAAATGGACGGGTCAATGGCCGTGGCGGATTTCGACCATTGTCGCATGCTGTCGAGTGTAGACGACCCTGGTGGGCTGGGAAGCGTGTTCGTACTGTCGCCTGGCAAAGCATGGGGCTGCGATCTGATAGAATTTTGTGATATGGGGATAAAGGCTTTTGGTTATCCAGGTTTATTTTTGTTATCAGTGTCTTTGTCACATCCTTGTGTGTCCCGTCTGCCAACAAAATCCGTGTGTGTATGTCCCTCAAGTTATTTCCAGTGTCAAGGCGTTGCGCTAAATGTTCACTAATAAAGCTACGGGTAGCTCCTGCGTCGATCGTATGGGGTGCCCCTCTATCACCACTGAGGCTCTGTTTCCCGAAGCTTGGGCACGGCAACAACCCTTGGTGCGTATTACATGGCGCCCACAATCCCAAAAAAATAACACTCGAGGATTTCGACAGTCTCTTGAAAAATGGCCAGATTCATCACATTTTCCGCCAGCTCGGCGTACATCTATTGGTGACTCAGACGCGGAGAACATCTGGTTTTTCACTTCGGCTTGTACGAAAGTGCCCTAGCAATTGAGGTGCCTCCTGGGTACTACGGATGCGAATTCTGCCATGTTGAGTATCACGGTCGCGGGTTATTATATATTCCTTAAACGACTCAGTTAGGTATCTGGTATCTGGCTCTTCTGGTATCTGACTCGAATTTCGTCCTCTAGCTGTTGAAAATATCTTGGGGGAAGGAAGAAGTCTAGTAAATCTTTTTTGAAAGTCTTCCAAGTTGCTCCTTGTAGTCCGCTGATCCGGAACCAATCCCCTGCGAATCCAGACAAAAGGGATGACAAAGCTTCGGGCAAGCATATTCAATCAGTTAGGTATGTATCGGCTTTTCTTCTAATTGCTCCATAAATCGAATCGAGTTCGAGCTTCCATCGTAGAATATGGCCCATTTATGTAATTTATCCGGGAGACAAAAGCTCATCGGGCGAACTTCAGGCTGTTCCCGGCTCAAATACTGGTCCTCACCCATTTTGTGTTTGCGGAATAGGCAAATTAGCTAATCCGTCTCCGAGGAGTGGCTAAATGGCAGCTCGGCAACAGGGTCCTGCTTCTTTTCAAAGGGCTTGGCAAGGTTGCGCGAGAGCGAAAGTCCGGGATCGGTGCCTTTCTGAAGAAAACTTCTAGTTCAGCCAAGCATAGTCTGATCTTCACGGTCAAATCTGGTTGATGGGCAAAGGAAGGCCAGCGAGATCGATTACTCCAATCCAAATTCTTTGGCCATCCTTTGTTATTCCTGTTCACGATGGTATCATATCCACTGGAATCCCATTTTGAATTAAGTGTACTAATCAATGATGCAAGAGTATAACCACACTTCGTATATGCAGGGCTTGCTGATTTTGAATTGACCGAAGATACCGCACTTAAATGCCTAAGGACGAGTGGATACGGAGCGATTGGAGCAAGATCCAGGCCACGTTGCTCATTTGGCCAAGGACAAAGCGGCAACGGGTAGCCGAGGACTATGCGTGATTTTTAATCAAGGGGGCTTATTATGGAATTTGTCTATAGTTCGAGGTCCTGATAAGGACTAAGCATGCGCGGCGTGAGTAGTGAAGTACTAGGTTTGTATATAAATCTTGTGAATTTCATTGATCGAGATGCGAGTCCTTGTGCTTGTTGAACATTGAAATGAGGGTTCTTGTTTGTGTTAGATGCCAAGAGAAGAGTTCACTTTGAATGCCCGATTGTGACTGCCTCCAGTAATCGGCAGTGCCTTATGTTATATTTGGAGGGGTATAGATGCTGAGGCCGGAAACGGTCAGCTGTTTTCTAGTTAAACGTTAACTCTGTACAGTGGTGTTTCCCCTCGAACGCTTATATATATATAAAAAAAAAAACAAAACGATTTGCTAACCGGGTTTTCGGAGTGCCGTCGCACGTGAAGAAAATGCACAAACCTGTATTTTTCGTTTTTTTTTTTACTTGATCAAAAAAACTGAGTAATGACAAGTCCTCCAAAAAGTCGAAACGGCTGGGCCGTTGCGAAAGATTAAGTGTTACGTACGGAGAGAAATTTTTTCTCTCTCTCACTCTCTGACGTCGCACGAAATTTTCGAAGTGTTTGTCTCGAAAATCTGTATATACCAGACTCATTATTAAGATACTTTAGGTATTATATTTTCTCTGAGCTTTGAATAAACTAGCTACATATGTATTATTTTGTATGTATTCGTTTTGTTTCTAATGGGTTTTTAAACTATGAAAGATGGAATCTCTCATACGCACCCCAGTGGTTCCATGCTCGGGCGCTAAATGTAAGAAATTCTAAAGGAAGGATGAGGCTCAGCCCGTCCAGAACCACTTACAATATCTTACCACACGTGTGTATGTGTCCCAAGGTTAGGTGGGCGCCATTGGCGGTTTCGGGTTCTGACACAAAACTACTACTGCATTTTTTTGCACACAACGTTATACATTTATTTTTATTCAGTTTCGTTTATCATTCTATAACATCCTAATCCTACTAACCTAACAACGCACCGACTCTACTGTTGCAACATGTTGCAAATGGCCAGTTGACCCAATGTGCCGGGGCTGTGTCGAATTAACACTTGGATCTTGACTTGGTTTTTGCGATCTGCTAGGCTTTGTGGTCAGCGAACAACTTCCCTGGCGCAGTTGCTGCAGCAGCCCATAAGCGCTTGCGCAGCTCAATACCAGCTTTGCATGCATGTGCACCTGCAGGTGCTTTGCTTTGTGTGTACGTGTATGTTGCTGGTTAAACCATGCTGCCGGTTGATTATGCTGGGACATCTTTCCGGGACACATGCTGATGGGCCTCATCGTGCTGCTGGTCTTCTGTTGCTAACTCATGCCGTGGCTTGATGTTTTCGCTGGACCATGTTGCATGGGGCTAGTAAATGCATTACAGCTTGGAAATAATAAGAATAGAAATTTCAAGTGAGCGACTCAATTGTGAGGAGTTTTACTACTTTTACCAATTCCGCTATGTCTGGGCCTGGTGACAATCGATGCTCCCGTCTCCGGAGGGTTCTCTAAGAAGGCTAAGACCTGTTTAAAGCTCACCAGGGTGGGCTTCACAACGCTCGCTTCTACTAGTAATGGACTCTCCAAGTCAGCAAGATGTTGCTCCAAGTCCGCTCTCGGTGATCTTGTTTCAAGGGTAAGGCATTCCTCCAGTACTCGTCGTCGGTGTTCATTGGCTACACATAGTTTCCGTGGGATGTGCTCGTCCTCGACCTCCTCCTGGCTCAATTGTCGGTACAGCTTTTTATTATCTTGCGTGTAATCTGGGTATTTTTCGGGATTTTCTCTGACCTTGTGGTTTATGCATCTTCTGGAGCCATGAACACCTGGGTGGTTCTTCCTGGACTTCCTGCAGCGTATCCATCGGTTGTCGGGAAAGAGCACCGGCTACTATCGTCGGCTAACATAGGCGATGACGTGCTCTTCGCTATGTCAATACAGCTCCAAATCCGTAGTTGCTGGCGTCTGTCTGTAGCAAAAACTTATCCTCGAAAAAACGGGTTAGCGAGAACAGGCGCTTGCATAAGCAATACTTTGAGATCTCCGAATGACTGCTGCTGTGTGCTGCTCCAAACCCACTTCTTGCCTTTCTTGAGGAGAAGGGGACACAGATTGTACCACTGTTGCAAAGTTTGGTACAAAACTGCGATACCACGACGCGACTCCTAAACTTCGGCGAAGTTGTCGACAGTTGTTTATCGGCTGCAGTTCTTTGACGGCTGCCATTTTTTCGGGATAATGGTTCGCATGCTGGCTCGACGGATGGATGGTGTTCGACTTTGATGACCGCTGCTGCTTTAGGTACTTGCTTTGCTTCATGTTGAATCGCTGAAACATTTTGTTGGCGAGTTGTCCGCAAGTGGCATTAAAATTTTGTTCTTAGTTGTGTCAAGTGTTGATTCTGCATCTGGGGCTGCTCTTTGATAAATGGACGGGTCAATGGCCGTGGCGGATTTCGACCATTGTCGCATGTTGTCGAGTGTAGACGTCCCTGGTGGGCTGGGAAGCGTGTTCGTACTGTCGCCTGGCAAAGCATGGGGCTGCGATCTGATAGAATTTTGTGATATGGGGATATAGGCTTCTTGGCTATGCAGGTTTATTTTTTTTATCAGTGTCTTTGTCACATGCTTGTGTGTCCCGTCTGCCAACAAAATCCGTGTGTGTATGTCCCTCAAGTTATTTCCAGTGTCAAGGCGTTGCGCTAAATGTTCACTAATAAAGCTACGGGTAGCTCCTGCGTCGATCGTAGCTAACATGAGGTGTCCCTCTATCACCACTGAGGCAATGATCCCTCCTCTCTGTTGTTGCAATGGCTCTTCTCTTGTCGGGGGTTGGCTCCTGGGCTCACAGCTCGTTCGCCACGCGAGCGGAGCCGTGCTCTGTTTCCCGAAGCTTGGGCACGGCAACAACCCTTGGTGCGTATTACATTGCGCCCACAATCCCAAAAAAATAACAGTCTAGGATTTCGACAGTCTTTTGAAAAATGGCCAGATCCATCACATTTTCCGATAGGTCGGCATACATCTATTGGTGACTCAGACGCGGAGAACATCTGGTTTTTCACTTCGGCTGGTACGAAAGCGCCCTAGCAATTGAGGTGTCTCCTGGGTACTAAGGACGCGAATTCTGCCATGGAATCAGCTGGGTGTGACGTTGAGTATCACGGTCGCGGGCTACTTCGTAGTTGACCGCCAGGACCATTAACTGGGACAGAGTGGCGAATTCGTGTCGACGGCTGAACAGCTGGTACAGCGGCAAAAGATTTTCGTATAGGCGGTGGAGCTCACGTGCTTCATTATATTTCACTCGACGCATCATTAGTCGGAAATCGACCATCTATTCCTTAAACGGCTCCCTTAGGTATCTGGTATCTGGCTCTTCTGGTATCTGACTCGAATTTCGTCCTCTAGCTGTTGAAAATATCTTGGGGAAAGGAAGAAGTCCAGTAAATCTTTTTTGAAAGTCTTCCAAGTTGCTCCTTGTAGTCCGCTGATCCGGAACCAATCCCCTGCGAATCCAGACAAAAGGGATGACAAAGCTTCGGGCAAGCATATTCAATCAGTTAGGTATGTATCGGCTTTTCTTCTAATTGCTCCATAAATCGAATCGAGTTCGAGCTTCCATCGTAGAATATGGCCCATTTATGTAATTTATCCGGGAGACAAAAGCTCATCGGGCGAACTTCAGGCTGTTCCCGGCTCAAATACTGGTCCTCACCCATTTTGTGTTTGCGGAATAGGCAAATTAGCTAATCCGTCTCCGAGGAGTGGCTAAATGGCAGCTCGGCAACAGGGTCCTGCTTCTTTTCAAAGGGCTTGGCAAGGTTGCGCGAGAGCGAAAGTCCGGGATCGGTGCCTTTCTGAAGAAAACTTCTAGTTCAGCCAAGCGTAGTCTGATCTTCACGGTCAAATCTGGTTGATGGGCAAAGGAAGGCCAGCGAGATCGATTACTCCAATCCAAATTCTTTGGCCATCCTTTGTTATTCCTGTTCACGATGGTATCATATCCACTGGAATTACATTTTGAATTAAGTGTACTAATCAATGAAGCAAGAGTATAACCACACTTCGTATATGCAGGGCTTGCTGATTTTGAATTGACCGAAGATACCGCACTTAAATACCTAAGGACGAGTGGATACGGAGCGATTGGAGCAAGATCCAGGCCACGTTGCTCATCTGGCCAAGGACAAAGCGAACCCGGGTAGCCAAGGACTATGCGTGATTTTTTATCAATTGAGCTTATTATGGAACTTGTATATAGTTCGAGGGCCTGATAAGGACTAAGCATGCGCGGCGAGAGTAGTCAAGTAAGTTTGTATATAAATCTTGTGAATTTCAGATATCGAGATGCGAGTCCTTGTGCTTGTTGAACATTGAAATGAGGGTTCTTGTTTGTGTTAGATGCCAAGAGAAGAGTTCACTTTGAATGCCCGATTGTGACTGCCTCCAGTAATCGGCAGTGCCTTATGTTATATTTGGAGGGGTATAGATGCTGAGGCCGGAAACGGTCAGCTGTTTTCTGCTTAGCCGCTAACTCTATACAGTGGTGTTTCCTTTCGAACGCTTATAAATAAATAAAAAAAAAAAATAAAAAAACGATTTGCTAACCGGGTTTTTGGAGTGCCGTCGCACGTGAAGAAAATGCACAAGCCTGTATTTTTTCGTTTTATTTTTTTTACTTAATGAAAAAAGAAACAGTATTTTCTACTGTGCGTAATGACAAGTTCTCCAATAAATCGGAACGGCTGGGCCGTTGCTAAAGGTTAAGTGTTAAGTGCGGAGAAAAATGTTCTCTCTCTCTGACGTCGCAGGAGATTTTTGAAATGTTTGTCTCGAAAATCTGTGTACACCAAACTCAATAATAAGATACTTTAGGTATTATATTTTCTCTGAGCTTTGAATAAATTAGCTACATATGTATTGGCCTTATCTGAGGTAATTAATTTTCCGCTTCCCCTACTGCGTTTTGTTTCTAATGGGTTTTTAAACTATTAAAGATGGAATCTCTCATACGTGCCCCATTGGTTCCGTGCTCGGGCGCTAAATGTAAGAAAGTTCTAAGCCTGTGGCTCACCCGTCCAGGACCATTTACAATAAGATTTGTACAATGCTGCGACTCGTGGGGCGAGAGAACCGGCATAAATGGAACCGATCGCAGGCTTGCTCGAGGGAAATACGAGGCAATGCGTTGACCGACGAGGAAAGCACCAGGAAGGTACTTTATGCACCAGGACGCACCAGGAATGTACTTTATGTATCTCTATATGTATCTCTATCTTGGGATGATGAGAGTGAATTGACTCAACTCTAGCGTACAAAAGGAAGTATCTTTCCACACTTGTGTGTGTGTCCCAAGGTTAGGTGGGAGCTATTGGTGGAATCGGGTTCTGACACAAAACTACTACTGCAGTTTCTTTTCACACAACGTTATACATTTTTTTTATTCAGCTTCGTTCATCTTTCTATAACAGCCTAATCCTACTAACCTAGCAATGCACCGACTCTACTGTTGCAGCATGTGGCAAATGGCCAGTTGACCCAATGTGCCGGGGCTCTGTGTCGAAATAACATTCGCGTAGCACGTAGTCGAGGCGAGGGGCTCTTATCTTGGATCTTGACTTGAGTGAACAACTTCCCGGGCGCAGTCGCTACAGCAGCCCACTGACGCAAATTCTGGAGCCAGGCATCGCTGCCAACGTTGACGTCGCATGATAAGCTCGCTTCTTCATAAAAAGGCGCGCAGCCGATCTTCTTCTTGTTGACATCTGCCTTTCTCGCCGGTTGTCTATGCGTCAGCCGAGATAAGTGATTTCGCAGCCGACCTTGCAAACTTCCAGCTTTGCCTGTGTGTGTCACTGCATTGTTGCGTTAGAAAGGGTATAAAGGCGCCGCCGCTCTGCTTCCTGTTGCTGTCTCCCTCAGATAAGCGCTTGCGCAGCTCAATACCAGCTTTGCATGCATGTGCACCTGCAGGTGCTTTGCTTTGTGTGTACGTGTATGTTGCTGGACGAACCATGCTGCCGGTTGATGATGCTGGGACATCTTTGGGTCTCATCGTGCTGCTGGTCTTCTGTTGCTAACACATGCCGTGGCTTGATGTTTTCGCTGGACCATGTTGCTGAGTCTAATTTTTAATTACTATGGGGCTAGTAAATGCATTAAAACTTTTTTTTGTTTTAAACTTTTATATTTTGGTTACAAAGTCTATATAGTCGCTTCTTGCGGAATTGCTTACAAACTAACCTAACCTAACCTAAAGAAAAATGTAATAAGGCATACAAACTAGACTTAATAATAATAATGTGAAAACAGGTTGGATATAATAAGAATAGAAATTTCAAGTGGGCGACTCAATTGTAAAGAGTTTTACTACTTTTACCAATTCCGCTATGTCTGGGCCTGGTGACAACCGATGCTTCCGTCTCCGGAGGGTTGTCCAAGAAGGCTAAGACCTGTTTAAAGTTCACCAGTGGGTGGACTCTCCAAGTCAGCAAGAAGTTGCCCCAAGTCCGCTCTCGGTGATCTTGTTTCAAGGGTAAGCTCGTATGCACAGTATGCTCTTGAGCTTTTACTTCGAACGCAAAATGGTCACCTGAGTTTTTCCCCTCTGCCTCATCAGCGGAGCTGATGCCTGATTATACAGCGGCTTTGATCGTCCACTAATTGTAAGCACTAATTGTTGTTCTTGTTGTTGCTGGATGTTGCTTGGATGTCAGCAGGTTGAGGCTCAAGACTGTTTCGAGCCAATTTGCGGCACCTGGCTTCAGCCGTCTAGGTCTGTTGGCCACCAGGGCTAGCTACTGGTGTCACAGCGGTGTCCATAGTCTATAACCTCCTCGTTGGATGACAATGCCATCCCCTCGTCAGGTGCCACTTTGAGGCTGGCTTTGCTATCTATCGTCATTTGGTTGCGGTGGCAGGGTGGCGCAAAGAATGTTCAATGCTCGTATGCAGGCCCGTGTATCAGCATGTGCAAGGCCACTGATTCCATCGGGACTGCTCCGTGGTGAATTCAGTAGCTGGTCGCAGTAGCTGGTTGGAGTAGCTGGTCGGAGTACCTGAATGACCGAGGCGGTCGAGTGTGATCCTAGGGCTGCAATCGGCGCAGTGGTATATTCCGATACTGATATTTCCACCCACATCCCGGTGTCCACACTCCATGATAGGAGACGGAGGAACGGAGAGAGCCAAATGGACTCACTTAACAGACAACACTGGATCTCATGATTGGTATCATCATCGTCGCTGTTCCAGCGATCATATTCAGGGCTGCAGTCCATATACTCTTTATCTGCCAATGCTGTTTGTGATGAGAGGTGTGTAAATACTAGATCTTAGGTGCTTAATAAGCTCTACCTAGGGTGCGGTGTTGCATAAAAACAAAAGTATATCTGCTATAATCAACTGTGTACTACGAAATTTAAATATAAACTACTACTGACATGGAAAGTGAGATGGAAGCCCCCTTAAGTGGACCCGGAAAACAATTCCCCGTCGAAGGCGTATACATGCTCGTGCATCCGAGGCTTACATCATCATATAATGCTGCTGGATCTTCACCCTTGGACAACAAAAGCTGGACTGAATCCGGTTGTGTCCGACACATTTGTACGAACGGACACTGGTATTTGTGGTAATAGAGCGGTCCAGCTGTGATATTCTTCAATGTATTGCGCCACCATCGTTTATATACGGCGGTTCTGATCTGCTGTTGAATTGTGTGCCATTACCGCAAACAAAACGGCGTGGTATTCCGAAACGGCTGAAGATGCGTCTTCGTCTGAAAGCTCGGTCGAGGTGAGCTGTAGTAGCCTTTCGAACCAGGGCAAGCTCCACCCATTTGGAGAACAAGTCAAACAACACAAATATAACATGATTTCTCAGTTTTCGGAGCAGGGAAAAGGGACAATGAAATCGGCGCATAGCGTGTGAAAAGATTTCTCGACTTGTCGCGTCAGCATTTTTCCTGCGGGCTTCAGTTGACTAACTTTGTGTTTCTGGTACGCCTCGCATTTGCGAACATATCGTACCATGTCTCGGAATAACCCTGGCCAAGGACACGAGTCTTAGTCTTTCGTAAGCCCAAATCTCCGGCTCTGGGATGGTCGTGGCATTTCTATAGTACTCGTCGTCAGTGTTCATTGGCTACACATAGTTTCCATGGTATGTGAACCTCCTCGACCTCCTCTTGGCCGTAATGTCGGTAAAGCTGGTTGTTCTCTTGCGTGTAATCTGGGTATTTTCCGGATTTTCTTTGACCTTGTGCTTTGTGCTTCTCCGGAGCCATGGGCATCTGGGTGGTTCTTCCTGGACTTGCTTCAAATTCTCTCGAAAATAGTGAACATCAAACATCGGTGGATACATCGAAGCGATAACTCTCCAAATAGCAACGTAGCTTCCGTATGGCCCACACATTGGCAAAGTATGCCTTTTCGGTGACTGTGTGTTTTCGTCTGCTTTCAATAGTCATCGGCTGGCATAGGCGATGAAGCGCTCTTCTCTGTGTCAATACAGCTCCAAGTCCGTAGTAGCTGTCGTCTGTCTGTAACAAAAACTTATCCTTGAAATCCGCGTAAGAGAGTACAGGTGCTTGCATAAGCAATACTTTGACCTCTCCGAATGCCTGCTGCTCTGCGCTGCTCAATGCCCACTTCTTTCCTTTCTTGCAAAGTTTAGTACAAACCTGCGACACCGCAAGGCGACTCCTAAACATCGGCGTAGTTCTCGACAGTTGTTGATCGGCTGAAGTTCCTTGATGGCTGCCATTTTTTCGGGATCACATGGCATACACACGTATGCCCTGCTCGCTGAGCCGAAGTGAAAACGGCGCATTTTAAGCGTGGGTTGGCTGCTCGAAGTCGTCGAAAAACTTCCTTTAGGTTCTGGACGTGGTCCTCTAAAGTGATACCTATGACAATGATGTCATCCAGGTACGCAAAGGCATGAGGTTCCATATCCGGGCAGATAATACTACCTAAGGCTCTTTAGAAAGTCGTCGGAGCCGAATGCAAAGCAAAGGGCATCACTTTCCAATGGAAAGGTAAAAGCGGTTGCATGCCACCATGGGTATCTGCCAATACCCACTCTTGGATTGTCTAATGATTCCAAATAAATTATCGATATGGAAATCAATTAATTTGCAGTCCAAATGGTATACACTGCCCGACAACCGATTAGCACACACTATGCTCCGCGTCTTAGGAGCTTAATATCACGAAAACGAATAAAGCTTTCGATATGCATTTTTTTGTCATTTAAAAAATATTAAATTCTACATGAGATTTAATAATCGATAAGATATTAACTTTATTAATAACATTTTAAATGAATTTAAATGAACTTAACATAAAAAATGTACTTTAATTTTTGCGACATTTGATTAGCACAGTCACTTGAAAAATTTAAATAACAAAAAAAAAAAATGGATAAAAAATTGTATTCATATTACATTAATTTCAATATTTTCGTTTTTTTTTTTTAACAACATTTAATAATGTGTTGAGTATGACTTCGTACATCCGCTTGGGTAAGGAGTCATATAATTTTTTTAATGTAATTGAGTGAAATAGCCTCCCAGGACCTCTTTATTCCTTCAATGAGTTGAGCTTCAGTTGAATATTGTCTGCCGGACTCGTACACTTTGCGTGCTAACCATCCCAAAAACATTTTCTATAATGTTCAGGTCGGGTGAGTAAGGCTGTCAGCAATTCAACGTTCTGACCCTCAATAGTCCTTTATTGGACGAACAGCCCAAACAACAGGTGACTGCAACGCCTTTGGACGAGGCCCCATCCACGTCTAAGGCGGCCGCCGCCAAGGCAGCCGCCACGAAAAAGCATTCGGCATGCCAGGTAGCCTATCAAACCAATTCGAAAAACTTCTGGGATGTTGTGCTCAACATTGATCGTCAGACGCCTGTGCGGATGGGCCAAGTGGCCAATTTCCCGCTAGTGTCGCAGCCCGCCTGGGAGTGGCAGAGCAACTGCAGCGACTTCCTCTCCCTCAGTGATTCGCCCTTCGGGCAGCTGCTGGAGATGCTGCCCTACAAGGTGATTTGCCGTTCGCCTCATCTCACCCATATGCTGGTTAAGCTATTGGCCTCGCTCAGCATTGATCTGCCCAAGGAGGGCACCTGCCCTTGCCCATATCCGACCAGATGCCGATGCCCACCCTCATACCAATCCAGAATGCCACCGCCGCTGCCATGAACTTCCCATCTTATGCTGGAGGAGCGGCCATGCCCGACGACCCGACTGCCACGGGCTCGGGAGATGCACTGCTGCCACCCAGCAATGTGAAGATGCCGCCTCTCAGCATGGCGCCAACCAAGTCGCGCCGCAAAATTTATTCAAAGAACTTCTCGCATCTCCAACTGGTCAACGAAGTGCTGACCCACCAGTGCGGCACCACCGAGGGTCTGGACAACGTGGCCAAGCTGATTGTCAATCTCACACAGTGCTCGCAGGCCTCCCATGCTATCTTTATTCAGTACTTGACGGCGGCCATCCTTGGCCTGGCCGAAGAGGTGCGTCAAGCCATCCAGACGCTTCTGAACGAGATTCGCGCCTATAATGCACTCGGCACCCAGCCGAGCACCTCTCAGCAAGCGGGTGCGGGATCGGCTCCGGCATCCGCCGTGCTCCAACATAACCGTCCACGAGGGCATCATGCAGGAACGCTTTACGGCAGAGCATGTCATCATATCGGCCCCCAAAAATGCCAAGCCCACCTGTGAACTACAGCTGCCGTCAATGAAGAAGCTCATGTCCAACACATCTGTTCAGCCCTATTTCCTGCGCACCCTGAAGATCTTTATGCAGGTGCGGGACATGTACGAGGCGCAGAATGTTAATGTCAATGGGAATGGGAATGATGACGAAGATATTATTGACATCGAGGGCGATGGCGGTGCCGCTGGTGGCAGTAGCTCTGATCACACAGCAGCCAATGCATTTGGCATTGAAACAAACACCACCACCGCCTTGCCCACATCTACATCTGTTACAATCCTAGCTGTGTGAATTGGAGCGTTATCCTGCTGGAACTTCAATTCCAAGGTTCCAAAAATATCCTTGATTGCAGGAAAAGCCGTTTTCAGTACTTCTTTGTACGCAATGGCATTCATACGGCTGGTTAGAAATTGCAGCTCTATGGTGCCAAAGTAGGAAATAGCTCCCCACACCATGACACCGCCGGCACGGCTGTGCAATCGATCAAGAGTATGCTCTTCCTTTCTGAGATCATGAAAGCAGTAGGCATAGCCATCAGGAACCTCCAAATTGAACTTTTTCTCATCCGAAAAGGTTTAGAGCAGGTTTTTTTAATTCTAGACGTTTCATATGTTCAGCATTCGAAATAACTCTTTGTACAGTCCGAACGCATGCTTTAACACCAGTTTTTATTTTATTTTAGCGGCTGAGTCGTGAGAATTAGATGCGTGCCTCAATATAATTCGCTTGGCGGTTGGTGTTATTACTGATGAGGGCAGACCTTTCACGTTTTTTCTATAGGTTTCCTCATTGTTTAAGTATGCGGTAATAACTTTACGGCTGCTTTAATATTTTTTTATATTTGAAGTATCGAGTGACCGCACTCCCTGTAAGCCTTTATTTTGCCTTTTTGAGTCAAAGGTTTTACTTTTTACATTACTTCTTTATTTTATTGATAATTGATCACAATAAATAAATAATAATTTTAATCAGCCAAACACGACAGCTTACACGCAAAAATTGATACTAAAGCAAAAATGTGCTAATCGGTTGTCGCAAAAAAAAATGCATGCATTTTTGTCGCACTTTCAAGAAAATAGCAAAACAAAATAACGGTGCACTTCCAGAACTCAAAGTTACTCTCAGAATGAGTAAAAATAATGAAGAATAAAAGAGACAAAAGAAGGGCATGAAAAGATTACAGTTATTTGCCTTTAAACAGATAGGTTAGACGGTGTGCTAATCGATTGTCTGGCAGTGTATATATGGATATATCGGCTTATCCATATATCGATATGATAGCCGTCTACTTTCTGTTGGGCGATGTACTACATTCTATACGTTTAGACAGCCATGTATGTATATCCATAATAATCGATCAATTTGTTTTCCATGCCGATATGAGGCCCCCGTTTCCGCCAGCCGATTTACTAAAAAAGATTCAATATAAATTATTGATATTTAAATCGATTAATTTGTTTTCCACATATCAATATGCTACGGCTTCACCTTCTGTTGGGCAACATTAGTACAGTCTAAAAGAATTTTACATTTGTAGGAAACAATGCATATCGATCATTATCGATATATCAACTTTTTCATACCGATATAAGGCATTTGATGTTAGTCTAGCCGTTAATAGTATGCTAAAAAAAATTGCAAATAAATTATCGATATGTAAATCAATTAATCTACTTTCCAAACGATAAAAATATTGATATATTGCATAGCTCTTTAGCTTCTGTTAGGCGATATAAGTACATTTATACATATCTAGAAAACGATTTTGTCGATATTTATCGATATATAAGTTTTCCCCTACCGATATTTAAACTTAATCTTCCCCTAGCCGATATTAGTTGTCTAAAATGATTCCAAATAAATAATCGATATTCCCAACGATTAATTTGCTTTCAAGACTATAAATATCGATATTTCTGATTGTGCATATGTTGATATAACAGCTATATTAGTACATCTTAGCATTTTTTAGAAAACGACCTTGATTCTTTCCAATCATGTTGTCAGGTCAACTTACTAAATCTCAACTGCTATACAATAACAAAAAAGTGTCACTAGGACGCCCACTATTTGTATGTCCATCTCACGGATTTTGTCAAGTACATCGAAGAACTTTTGTAAATTATTACGTATGTCCTCGTCGTTTTGCATTTTAGCAATATCAGAGATTTTAACAAATGTGCTTTCGCTATTACGCGACATTTTGATTGATATTCACTGTCAAATTTTTTTTACCAGCTTTTTCGCAATGCCTTAGTTCAGACTTTTCAATCAAATCGATATAACTAAGTCCGTCCGTCTGTTTCAACATAAAAATCTCAGAAGTCTCAAAAGCTACAATGCTGAAAATTTTACCAGATGCTTCTTTTGCTGGCACGCTGGTAAAGTTCGAGTTTAATGAAAATCGGACAACTATATCATATAAGTCCCATATAACCGACTGCTCCGTTTCTGTTTTTCATCCAAATCAAACCAAATTCAGTTTGTATCCATTTGAGGAGACCCTTCATCCTCTGTTCTGATCAAGATCGGCAAATTATATCATACAGTTAATATATAACCGATTGTTTCGGAATGAGCACTTAGGACCATAACTTTTATGTTTTTCATCAAAATCAAATCAAATTCCGGTTGCATTCATTTGAGGAGACACCACGTTCCCTGGAATGATCTGATCAAGATCGGATAACTAAATCATATAGCTACCATATAACCGATATTTCCAGAATGAACACTTAGGACGATGGCTTTTCTCTTTTTCATCCAACGCAAACAAAATTCGGGTTGCAGCAGGCCCTACGTCTGCATGCCTGATCTGATCAAGATTGGACGTTTATGTTAGATACCTACCATATAACCGATTGTTCCGGAATGAACACTTAAGAGCATGACTTTTCTGTTTTTCATTCAAATCAAAACAAACTCGTATAATATTCCTTGTAACTAATGCATGCCCACACTCACCGACCACTTTTGCTCTAGATGGGTTATGTTTTTACTATGTGAATATGGTATAAAGGCTTTTTCCAGGGCTTTGTTGGTGGGCTCTCAGGTTCTTTGCACTGGCCGCTAACATATTTCCACTCATCGTTTTTGGTTAAAAGACCTTTCATTTGAATTTTCCATGTGTGGCTATATTCTAAAGTTGCAGCACTGTTGTTGTATTCCCTTTCCAACATAAGCTTTTGATTTTCGAATTTAACTATCTTGTATAGGCCTTTTTCAGAAATACTGTTTTTCCGTTTTGCAATACTTCTTTTTGATTTGCAAATCTTGACGTCGGTTTGCCTTCCTTGAGTCGCGCCCAATTACACAGACACACGCATTTGTTAAACACACACACTAAAGCGATTTACCGATTAGTCTTGCTTTTTGGCGCTCATATTCCTACTACATCAGCAGTTCTTGCGAAATTAACTTATTTGGTGTTTCACGAATTCGCTTGTCTTTTTTTTGGCGCAGTAGAATGCGCCCTATGTCCACAACCTTTAGGAGATCTCTAGGTCTAGAGGATCTGCTTGATGCTCGAGCCCTTAGTTATAAGAATAAGATAGTGCTGAAGAAAACATCGATATTAAATCGATAATCGATATCGCTCAAATTTTTTCAAACTTAATTTTTAATATACGTAATAAGATAAAATAACTAATAAGGTAAAATGCAATACATTTAAAATAATTAAGCTTACTAAATAAATCAAAATATATCGATATTTTTGGACATTGGTGTTGGCGCTACGTTGAAATGGAAACAGCTACCATGGATTTTCATTATGATTTCTTGGAAACAAACAAATCTCACAAGGTCCGCAATGGTCAATTAGATTCAACCTTGGCTCTCCGCCAATATTTTAATTTGGAAGGGAGCTTGAGCCCATTATATTACAGGAAAGTAAAACTACAATATCAACTTTGATACGATATAAATAAAAAAGAAGTAGTATCTCTACACACCTCAAAGGATGAGCACTTACAAAAATGCGTAAGAAAAATGTCTGCGTGATCTTACAACATCAACAGAAAGTGAGCGAATGTTCAGAAAAGCTGCATTAATAGTCAGCGAAAAAAGGATCTCGCTTAGAAAAAAATGACATATAAACTTATAATTAATTTGAGTTATTTAATGTTTTCGCTTTTTTAGTATTACGAAAACATTGAAATTAATATCTTGCAGATTCCTAAAATTATCCTTATTAATTTTAAAAATTGAAATTTATGACCGTTTCTTTTTACTTTATAAACATTCATTATCACAAATATGAAAAAGTGCGCCGCTGTATCGATATTATCGATGTTGAGATTCTTCTTGGGTAATAGAGTTGGCATACAATCGATGACACTATCGATATATATTGTATATTAATTTTGTCAGGAAGCCTGCAACGCACACAAGGAACGTTTCCGACTATTTAAAGTATATATATTCTTGATCAGCATGTTACAAAAATTTTTTTCATACTTTTGAGTGTTCCGAATTTTAAATAAATACTGAGTACGAGTGTCTTATAGTCTGAATATCGACTATAGCGTTCTTACTTGTTTTATTTTTTGCGATTCGTTTGTAAAGTTTTTAAACTTTTCTTTTTTTGAATGCGTTGTGGCTCCTGGGTCTGACTTGATTGAGGTTTGTCTTCGTTATTGTTTTTATACCATACACAAAATGGTATATTAATTTTGTCAAGAACTTTGCAAAGCACAGAAGGAAGCGTTTTTATATTCTTGATCAGCATGACAAGGGGAATCGATATCACCATGTGGGTCTGTACGTCCGTCTGTCTGTCCGTCCGTCCGCCTGTCTCAGAAATCTTTAGAGCTACAGAGCTGCAATTTTCACCAGATGCTTATATTGTCTGCACGCTGATTAAGTTCGAGTTTCATCCAGATCGCACAATTATTTCATATACCCCATAGACCATATTACCGATTTTCCGGAATAAATACTTGACAGCATAACTTTTCTGGTTTTCATCCAAATCAAAACAAATTCGTCTTGTATCTCTTGTATCGACTGTAGCCAAACTGTGTTTACAATGTGAATGGTATATAAGCTTCGGCAAGCCGAAGTTAGGCTTCCTTTCTTGTTATTATTTAAATAATAAATATGTTATATGTTGATACATAGCTTGTAAGTGATATTATTTTTTTTTATATGTTTCATATTGAATGTTAAGGTTTAATCTGTGAAATGTGAAATCGAATGGCGCCAAATCGATAGTTTGACAACTATTTGATTAATATCACTTATAAACAATCACAATATTAATATCACTTATAAATCACTTATAACAACAACATACCGGTTATAACAAGCGAATTTCGCTTATCACTTATTGCAACATCGCTTACCACAACATATCGGATAAAACAACCTTCTTTATGTAATTTTTTGCTTTATAACCGATACATGTGTGAGATATGTTAATGCTCAGAGAGACACTTATTGACAGTTCAGTTACCGTTCTTGTTTTGTTCTGGTATTCAGCTGCAACGCTCTCGAGATTTTGTTTTACCGTTGGGTGACATTCTACACGGTATAGTGAAAAAGGATGCCTACAGTATATTTCATCATATGTATGCCTCTTCCATTGCATATTCTATGCAAATGCCCACTTTCATTTTATGAGGTATTCTTTAAGCTCGTTTATCAGTAACTGTAGCAGCATTGGGCTTATTAAGCACACGCATTTGATAATTTGTTGTGCATAATCACATTGTGTTAAGAAACACTTAAAGATAAGCGTTTGCATTTCACATGATTTCTGAAGGCATGCAGTATAGGTTTACTTCGCCTGAAAAGATGGGCGTTTCGATGATGGAGGAACCAATGCAAGTTAAGCCAAAAAATTTGGTGTAATCACATTTACCATGCAGGCTTTAGCAAGTTCGATTTCATGTATGCGACCCCTTTATGCTTTATGTTATGCCCATGTTATGTATTGCTTAATTTACTCCCTGAAAGACCGAAAACATCTCGGCCTCAATTGCTGGTTACTGTACAATTTCATATTAAGAATAAAACAAAATTGATGGGTGCTCTCATACAAAATGTTTTTTTACGATTTTGTTTACAATTGTTATCCGATCTTAATGAAATTTGGCAAATCAGTAGATTATGTGCTAATACATATATTAACAGAGATTCAAATAAATGCGTTAAGATTTATGGAATATATAAGGTTTTTCGGGTTGCGGGGGCGGGAGGGGTGTGGCAAAATTTAAAAAATAAACAATCTGACGCCCCACAAGGGGATTGGGTATCCCTAGCTCTTACAGTCTCCGAGATGTAGGTGTTCATACGGACGGACAGACGGACATGGCTAGATCGACTCGGCTGTTGATGCTGATCAAGAATATATATATTTAATGGGGTTTAGACGCTTCCTTCTGCCTGTTACATACACTTCCACGAGTACAATATACTCGTTTACTCTACTAGAGTACGAATATAACAAGAAAGGAAGCTAACTTCGGGTAACCTTGCAGATTCATTTGAAATTCGGACAGCAGTTGAGGCTTCTAAGACTCACACTTTCCAAATTTGGTTTAATTCGTATAAGAACAAAAAAAACGCTATAGTCGATATTCCGACTATACGGTACTCGTACTCAGCATTTATTTTTTTGGGGGGTGTAGTGTTCTCATACAAATTTTTTTTACGATTTGGTCTAAAATTATTATCAGATCTTAACAAAACTAGATCATGTGTTTATGCATATATAAGCCGAGTTTAATCTAAATCTGTCAACAATTGTGGGGGATATAAGGACTTGCGATTGCGAGGGCGGGAGGGGGAATGACAAAAATTGTAAAACAAACCTGAGAGCACCCCACCCCCCAAAAAAAAAAAAGAAATTTAAATTCGTTTGAAGGTGTTCAATATTGAATAAATGCTGAATATGAGTATCTTATAGTCGGAATATCGACTATAACGACTATTTTATTGTCAAACCGCAAGTCCTGTAGTGGATGCTTCGATTTTTCGAATATCTTGAAACCCATCGGTGAAGATCGGTGAGACAATGGACTCTGCATTGTCTGACAGGATGGTGAATGTATTGTCCTTAATGACTGAGAGAATGGAGACTGGGCTCTCCATTCAATTGAAGATCGATTGTTCGAGCTGATTGGACGATTGAACAATTTGGGGCCAATAAATTTCAATTGTCTACATATATATAAATGAATTAGTCAGTAATATAACACATGGCAATTATATTTGCTTACCAACACCGTTGAAGCCACCAGAAATGGCGTAGACTGCTGAATCTTCAATAATTGGCAGTGGTGATCGGCGAATTTTTACGGTTTACCGTGTAGGTTCAGATTAGTGTGCATAACTTTGCACATTTTTTTTATTAGTTATAGTCGGGACGTTGACGTACAATGAGCAGCTCTTTTAAGTGGATCCGCATGACACCAAGGCGCGCGGCTTATTACGCGCGAAACCCAGGCTAGAAGCTACCACCTCCCGCCCAACCGGCTGAGGGACGCAGCCGCATAACGAGCGACACCAATCGCGAAGACAGAAAAAATTAAAGGAAACCAAAAAATACTAAAAGCCATAAACGACTTACATTATCTACTGTTACTAATAGAGTTATTAATAAAGTTAAAGATATTGTCGTAGTTAAAACAAAGGACACGAAAAGGTTCATGCAAGATTAAATTACAGATAGAAGATATATAGGAACATAATTTTTAGTAGTTCTATGAGGTACACAAAAACTTATTTGGCTCATTAAAGTCGGAGAGTCAATTTCACCATAAATCAGCTTATGTATAAAGATAACATTTAGCAAAATTCTACGATATTAGCAGAAGCCTACTTGAATATGAAGGGAGTGGGCTATTGGGGTTTCAATTCAACCCACGGAGAGCAAAGAGAAAGTATTATATTGTGGACACCAAACACACTATGCGTACTCCAAAATGGGTCGGACCAGAGATGTACAGAGTAATTTAGTTGTATAAGAATCATCAAATTCCGTCGACTATCGCTTAACAAAACCCAGAACACCCACAGCCTTATTGACGGTAATTGAATTGAGAAAATCGAATTTCAATGTAGGGTCTAAAAGAACACCCAACCCATCAACTGTGTCAATCCGATGAAGGGGCATATCGTTAAGAAGGTACGATGTTTGAAGCGGTGTGCTATGACAAAACGACTCTACCGCACTAGCCATATCTGTATAAGTGTAGAAATATGACCAGTCTGATTGAAGAATGACATCGTTAATGCTACCGAAATCAGCCTTTCTAAATGTCTAGCTGACAAGTTGGAAGACGCAGATACAGCAGGAATATAAATATCCATAGGAACGTGTAATGATTGGTGCAACGGGTCTTCAGGGAGAAAAAGCGGACTGACTCTAGAGACCATTGAATTGGAAGGGTCAGAAGCAAATATCAAAGCAAGTTGGCGATTAATGAGTTTCTTACAAAACTAATTGGAGATAAGGACGATTAAAGTAGGCCATCAAAAAATTGATGTTACCTCGAAAGTCGGCTCAGTCGATCTCAGCGGACCACAAGACAATTGATCAGTATCAAAAAGCATTGACGCGATCGATTGAATTACATTAAGATGATCCAAGTAAACAGAAATATCAGAACGTGGAGGAATGTAAGAGGCAGTGATAAATTTCATTGCGAAAATTAAGGGGGATTTGTTTTGATGAAAGTCCCGAATCAACAGCCATCAGTACACTTATAGGCGTTATAATTATTTTAAAAAAATAGCTGAGTCTAAGATATCAGGTTTTATTCATGTATTAGTAAACATTAAAAAAGGATAGGCTATCAGGTAAAGCTTAGGGAGGTTCGATTTAAGGAATCTTACATTTTGGTATTCGAGAAAAAAAGATGAAGTTAGTTTTTTGAAACTATATTAGACGGTACGGATTCTGCGGCAGCAGGGGGCTAAACGGTAGCCGATTTCTGGTTCTGGCTTTAAATGCCCTCACGACTAGGTGCTCAGGCCAGAAAGTTTTTTAACAGATTGTATCAAAAGAGTAATCCGGAACACTATATTGAAAGAAGCTATATTGCATGTAACATTAAAGTAATCTTTTCTACTTTAATCCTCGAACTATCTGAACCAGTTTTGGCCTGGACATAGGCTGAAACATCTTCTGATGTATAATCTACGGCTAGTCTAGAAATAAAGACCATTTTCGGCTTTGATACGCCGTCTAGGCCTAGATCTAGGCATAGTGGCCACAGCAGTAGGTATGCTGCAGTCGGAAATATTCCACGTTACCGAGGGCGCGACATTGGAAAGTCTGACAGGGGTATACATTTTTTACCTTTGCCCAGACGAAGAACTATCAATTTCTGTGACATCCACATTCTCTAGATTGGCCGGAGGGCCTATCTCCATTAAAGCGTCCCCACTAGACAGCCGCTTTACCGGCTGCTGGCTGTAACCATCGAGCTGACTAGGTGTTCGAAAGATAGAATATGGAGTAGTTGGCTCAGGAGTTTTTGGCACCATAACGACAGGGTCGACAGAGTCTTTATCTAGACCAGATCTACCCAGATCGTATACTTACCTATGTTTAAGAGACTCCATATTAAAAGATGTGAAATTGGATGCGAGCGTTGAGAATGACGTATTTAATTGGTTAAAGCCAACGTGGAGATCATTAAAGCCTTCCTTGGATTCTTTAAAAACGAAGGCTTCAGTAGGCCGACACAACTCACATGTAAATTTCAAATCATGATCATTTGTTAAATAATCGCTTACACGGTTGGCACATTTGTAATGAATGGTGTTACGAAAAAGCCTACAGAAAAGCATAGGCTCGGTAGAATTAGCTTTTAAAGCGCACCTTTTTTTAAAGCACTAGGAATGTTAAATTTCTCACCGGGTGGCTGGTAGCAGACGAACTGAATATGTGACGACACAACAACAAACAACACAATATAGCTATAGCTAATTACAGCAAGCAATGAAGAGTTTAAAAATAGCACAAGCTAACAAGTAGACCGCAAGCACAAAGAAAAACAAACACAGCACGATAAACACAAAAGAAAACAGCCAACTGCTTACAATATGTGATTATGCACAGCTTATGGTCTTATTTACACAATACAAAATAATGAAATGCAGTTTTACTTACGTGTACTTAAATGTTTACGTTAAAATCGAAACCGAAATTAAGCACTATACAAGAAAACTCAGGCACAACTTAAAAATTGATACACGAACGCAAAATTAGCACAATACGGGAGACTGAAAAAAGGCAACCGCTAGAGCGAAAGTCAGAGAGCGAGTTTTCAACATTACTGTCTATAAATGATGCAGTATCAGCATCCTCTAATGCAGTGAACAGAACTTCGTCATTATTAAAGTCGTCATCCTCGTCGTCACTTAATATGTTTGACACTTCCTCATCCGAAGGGACTGACTCAAACAACTCCAGCAACTGCTCATCTGACAAGTCGGACAACTTGAAACGAGCCCGCTTGCCATTTCTTTTAATATTCAATTTTTTATTAAGAAAAATCATGCCATAAACAAAAACCAGTACATAAATTGCAAAGTAGTTGTGAAGTATCTGCTGGAAACATAAGTTAACTTAGAGCCCCAAAAGTGTCTCTAGGCTCTTATCACCATTTCACTGCTACAACGCATATCTGTTAAATATTTCACGAAAAAAACTATGAGCTAGCTTTGTTTTATATATTTATTTTTATTAGCAGAACAAAACACAACATGCTGCACGTCAATCTTCGCGCACCAAATAAAACATGTTCTGTGCAAATGAAAGTAAAAAGTACCGGGAAAAGTTTCTGAGAGCTATCAAAGCTTCTACACGTACTTTAGTGATTGTTATTAACTGCCGTACAGTATTCAAATAATGTAATAGCTCTTATTTTTTTTCGCAAATGTGAATAACATAAGTGTCAAGATTTTTTTACGTGTTAGAGGTTTGAATAAATCGTTTTTGTTTTTTAAATGTCTATTTCAGCCAAAACCACATATAATAACAAAATTTGTTTTTAATTGCTTTTGAAGAATATAATGTGTACATAATCACCTGAAAATATAGGTAATTGATGAAATTAGTCAGTCATACAGAGCACACGTGTCTGCGCTTATCGTGTAATACTTCTAAAAAGAACAGCACAAAACAAAATTCCAAAAATTTACAAAAACAAAACGCAGTGTAATCTAATTATAGAACAGACAACTGTTAACCATCCAACGGCAAGAAACAACAACAACTAAATAAAAAACAAAAAAAGTCATACAATGCGGTATCCACCAGACCTGGGCCGCAGGTCTAATACCCTACTATTTAAAATAGAAAAATCAAAATCCCTAACTAATCAATGTGTCGGACCTAAATACTTAATTAAGAAACGCACTGATGACAATAAAACGCTAGCATATTATTCACCTTTCCAAATTAAAAAAACCATCGATAACTTGTGCGGTGGTGAAGTGGAAGAGTGCAAACTCTTAGCAAGCGGAGCATACGAAATAAAAACAAAAACAATGCATCAAGTCTCCAAACTCATTCAGTTAATATCACTAGACAACTAAACCAATGTAGAAGTCTCAGAACATAAGCACGCAACTTCACCAAAGGTGTTATATACTGCAACAACCTGCGCGAAATCCAAGAACTCAAAAAAGACAAATTTATAGAAGTAAAAAAAAACTTAAAAAACAACAAGACAAACTTCAGGAAACCGGCTTAATAATGCTTACTTTCGCAACAATCAACTTACCAGCAGATATTAAAATTGGTTGCCTGTTAACTTTTACGCCCGTATATACCACTACCACTACGAAGCCGCAATTGTGACAGAATTGGACACCCTACAAAGTTCTGCAAGAGCGAAAAAATGTGCCTAGACTGCGGAATCGTCGACCACAAAAACACAGAAGATGAGAAATGCACCAATACCAAAATCTGTATAAACTGTAAGGAAAGCAAATTACTAACTTATCATCATAGTATTTTTGATCGCAACTGCCCTACCTTTATCAAAAACAAAGAAATACAAGCCATATGCACCATCGAAAAGACATCGTTGAAAGAAGCACACCAATTATACAATGAAAGGCACAAACTACAACAACTTAACTGACAAGACAACAACGTCAACCTTCAAGTTTGGACCAGCATCGTAACCCAACCGACACCACCAGGAAAGTATTACAATACGAAGACTCCAGCACAAGCCTCTCACCGTCAACGTCAACAAAAACAAATACCTACCTACCCGCCTCATCTCAACTTGACTCCCAAATAATTAATGAAACTAAGCTTAGAATATTCGAAAAAAACAATAACAATTCAACATTAACAACCCCACTTAAATCTAAAAACTTAAAAAAACAAAACAAAAACGTACACAATTTTAGCAACCTAAAGGACGAATCAGAAATGATCATAGAAGACGATTCAACATAGCAATTCTGATATAATCACACAGCAGGGGGCCGGGGCGCGGGCCTCCGATGGGCATGTGGGCTACATTATTAGCATTAATGCATTCATCGCACCACAAGCCGCGACACCCCATAACTGCCGAACAGCTATGAGATGCTGAGATGCTGCTCACTGATTCCTCAAAAGCCAAAAAGTAAGAACTATGATCAGGTACAATTATTAATAAAAAGTTTTCCCCACAAATCTTAAGCCTTCAGAAAACCCACTTCCACAGTAGTTCACAATTTCCTATCCCAATAAACTACACTTGCTACAGCAAAAATTCATCCACGGCATGCTAATCCACAACTCTTTAGAGCCCAGAGAAGTGCCCCTTAACCAAGTTTTTGACTCTGTCGAAGTAGAAATTCAATCAAAAATTCTTTTCAACGTCATTTCATCCTACATCCCTTTCAACGTCATTTCATCCCAATTCTCAAACCATCCTCCCAAAAAACTGAAGTAACCTCATACGGATCTATATCGCTAACCCCTGCCTGTTAAAAGTATTGGACAAAATAATTGCAAAAAGACTGTGGTGGTTTGTTACCAACAACAAACTCATACACAACAGTCAAGTTGGTTTCAAGAAAGGCAAATCAACTATAGATAGCCTACTTTTCGTAGACCATCTCATAGCTAGAACGCTAGAAAAATAAGTCAGACATCAATAATTGAGTTCGCCAAAGCTTTCGACAGAATAGGGTTACACACCATACTCGAACAACTAAAAATATGGCAAATCGGACCCAAAATATACAGCTACGTTAAAAACTTCATGACTAACAGAAAAATTATAACTAAAATGGAACAAAATTACTCAACAGCGCAACCACTACACAATGGCATTCCACAAGGCTCTCCCCTCTCTGTAATTCTCTTCATCATAGCATACAACAAACTGACCTCAACCATATCCTTGCATAAAAACATTCAAGTTAGCGCATATGCTGATGACTTCAACCAAATCCTTAAAATCCCTAACTCCAAAAACCAAGACATCGATCTAACACTACTGTTTTCCCAAATATCAGAATGGTGCGAATACTCCGGAGCCCAGTTATCAACAACAAAATGTAAACACCTACATGTCTGTCGCATACACAACTGCTCTTGCAACGTCCGTTCTGACAACCTCCAGATAACAAACGTTAACAGCATAAAACTCGTTGGTATCATCTTTAACAACAGATACAACTGGAACGCTCACGTAAAATCCTTAAGAACTTCACTAGACAAAAAACTTAACATTATAAAATGCCTTTCCAACTCCAAACTCAATTGCCAAAAATCGATTACTGTCTCAGAGCCCCAGAGTACCTCCCGACCCCTCAATTCAATTACCAATTCCGCATTAAGGCTAGCACTGGGTGCTTTCAGAACTACTCCAGCCAATAACATGCTATATGAGACACAAATACCTCATATACACATAAGAAACACAATATAATTAAAACAGGCATAATACCCTCTTCTTAACAGTTTTGTCAGCTGAAGCCATTGCAATTACAGAAGCCTTCAATACTTTCAAAAACAAACCTGGCAAATACGCAATATATACTGAGTCCCTTTCAACTATAGACGCTATAAAAAATACCAGCAACTCCGACTAGTACCCATCCATCATCCGAAGCACCCTCACCAAACACCACCCAAAATTCAAAATCATTTGGATTCCCGGCCATGTAGTCATTAGAGGTGGGAAACTATCGATAGTCGGAAGCATCGATGGCCGCTGATAGTTTTTCCAAAAACATCGATGAGCGCCAATAGTTTTTTCAAAGCCATCGATAGTGGACGATAGTGACATCAATAGTGTCTCGATAGTACCCAATATAAAAACTGTAGTTAAGTATTTAAAAACTTGGCCTGCTCGATGTTTTAAACAATTAAAACTCTTCAAAATCGGTTATTATAAAATGGCTTTAAAACATAGCTTTTGGGTAGTAGTTATTTATTTTGTAAATATTTATTATTCTTCAGAATAAGCAAAGTGAATATAAGCTTAAACAAATCATTTATCAAGATAAATTCAAGGTAAAATAAAAATTAAAAAATAGAAAATAATAATAAGTATTCATACTTCAATTGACAACTTGCTTGTGTTTTTAGGGTTTTGTTTGTTGTTGTAAGTTGTAAGAAGAAATGCAAAGATTTTGATTGAGAAAAAGCAATACGTTGACATTCTCCTCTTTCAAACGTGTTCTGTGGTCCGAGACTATTTGTCCTGCCTTGCTAAAGACTCGCTCTGACTCCACAGATGTTGCCGGAATGCACAAATATTTGAGCATTAGTGTTTTAATTGAAGGAAAATAAATCTGATAAGCATGAAATAGAGATTTATTTAAGAAGAACTAATATTAAGGTGTCTAAAGTTATTTTTTTTAATTTTACCTTTATCCATAATAAGGGATCCATTTCCTACGGCACAATGGCCCTTTCCAAAAACTGTCTCTTAATAATGCTCCAAGTCTACTAGATTCTTGATCCAGAAAATCAAAACGAGGGACCCTCTTAGTTGTTGGGATGACTTCCAAATTCTAAAAACTAACTGCATTTTCCATGTTGCTTAAGGTTAGTAGCTCGTTTTCAATCACATGTGTCTTTCGAAATGCGGCGTTTACCTTTTAAAATACAAGAATTTTAATACAATTAATTGAAAGTGCTTCAACAGTGCCTTGTTAATTACCTTTTAGGAGAAATCGATCCATTTTTTTTAAGTTTACTTATGCACAGCACAATTTAATTAAACAATAGTTTCACTGCTGTTAACAAAATAATTTTGTTAAGTCAAGCGACGCCACAAATGAAGAAAAACGAGCAATTTATTTGAGTGATGTGTAAAGAGAACATTCGATGACACTATCGACCACTATCGTCAGTGCGGCACAATCGATAGAAGGCCGAGTCGATAGTTCTCCTCGTTGATAGTGCCCACCATCGATAAAATCGATAGTGGCATCGATTGTTTCCCGCCTCTAGTAGGCATCGGGGGTAATGAATTAGCTGACAGCGTCGCAAAAAATGCAACCAAATCCCCACTCATCCTTACCCCAAATTACAGCTTCCAAGACATTCAAAAATACCTAAAAAACACTCTTAATACAGAAACAAAAAATACTCTGCACAACACACCCGATTGGTATCAATCTATGCATCTAAATATGACCAACATCTCAAACTTAGATCACAATAACAAAATGTCAAGATACGACTAAATTAAAATTACAAGGCTCAGACTTGGCCATAACAACCGGACATACCAACACTACCCCAACCTGTCATCAGACAATACATGTGCATTCTGCATAAGCGCAATAGTATCTATTACCCATATCCTAAAAGAATGTCCATCTCTCAAAACATCGTACGCTCAAATATTTAAAAATAAGGACCCCATACAATTGTATTCTCAACCCACACCAAAAATACTACAATTATTTTAAAGTTCCTTAGACAAACAAATATAAATAAAATCTAGACATATCAAAGAGTCGAAGGCCTCAGCAGCCAGTACTCTATAATTAAGTTAATAGTTGTAATTTAATATAATAAGTTAACTGTATATAAATAAATAAATAAATTTGTATAGCTTAAATTTTTCAGTTTTGTTTACTAACTCTAGCGCTTGTGACAACCAAATTCCATCGTTCCCATGAAGGTTGCTGAAAGCGGTTTCGACTGCATGTGGTTTAAGGAACGATCTGCATTTTAGAGCTGCAAAACTATCGATTTTGTCATTATTCAATAGTTTCGAAGTTTTTAGAGAAAATGTTCGATACTATCGTTTGAATTTATAGATTTCACAGGTTAAAAATTGACAATCAAATTAAAACATTTATTCATGTATATCCATATAATAGAAAAAAAACAATAATTTCACTTAAAATCTAAGAAAATTTCGTCAGAGATCCACTTATTCTTGTGTATAAATGTAGATGTGGCAGGGGTGCAAAATACTTTTATGTTTCAGACTGACTTCATTTTGCTAAAAACAATAATATCTTTGTTTATCTTTATTTAATATTGATCACGACTGTAATACCATATACAGTCTGTCAAGAAACACTTTACACACTGCAAAAAAATTCATTTGTTTGACTTTAAGTATGAATATTATTAGCTTTTACTTAGGCAAAAAGTTTTTTAATGATGCACGATTCTTTAGTTAAAAGTTTAAATACTATAAGAAAAAAAACCATACGCAAATTGTAATTCATTGCTGATAAAAACAACAAAAACAATGTTTACACATTTTTGACACTGTCAAGAAATTCTTTACACAAAATAATTTTATTTAGTATAAATCTAAAAACTAAAAAACAACGTTAACATTAGGAATTTTTAATATTTAGTATGGCCCCCCTTCGGCCCCACAGCATGTTGAAGACGTTTTGGCATGGATTTAATTAATTTTTGGAGGTATTTTAGTGGAATTTTATTCCACTCTTCCAAAATAATAGCTTTTAGGCTGGCCTTATTTTTTGGGCTTCGTTTTCCGACCGCTTTCTTGAAATAAGCCCACAAATTCTCAATGGGGTTAAGATCAGGGCTCTGTGGGGGTGTATCTAGCACTTTTGCGCAGTTATATAACAGCCAGGTTGTCACATTAATCTCCTTATGCTTCGGATCATTATGTTGGTAAAACTGAAAATTAGGTCTGTTGTTGCAATAAAAACCAAATTTTTCCGCACTGGCTGTTAATAAATTGTTTTTTAGAATTTGCAAATAGTGAGTGGCATTCATAGTGTCCTCTATAAAAACAAGATCGCCGACTCCAAGGCTAGGGAAACACCCCCACACCATGACCGCAAGTTTTCCGAATTTAATTGTTGGTATAAGGTTTTTATTTTGGAGGGCGGATAATGGCTTACGCCATACCCTGGGTGGGCCATGGTTATAAAAAAGCATTATTTTACTTTCGTCACAGAATATGGTATTATCCCAATATTCCGGCGGTTCATTAATTTTACTCAAGGCAAAGCTATAACGCTTTTCAATGTTGGCTGCTGAAAGTAGCGGTTTTTTTCTAGCAGCTCTTGAACTGTACCTATGCCGTAGGATGGCCTGGCGTACGGATTCGTGAAAAACAACAATGCCACATTGTTCTTCAAGTTCTGTAGCAAGATGTCTCAACAAAACATTGGGAGTTTCGTTGATTCTCCGCAGGATTAGGCGGTCCGCACGCTTAGAAATCTTCTTTTTGCGACCACCTTTTCCCTTTGCTTCGAATCTACCTTCGTTTTTTGCACGGTTGATTACATTATAAATAGTTTTCCTTGAAACGGAAAACATTTTAACCAATTCTCCAACAGATTTACCCACTTGGTGATTATAGTAAATCAATTGGTTGACAGCAAAGGACAATCTCTTTCCAGGCATATCGAAAAATTTAAAAAGCACGAATTTGGCAACTTTTCAGCACAATTTCACAATCAAATTAAATCAAATGCAAAACTGAAGCTGAACGAAGCAAAGGAAAAAGCATAGAATGCAATAAAGCGCCGTTATTCTTAGGAACTAGACTAAGAAGAAACAGAAAACGAAGTGTGTAAAGAATTTCTTGACAGTGTCAAAAATGTGTAAACATGGTTTTTGTTGTTTTTTTTCAGCAATGAATAATAATTTGCGTATGCTTTTTTACTAATAGTATTTAAACTTATTACTAATCAATATAGCATTACAAAATTTTCTTTAGCTGTAATAAAAGGTATAAATTTTTGTACTTAAAGTCAAACAATTGAATTTTTTTACAGTGTGTAAAGTGTTTCTTGACAGACTGTATATTGTTACCTTCCAATATTTAAGGGGATCTGTATCCTCAGGGGAACGTCGGATGACTCGTTCGCTTACTCTTGCCTAAGTCGGATACTTTAATTTTATGCTCCCGTGGTTTATTAATTTTACCATCGATTTTCAACGTTTTAAATTAATTTTAAAAGTTTGTGGTCTCTTTTTAATTGTGATTGACCTTGGTTCGGTTAAAAATATATTTACGAACTTTCTCAGCTTTTTTGTGCTCTTGCGCTTATCGCATTGTTGACGCCTCTAAACATAACAACAAATCACTGTAGCTGATGCTTTTATTTTGGGTGTTTCTATTGCTAGTGTTTTTTTTTCAGTTCGAATTGCAATTCCCGTACGTCTGTCTCGCCACTGTTTTGCGCAAGTACTGCTTATCTGTTTATCTGTGTTTGTATTGTAACTGTTTCATAGTTCTGTGTGTTAAAACTTCAAAGTGTCCCCTAAGTAAATTAATGTTTTTCTGTATATTAATTTGCGTTCATAATGTCGGTCTGTTAAAAGTATCGTGCCCAATCAAGGTAGACTCAAATGAGCCACTTTTGATAGTACTCGATATTACCAGTCATTTCAAATGGGACGGAAACTTACTTGTGAGTCCTGTCGACCAGCTGATGCCGAGTTGCGTACATTTATAAGGACGCAAATGATTGCTTTCAGACCCACAACACCGGCTTTAGTCGACTAAACGAAACGGGGATGAAGCTCGCATTGAATTTGAATTCTTTTAAGGTTGAGTTGCCAAAGCCAAAGAAAGTTGATTTGGTGTCTAAGCTCCAGGTACACTCATGTAATTCAGTTACTCTAGTGCCCAAGCGCTATGAGCATGACACCCAGCTTATCTTGTTGAATTCTCCTCGTTCGTTAGAAAGCTCCCAGCCCATACAGCAACTGCTTCCTAAGGCGGACGCTGTATTGGGCACAGGCTTCTAGCCAATCAAGAGGAAGCTGAATACACAAAAACGGCTCCTTCTTCGTCCGGGCAGGTGTCTGTAAACGATCCCGCTGTCAACCATTGTTCTGCTTTGACACAATGTGTCAAATACGTTTCTGACTTGAGCTCCTAGTCATAAAGGAGTTTAAGGCCAGAACCAGAAATCGGATACTGATTAGACTCCCTGCTGTCGGACAATGTTTACCCTCTATTTCAGTTTCAAAAAACTAGTTTCATCTCTTTATCTGCCTAACAAAATGTAAGAGGCCTCAATTCTAAGCTTTCTAAACGACAATTTCCTTTGATTTTCACATTTATATCTTTACTGAAACTTGGTTAAAGACTGATATTTTGGCTCGGCAATGTTTTATTATACCGCCTATAGATTTGATCGTTCTTCCCGGCAGAGTGGTGGTGTACTGATGGCTGCTGATTCTGGCCTTTCAGCAGAACCAATCCCGCCTAATTTTCCTAATGAAATAGAACTTATAACTACTAAAGTATCTCTTAATTGCTTTTCTCTCTTTGTGATTGATTGATTTTGTTTTTTTTTTTTTTTGACCCTTCTGTGGTCTCAAAAGTTAGTCCGCTTTTGCTTTATGAAGATCCGTTTCATCCTTCATTACTTCTATGGATATTCCTATTTCTGCAATACTTGCAGCTTCTAGCTTGTCAGCAAGAACATATTCATTTAGAAGGGCTGATTTCGCTAGCCATATGTCATCCTTCAATCAGACTGGTCATATTTGCAGATATGGACAATGCGATAGACTTTTTCTACAAAATTCTTCACTCCATTCTTGAGAATTTTGTTCCGATTAGGAGTCCAGTTAAGCTGAATACGCCACCTTGGCCTACGCCACAGCTGTCTATTTAAAAAATATCAAATCTAGACTTTTTAGGAAGTTCAAGATCTCGGAAAGGTCCTCAGACTATTCGCTTTATAATGCAGCTGCTAGTTCAATGTTTACTGTCATTAATTCCGAGTGCTAGAAAAAAATATTTGCATCGCTGTAAGGTAAACTTTTCCCAGGACCCAAAACAATTTTATAATTTCGTTAATTCAAAACGAAAAACATCTGACCTACATTCTTTATTATTTTATATAAACACTAAAGCAATTACAAATCAAGCCATTGTCAATTTTCTTACAGAGTTATTTCAAACAACTTATTCTTCTCTTAAGTATCGGTCTGATCAGATCATCCCACCTCCCTTAGTTACTGAGAGCTTAAGTCTATTAAGCCTAACTTTTCCCAGGCCCTGATGGCGTTCCGATGGTGTATTCTAAGATTCTGATGCTGATGCGCTTTGCGATCCGATCTGGAAGCTCTTTGATATATCCTTGAATTCTCAGTCTTTTCCATCTTTATGGAAGGAGTCTTTTTTTTAATATATAAAACTTGTAAACTAGAACTAAATATTGAGAGTAAGAGCTTATATATATATATATATATATATATATATTGTAATTTACACTATGGAAAGCTGCTGTTACGAGCGCTGTACTTACAAAATTAAAGTTACGTCGACTTATTGTTGGCGGTGTACCCACATAACTCATACATCATCTGCTGGATTTGGAAAAAGTGGTGGTCGCATGTGTGAAGTACGCCTTAGCTCTTGTCAGATTTAATATCTATATTAGTAAGTGATATAAACTTCACCAAACCAGATGTCGGCGAAATTTTCGAAAGGATCCAAAACAGTTTTGCTCCTTTGTAAACTCGAAGCGCAGATCTACTTCATTTTGCTGTCTCTTTATCTTTTAAATCCATATCGTCCACTTGTGATTCAGATATTTGCTTATTTATTTGGGTCTTTCTTTCAAACCACTTACTCTACAGAACATTATGACAATAGCCATACACTATAATGAGTCTTGTGGCATTTTTTCTCCCATTCTCAGCCTTGAACATGAAGGATGAAAACTGTTAAGCCTATTTTCTCTCCTAGACCTGATGGTATCCCTGACTGCGTACTGAAATACTGCTATAAATCCCTGGATGTTCCCCTTCATATGCTTTTAAATATGTCTTTATAATCGGGATCTCTTCTATGTCAGGAAAAAGTTCTTTATAATCCCACTTCACAAAAAACACCGTAAATCGGAGGTTGAGAACTATCGTGGCATTTTCAAGTTATCTGCCATTGCTAAATGATTGGAAAAAATGTTATCTGAGCGCCTCCAACATATATGCAGCTTCTTGATTTGTCCTCATCACCATGGCTTTATGAAACGCAGCTCAACTTCTAAAAATTTGCTTGCCTTTGTACGGCTTCTCAAAAAAGACAATCTCCAAAAAGATTAGTGTTACATTCGGTGTACCGCAGAGGAATAATCTGGGTATTCTTCTTCCAATCTTTTCATGAATGACCTCCCACAAGCTTTGAAATTCTCAAAAGTGCTTATGTATGCTGACGACATAAAACTTTGTATGACGTCTAATGAAAACTGCATTCAGCATCTGTTAAGGCAAGACATCAATCTGATGAGTAATTGGTGCTCAATTAACATGGTATACCTTAATCATAGCAAGTGCAAAGTGATGATCTATCGAGCTTATTTCACTATGGCAACTTTATTGAACCTCTTCCATAAACGATTTAGGGGTTTTATTTGCCCACAACTTATGTTTCCGCATGCATATTTCCACTGTCGTTAACAAATCCAAGAGTGTCTTAGGATTCATAAAAATATGATCCAAAGAACTTAATGATCCGTACAAGAAGAAAATCCGTTCTCGTTCGTCCAATACTTGAATACTGTTCTTGCGTCTGGAGAAATCACTACCTTCTATACCAGGATCAGATAGAATCTGTTCCAAAACAATTTCTGTTGTTTGTTCTTCGTGGTTAAATGATGATCCAAACCTACGACTTCCATCCTACTCTAGCAGACTTAAGCTACTTGATCTGCATTCACTATTAAATCGTAGGGTCTGTCACGGTGTGGTGATTGTGCACCAACTGATTAATGGTACAATAGATTGTTCTGAGCTTTTAACTCGCCTAAATTTTAACATTCCCCGTTGATTCACTATCAAATTATGTAAGTCATAAGCCTTTCCTTGGAATTACCTCTTTGTATAACGACTTATATCCTGTCATGAGTAGTGCTGGCAGCCCGTTTTCTGCTCGCAAATCCATTATAATCCATTTATTTAGAATCTCAATGTCTGAATTTCTGGCAACTTGAGTGCTGTGAGTTGGGCCATAGCAAAAAATATTATTCCCATCGGGCAGGAGTATCAAACATTGCTAATATTGTAATCATTAAATTAAGTTTCCTTGTCTCTTTATAATTGACTGATAAATGAAATAAATAAATGTAGATAAATGGAAAAAATAAATATATATAGAAACTTCAATAAGATATATCATATATATTCAAAAACGATCGACTGACTTGTGACCTGCAACAAACGAGATGAACAAAAGCAAACAGAATTAATATAAAGAAATAATGTCCTTAATATGATATCAATTTCTCTAAGTTTATGTTCAATTTTTGTGGCTAGTTGATGAGGTTGTTGATCATTACAAGATCCTATCATGAATTTATTAGTTTAAACATTTAAAATTTTTCCAACTTTGTTTAGATTTAAGTCAAAGATATTTTTAAAATTGTTTTCAAATAAAATCTAAGAAAACCAAATGAAATGATGACTGGAAGCAGTTTTTTTATAGATACATTTTTCGTTAGCGTTTTCCGCACGCAGCGCATCGGCACGCACTTATCCAATTATTGCGAATCTATAAAGAAATCAAAGACGGCATCCAAAAAGGTCTTTAAAAGATCTTCAGATATTCTACTTTGATAAGCCATACAGCGTTATATACCATTATCAAAAAATTAAAAAATAATACTTGTTACACAGATCTTTACTTTTTGTACATTTTTTTTTATTTTTTGCGCTTCATAAAAATATTAAACACAATATAATATGTCATAAATTTTGTGTCACACACTGCAATTGTGCCTTAGAAGTACCTATCCCCCTAGTTTGACTATGTACATTAGACAATTAAAAACTAAAAGCTATAAGCTATGTATTTATATAAATTTGGATGAGGCGGTGCTTTCCCTCTGCGGTACGGCCGTGAAGCATTACTTCTTTATGTGTGTGCGTGTATGTGCCATATGTATAAAAAATGAGCAGCTGGTGTAGTATATAAAAGTCTGGTAAATGAAAATGTTAGAAAATTAACTCAGAGATTAAGAGAATGTCATGTTCTTATAACTTTATATATTTTCATTTCTCTAACAATTAGCTTTGACACTGACTCCTTTCAGAAAGAAGGGAAATACGAAGAATTCAAAGATGGATCAAAAAGCTTCCAAATCGGCGCATCAGCGCAGAATCTGAGAATACACCTCGGAACACTATCAGGATCAGGAAAAATGTTAGGCTTAATAAACTTAAGCAATAAGCCTTGATTAACTAGGAGAGTTGGGATGTAATTACATCTCTGTTTTCTTGCCAAATCACACCAAATTCGGTTTGTATCCATTTGAGGACTCCCCACGTCCACTGGCCTGATTTGATCAAGATCGGACAACTATATCATTTAGCTACCATATAATCGATTATTCCGGAATGAACAGCATCATAACTTTTCTGTTTTTCATCCAAACTAAATATTCGTCTTGTATCTCTTGTATCCACTGTAGCCCCACGCCCACCGCCCAGATTTGATCTAGATCGGTAATATATTTACAATGTGAATGCTTTATTAGCTTCGGCAAGCCGACACTATAATAATTCAACGTAATACGTACAACGTAGAATCTCCTTTGCTTGAGAGGGTAACTTTTCTTTTTCTTACTTCTTCATTATTATTATTAATGTTTGAATTCACTATTCCATTTAATAAATTGTTTCGAGTTATCCTTGGGCGTCTTCTTCTGGGTGTTGGCAAGTTTGACCTAAGGCGGTGAGGTGCAGCCGTCAATGACTTTGCTTGGCTAAGGGTTACTTTAATGGCCGATATGGCAGCGTGTTTGGTAACATATGTTACAAAGGCACAACCTTTGATCTGACCGTTCTGATCTCTCAAATCTGTTCACCCTTCAATGGCTCCGTGTACTCCGTGTACAAAAACAGTTTGCGTTCATTGTGATTTTCTCTATTCATTTCTACGGGATGGGACATCCTATTCATGCAAAGCATCCTGACCTTTCAAAGCAGCGCGTCGCGTATAAAACGTCACATAGCAGCAACCTTTGCTAATGCCAGTTGCCTTATCACGGTGTACATTAATCGGAATACACAGGTCCGTATTCCTCGAACACTTCACGCAATTGGGCTTCATCCATAGACTTTGGTACTTGAAACACAAACGTTTTGATATTTTCCAGAACTGGCTTCTTCTCGCCATAGACGGTGGCATCTGTGTCCATGCGGAAGCATGAGTCATCATCAAGGCCAACAACATTACGATTGCCGCTGGACGGGTTGTTGGTTGGCAGTGTTTACTAGTCCGGCAGTGAACAGTTGTTGCCAAGCACAAGACTCGAACTAAGGGACTGAAGCTGTTGTTGTTGTTGAGCAGCGACGGAGTGTTGTTGTTGCTGTAAATGGGACTATTTGGCAGGCTATTTGTGGCGCTGTTGCTCTTATCGCTCTTATCAAAGTAGAGATCATTTGTAGCCTTTTCCGAAAAATCAAATATCATACGGCGATTAGCCATTATTATTCCTCTTCATAAAAAGGGCAACAGGAGTGATGCTCAAAACTACACATTCATATCAAAACTGTCTGATTTCCTAAGCTTTTTGAAGAGATCTTAACTTTACAGTTACAGCATTCTTGTGCTTCCATAATTTCATCTACTCAGCATAGGCTTATGAAGCGTGCGTTGTAATACAATAACTAAGAATAAAATGCAAGCTGACGTCATTTACACTGACTTCAGCAAAGCATTTGACACGGTAAATCACTATTTACTTATTCATAAGTTGGATCTCATTGGCTTCCCATCCTATCTTTTTAAGCAGATTTCCGACTACCTTAATCTCAGAATTCAGAGAGTGCTTTTTAAAAACTCTTTCTCTGGGCCCCCTTAGATTTACATCAGGGGTACCGCAGGCAAGCCACTTCGGTCCCCTTCTCTCCACCTTATTTATCAACGACTTGCCTCAGCTACTACCCCAGTCTCGCTTACTTATGTACGCCGACAATGTTAAACTTTGCTTGTCCTTCAACGAGTCTTTTTCCCACTTTAGGCTGCAAGATGACATTGATTCTTTCCAATCCTGACGGTCAACTTACTATGCCTCAACTGTTCTAAATGCAAAGTTATGTCGTTTTGTCGTAACTTTTGTTTTCAGACATCGCACTATGGTTTTTTTCCGTTTTTTTTTGGCATAAACTCTAATTTAAAACCAATTGAATTGAAATATGGTTTGAATACATATTTTAGGCTCCCAAGATGACCTACCAAGTTTCAAATAATTTGGGGCACTATTTCATATAGCTGCCATATAAGCGATCTGTCCGACATGCAACAAGGCTTTATTAAACATTTTTGTTTTTTATTTTCTATTATATTTAATCAAAAAAAAAACAATAACTATTATTCAAATTCACATTTTAGTATTCATCTCCATTATTAGTGCTTTATTCTGAAAGAAAAGATACATTTTAAATAGGTTTGGTTATGTTATTTACTATAGAAGTTACTCAATTTTCTTCAAGTTCAAAGTATTCATCTTCTGAAGCAATAACCTCAAGTCCATCCAGTTCGTCATAATCTTCGTCGGACGAGTTCTGTGTGGAATCTGGATCATCATTTTCACATTGAATTTCTAAATGTGGTACTTGTAGTAGAGATATAACTTCTGCTGGTATAGTTTTCTTTTTGATTGTATTTGGTCGTTCGTTTAAATAGGTACTGGACAGCAACGGACCAGAAGTATCCATTGATCTATTGAAAACGTCTGTAATATTGTCTAATCGACTGCATTTTCTAGCGTGGCCTCTTCTATCGCTCTTATATAATTTATTTCGGGATTCTGATGCATGTTCCCCAAGGCATCCAACAGGAACTAAACAAGTGTCTCTTATTTGGTACCCATGCACTAAGACTTTGTGGACAGTAGGCGACATCGGATACCAAGGATATTTTTTCTGATATGCCACAAAAACTTTAGCACAGAAGTCTTTAAACTTTTCCGAGTTTATTTCGTACTCGCAGTTAATTGTTATTAGAATTGTATGTCATTGGAGTTTCCACTGCCATTTGAAAGAGGCTTGTCCACATTTAGGCCCATTTCTTTCATCATTTTTAATTGTAAAAGTCTTTTTCGTTCTTTTAGTTTAAGCTTATCGCAGTTCTTGACATGCCACTTTTTAAGCTCAATTCTATATGAGATTTTTAAAACAAACTCGAAAAAGCGGATCCAAGCATGTAAAGGACTGATTCCATATTGAAGAGCGTGTGCGTTAGCCATAAAAGCTTTCGAGTTTATATCTTTAATGTTGAGCAATTGTTTTGGCTTCGCTCCACAGATTGGGCAAGACTGACAAGAGTTGATGCCTGACAATATGTTTAAGACTTTCCCATCTATTAGTGTCATGTGGCCAATATACTCGACATATATATATTTTTCTTTAAATTTATACAAATATATTTGCATGTTGCGAATCTGGGCATCCAAATTTTCCTTTTCTTTTAATATCAGGGAGGTAGTTTCCTTAATGAACTCAATCTTCAATGGGCGGCAAAATCTAACAGATTGCGGAGTCTAATTGAGCCAAATAATTTGTTGCGCTTCATTTATCAATTTCAATGGGACAATTGTAGTAACAAACAGTGAACTGTCAGTTGAAGGACTATCATGGATCTGGAAACGCTGTTTGTATAAACTCTGGCCGGACGAACCATCATATCCATAGCTGAAGAATAGCTTGCAATGTACCACGTTGGAAAGTGTTTCTAAGACCTCGTGTTGCAATTCAAGAATGCGGGATGATGTGTGATCCAAAAGATTTTGCAATGATACAAGTGCCTTATTTTCAAAATATTCAATTCCTTTTGGCCTGAGTTTTAATTTGGAACTAAGTACGGCCGGATATGCCGGGTATATATCACATCCGTGAATTTTTTTTTTTGTATATTATTATATTTCTTTGTATATTTATATATTGTCGTTTTGTGAATCTATTTTCCATTAAAAATGCAAGCGCACTGTCAGCTGACATTTGTTTGGGCTCATCCGCAAAAAGCTTCTTTTTTATTTCATTAATACTCTCACAACTCGCAGCTGCTTTTAAAACAACAGCCAAGTCTTTTCCGTTAGATTTTTTAGCTGAAACTGTGGCAGCATGTATGAGTAAGGGAGATAAGTTGTTATTATCCTCTGAAAGTTCCGCGGCTAATTTTCTTTTCAGACGAGGACCAGCGCTTTCGTAATCACATTTTGGGCGACCCTCTTTATTTGCCAATGCATAATGACCAGTGATTTCTATGAATAGGCTTTTCCCAAGCCAATTTGCGTGCTTTCTCTTAAATCTTTCTACAGTTGAATTACATTTAGGCAAGTGTTTCTTTAAATAATTGACAAAGTCTTTTACTTTTCCATTTATCGACTTTATGGTTTCGTTATCTAAATGTTTTTCTGCGATGACACTCAATATGTGCTGCCGCTGGTGTTGGCGCTGGCGTCCAAGGCTCAAACCTTTGACGTCAGGAGATCAACAGCAGTCGCGGGTTCGATCCCCGCGCTTGGGCTGGGTGTTCCGTGTTGTATATATATGTGTTTGTGTTGTGTTTGTTTGTGCTCGTCCTCGTCCCTGTCAATTGTGTGTACCCCTCATCCCTTCAACAACTCACCCCCTCACCACCTCACCTACTTTCACCCCTCCTCAACAACTCGACACAAGTTAATGTACTGTAATTGCCAATGTAAAAACGCCATACAATATACTGATTGTCCACATAACAGGACAGATTGTATATAAAGATAATGATATAAATTTTTTTTTTCAATATGTGCTGATGTACAGCTCGTTCTAAAAATACACATAAACAAAACACGGTACAATTGGACAAAAACACATAACAACGACACAAACATTGGTAAACTATAGTTTAACATACCTGGACAATTGTTTTCCTTATTTATTCACTTCACTTTTGTGTAAACTTTCGCCAGAGTAAACAATCAAAGTCGCAAAATTTTTCCCGCCAATTTCATACAAAACAGGTGGTACATAATCAGCTGACTTTAACAGCGCGCAAGCAGAACAGTATTGCTCCACATGTTATAGTTTAATATTTTTTTATCTGGCTAGGGTTTTTAAAAATAAAAAATCAACAAATTTTTAAAATACTAAACAAAAAAAAAATGGACTTTATGCCAAAAAAAACGGAAAAAAAACCATAGTGCGCTGGCTGCTCTGATGTTGGACTGGATGCTGATTAATCTGGTGGCTTACTTAGTAGTGTTATTTCATTTTCCAAATGTTTTTCACCTTTAACTGCATTAAAAGGGGAACGGAATCCCTGCTTTCTGACCCATCTTTAGTTTTAAGATCTGCCTGGAGAGGACCACACGTGACTGGTATTATAAGAGAAATTGTTACTAAATTGTTTGATGATACCTGTCTCGTAGCATTAGCAAAAGGTGAAAGTATTTTTGACAAATCTCTCAATTACTTGTTTTCATCTGCTGTAAAAGGCTGTGGTGCCTTGTATGTACTTAGAACTACTTTACTGATAGCCTCGTTGGTTAGTAAAGTTCGTGTATCATACATACCTTACATTTTACCAAAAGGAATTTGAGGCAGTCTAGTTTTAGGCAATCCTGCAATCCAAATTGAGCGAATGTGCACGGCATGTGTATGCCTTTTTTGAAGAGGTTCGCATGCTTTTATCAATAAATATTATCAGTTTTTATTTGTAAAGAAACTCTCCACTCAAAAAATACAGTTTGCAAAGAGTCTGCAATATTTTGGGCAGAATGGTTCTTTTCATCGAGTAATTTATTGGTCGACACAACAGAAAAGCGAATATCAGAGTTTGCTGACTCAAAGTTGCACATAACAGTAATATACGATTCATTTGCCCCATTTGTCTATTCTATTCAATTTTGACTTATTAGTTTTAAATAGATCTGCCATAATCACATTTTGCAAAGTACCGCGTGATGGCAACTTATATCTTCACAATCTTCCACAACGGAAAAAGGTAGCACATCTGATGCAATATACTGCATAAGCCATATCAAGTTCCTTTTTGCGCTTTGAAGACATCATACGTTGTGCTTACGTAGGAACCTTTGCCCCAGTCAGTAGCAAATCTTTAATTTTGAAGTTGAGGTGCATACGTATTAAGTGGTTATACAAATTGCTAGTATTTTTTTTTTAAATTTCCACGCTTCTGATTTTTCAACCAATCAAAAGATAGAGAAGTTTTCCTCATACGAGTCACTGCCCTCTGCGATGCCGACTTTGTTGCCAAAAAAGAAAAAAAATATACATATACAAAAAAAAATATACATACATATATATACGTAAATTCTAGATATATATAGATAATGCTCACCTTTGTTGTTGGGATAAATCAGGAAGTTTTCCATCCTCAGAGCAGCCAAAACCAATGAAAGTTTAAATAATGACAAAAATAATCGATAGTGAGTAAAAATTGGATATATCGATAGTGTCATCGATAATTTGCCATCTCAACTATCCCAGCGGAGAGGAAGCTCTATTGTCGACTAATGAGAGAGTAAATGCAAATCGTCACAGGCGATATATTAGATATGTACATATTTTGGGTTGACATTAATCGTACATGGAATTTTAATTTCAACAGTTTGATTTGGATCAATAATAAGAAAAGTAATGTTACTGTTTATTCTGAAACAAACGGTTAGATGGGAGCTATATGAAATATTTTTCCGACCTAAATCAAATCTGATCAGCAGACGTGGGGCTGAAGCAAATAATTACTAACCGAATTTGGTTTGATTTGGATGAAAAGCAGAGAGGCGATGCTGCTAAATGTTCATTATATCGGTTATTTGAGAGCTGTATGATAAAATTATACGATCTGGATCAAATCTGCTCAGCGGACGTGGGGTTTTCTGAAATGTTTGATTTGAATGAAAAACAGAAAAGTTATATTACTCAGCGTTCATTCTGAAACAATAGGTTATAAAGGAGCTATATGATATAGTTGACCGATCTAGATGAAATTTAGTTAGCGGTCGTGGGGCTCCACAAATGGACCCAATACTATTTGTTTACTTTGGATGAAAAATAATGTGCTAATAAGGATTCATTATGTAACAATCTGATGTGTGGGAGCTATTTGATATTGTCGTGCGATCTGAGTGAATAGCTAACTTAACCATCGTACAGGCTATACTTTATTTTGGAGTTGGAAATAGTTAATTTAGCCTGCTTTATGTGTGTACCTACCCAAGTACAATGTACTAAGCGCTTTATGCGTATGGGTATAAAATGGGAGTGCGTATTTCTGTACTCTAAGGCGAGTTATTCTGAGAGTGGCCTGCAAAAATACTCTAGCCCAACCCTCCACCGCAAGAGCGAAATCTACAAAATGAGAACCATGGTTACTGCGTCTGCGTTTTAGCTTGTCAATGCTATGGTCCTTACCACAGTAATGGTTATGAAGTGAATGCTGCAGTAGTTAGACTTACTATTGACGTTGTGCTGTCATTTTTATTTCCAAGAGTGATTGTATGTACATATCCCTTTTTAAAGTTTTGCGATGTATTGTGCATGTGCGTCTTCATATTGGGCTTGCGTTCCGTGACCAAATTCATTTCGCATTTGTAATAAATTGAAGCACGTTAGGTACTTAACTCGGGCGTAACACAAAATATGTAGTGAAATTGTATATGTTTACTTAAAACGTCGCGAAAATGTTTGACAATTTCAAAAATAATATAGCTTTATCTATTCAGTGCATAAGTTCGTACGTGATACCCATGTACAAATGTACGAGCTTTTTTTAGCGTACATTTTTTTAATTGTGCGCTTCAACAAAATTAAAAATCCAAATATGTACCAATTTGTGAGATACATACATGCATTGGTGTAGATGAACATAAGATATATATGATATATATTTATACTATCTTAATATAAATATATATATATATATATGTATATATATGTATATATAATTATATATATGTATATATATACATATAAATAAATGTAATAAATTGAATATATATATATATGTATATATATATATATATATATATATATATATATATATATATATATATATATATATATATATATATATATATATATATATATATATATATATCTACGCACAGTGTAACGCATTCAACTGCAAACATAAGCTGATTCCAAAACGCGCACGCGCTAAAACCGAATAAAACAGAGACAGCCGCCACTCAAGGAAATCAACAACTGCTGAGCAGCATCAACAGCCAGTGGCATACCACCGCAGTTGCGTGTGTGTTTGCGTGGCAATGGCTTGGCCTGCCTGCCTTTTGGTGTGCTTGTGTAAGTAAAATAACAGATAACTATGCAACCCTACCAAATACTTATTTGTATATAGGGAGTGCCACGAAAATCTAAACAATTTCGCAGACAGTTGGTTGCTAAATCGCTCACTGACCTTTGAGAGATGTTATAATTAGAATATTCAACTTGCATAGGCTATCATACGGATGTTAATACATCTTGAAAAATAACTTAATTTGATTTAATTAATTCTTATTTTTGTTTATGGTAAACATATTCAAAAAGAACAAGAAAGGAACGCTAGCTTCCGTTTTTCGAAGCTTATATACCTATTACATTGTAAATATATAGCCGATCTAGATCAAATCTGGATGGAGTGGATACAAGGGATACAAGACGAATTTGTTTTAATTTGGATGAAAAACACAAAAGTTATGCTACTAAGTGTTCATTCTGGAACAATCGGTTATATGGTAGCTCCAATCTTGATCAGATCAGGCCAGTGGACGTTTATTTTTATTCAAATTGATACAAACCGAGTTTGGTTTGATTTGGATGAAAAACGGAAAAGTTCTGCTGCTAAGTGTTCATTCTGGATACATCGATTATATGGGAGCTATATGATATAGTTGTCCGATCTAGATAAAACTCGAGCTTGACCAGCCTGGAGACAAATGAAACTTCTGGTAAAAATTTCAACTTTGTAGCTTTTAAGACTTCTGAGATCTTTCTGTTGACACCGACGGACGGACGGACGGACAGACGGACATGGTTATATCCCATTGCAATGCTGATAAAGTATATTTATACTTTGTATAGTCGGAAGCGTTTACTTCTATGCGTTGCAAACTGCTTGACTAAATTAGTATACCATTTTGTAAATGTTGTAACCAGCAAGAACGCTATAGTCAATATTCCGACTATCACCTACTCGTACTAAGCATTTATTTAATATTCGACTCACTCAAAAGTATGCAATAGTTTCTGATTTTTATATAATTCACAAAATGGTATAATTATTTTGTCAGGAAGTTTACAACGCACAGAAAGAAGCGTTTCCGACTATATTTATGCAACTCTTCATCAGCCTGCCAATTGGAGTCGATATAACGATGTCCGTCTGTCCGTATGTTTCTACACAAAGATCTCAGAAGTCTTAAATGCCACAGTTCTAAAATTTACCATATGCTTTTTTTGTCTTCACGCTGGTTAAGTTCGAGTTTCATCCAGATCGGACACCTATATCATATAGCACCCATACAACCGATTGTTCCGGAATGAACACTTAGTAGCATAACTTCGATTCGTATCCATTTGAGCAACACCTCATCCGCTGTCTTAATTTGATTCACATTGGATTACTATAGTAAAGAGCTGGCGTAGAAGAATTCTTATATTCAGACTCTCAACTCCTATCAAGGGTGATAGTGATAATTTCAGAAGGAAGAATTAATGTATGAATGTGGGCTTTCTGAAATGAATACAACGAGAATTTCGTTTGATTTAGATGAAAAACAAAAAAGCTTTCTCACCAAGTTTTCTTCTCCAAATAAATCTATTATAAAAATGTTATCAAAAGACGCGGTTCCTCCTAAAATGAATGCAAACGAAATTATAAATTATTAAATTTTTATTAAATAATATATATTTATAAGTTTTTTATTTGTATTGTTTTGTTTAAATAGTGGGGTTTTATTTTTAGATTACAAACATTTGTTTCCTTTTAATGAATTAATTAAAAGTTTTTTTCTGCATCTTCATTATTATGAATTAACCAATTATCTCCTATTTTAATTTTAAAGTTAATTTCTTTCTTATCATAATATTCCTTATTATAATTTTGTCACGATAGAAGGAAGCATTTGCGACTCCATAAAGTATATATTTTCTTGCTCAGCATTACAAGCCGAGTCGATGTAACCATGTCTGTCTCTCCTTTTGTCGGTCTGTCTGTCTGTCGGTTTCTAGGCGAACTAATCTCTCAGTCTTAAAACGGTCGACTTGTAATTTTCACCAGAGGCTTATCATAAAGATCGGACCACTATGGCATATAGCTCAAATATAAAGACATGCAGGCCTGATCTGATCAAGATCGGACAACTATCTTATATAGCTACAATATAACCGATTGTTCCGGAATGAACACTTAATAGCATAACTTTTCTGTATTTCATCCAAATGAAACCAAATTCGGTTTGCATTAATTTGAGGAGACCGTACGCCCGATGATCTGTTCTCATCAAGATCAGAGAACTATGTTATATAGCTACCATATAACCGACTGTTCCAGAATGAACATTTAGGAGCAATTACAATAATAATTTTTTCGGGAAGCTCTCAACGCATAGAAGAAACCATTTGCGACTATACATTATACTCAAATGAGCTTTCATCCATCCACAAAACGTTTCTCCAGAACTCCTTTGGCTTGTTCACAAACTTCAAAGGCCACTCTCTTTGCCATGTTTGCCTTTGAGATGAACGGCACTGCCCTTGACTGATGTCTTAAAATCACTTTCCTTTAAACGTCGGCGGACTGTGCGCTCACAGATGGGGTTCTTTAAGGTTAAATCGATCAAGTCTGCCGCACTTTGGGGCTTTAAAAATACATTATTTTTTTACTTCCCGTAGAAGACGTCGGCCTTCAGTGAGCGTTGTTTTACGTTTTGGACCAGATCTTCTTAAGATGCTTCCTTTGTCTGCACGCTGGTCAAGTTCGACTTTATCCAGATCGGACAACTATAACATATAACTGTTGCGGAATGAACACTTAGGAGCATTACTATTCTGTTTTTCATCCAAATCAAACCAAAGTCGGCTTGTAGTAATTTGAATAAACCCTTCGTCCACTGGCCTGTTCTGATCAAGATTGGAGAACAATATCATATAGCTACCATATAACCGATTGTTCTTTAAATAACACTGAGGAGCATAACTTTTTTTGTTTTTCATCCAAATTAAAACAAGTTCGTCTTGTATCCCTTGTATCCACTCCATCCAGATGTGTTCCAGAGCGGTAATATATGTACAATGTAAATGGTATATAAGCTTCGGCAAGCCGAAGCTAGCTTTCGCTTCTTGTTATACTCGTTTTCTAGTAGAGTAAACGAGTAAATGTATGTAACAGGCAGAACGAAGCGTCTAAGAACCCATAAAGTATATATATTCTTGATCAGCATCAACAGCCGAGTCGATCTAGCCATGTCCGTCTATCCGTCTGTTTATCCGTATGAACACCTAGATCTCGGAGACTGTAAGAGCTAGGGAGACCCAATTTGGTATGTAGACTCCCCTTGTGAGGCGTCAGATCAAGATTGTTTTTAAATTTTGCCACGCCCTCTCCCGCCCTCGCAAAACTTTATATCTTTCACAAATTTTGAACACATTTAGTTGAAGCTCGGGGTGTATATGTATAAAAACATAATCTACCGACTTGCGAGTTTTGTTAAGATCGGATAATAATTGTAGACAAAATGCAAAAAAAAAAATATTTTGTATGAGGACACCCCACCGCCCAAAAAAAAAATTTTGTTTTCATACTTTTGAGTGTGCCGAATATTGAATAAATGTACGAGTATCTTATAGTCGAAATATCGACTACAGCGTTCTTACTTGTATTTAGCTTGATGTTGTTCTAACATAATTTTTGCTCTCATATAAGCTTGTTATAACCTAAATGCTATGTTATATAAAGGATTAGTCTTATCTTTTTGATTAAAATATATTGGCAATTTACTTTGTTTGCCGAAAACTCACTCATGTGGACAATAACTTTGTACCATAGAGGGGGTCGTGTGTTTGTAATATGCAAAGCTTTGATGATTTTTCAAAACTTTGCCATAGCATAAGTTGTTGTTCATTCCCCGCGCAAGGTTTATTTTGTCTACTTTGCTGCCCTTTAGATACTCAACTATAAAGTCGTATTATTCTAATTCGAACCGCATGCGTGTAATTTAGAACTAGGATTAGTCATAGAAAATAAATAAGTTAATGGTCTGTGATCTGATTTTACTGTGAAGTGTTTGCCATAAATATATGGTCGAAAATGGGTATTAGCCCAATAAATGGCAGATAATTCCTGCTCTGTTGTATTTTATTAATTTCACATTTTTTAAATAAACGTCATGTGTATGCTACTTGGAGTTGGAATCGATTATTGTTTTGCTTGTTTACTTACATCAGTTATTATGCCCTTTGCGAAAATTTGTTTATTGTAATAATGTTGGCTGAATCAGCTTATCTTTGAGGTATTAGAATGCGTTTGAGTAATGAATAGTGGGCGAAGTTTTTGATGAAACGTCTGTAGTAATTGCATGTCTTAAAAAATCTGTTAATTTTGTAAGCATATAATTTTCGGAACAATAAATAGTCTGTTAAGCAGACAGACTGTTTGTAAAACGCTTAAGAATGTATATACTTTATCGGGTCTGAAACGCTTTCTTTTGCCTGTTACATACATTTGCTGGAGTACAAAATACTCGTTTACTCTACTAGAGTGCAAGTATAATAATGTAAAAAAAAAAGTAGAATAAAGTTTGCAGTGCTTCTTCCCCTACAATATTTGCAATGGCAACGTACAACAACAGTTTACAACAGCTACAACGACTACTACAATATCATCGTACATGGTCGAGGCATACCGCCTAGCTACTGCTGTTTCTGTAGCTATTCCTGCAACTGCTCCCGTTGAATGTGGCCCATTCACAGAGTCTGGTCATCTATCTATCTTGTAAATACCCGTCTAAACACTCAAATCAATAGAAACGACTCTCAAGGTTTACTGATGAAAATCCTTCACACCACCGAGTCCAGCCCCCTTCTGCCACCCGTTGTCCGACAAGCAAACTTTCCCATATTCACGCCGCCTAATGTTTTGATTTAGATGAAAAACCGAAAAGTTATGCTAATAAGTATTCATTGCGGAAAAATCGGTTAAATGGTAGCTATAGGATTTAGTTGTCCGATCTTGATCAGATCAGGTCAGTGGACTTGGTGCCCCCTCAAATGAATGCAACGAGAACTTTGTTTGATTTGGATGAAACCCAGAAAACTTATGGTACTAAATGTTCATTCTGGAACAATCGGTTATATGGAAGCTATATGATTTAGTTGACCGCTATTGATCAGATAATTCCAGAGGACCAACAAGAATTTGGTTTCATTTAGATGAAAAATTGATAAGTTATGGTCCTAAGTGTTCATCCCGGCACAATCGGTTATATGGGAGCATTATGAAATAATTGTCATTCAAATCAAACCCAATTATGGTTGTATCCATCTGAGAAGAGCCCACGTCCACTTGGCTTATCTTATCAAGATCGGACAACTAAATCATATAGCTACCATATAACCGATTGTTCCGGAATGAACACTTAGGAGCGTAAGTTTTCTGTTTTTTATCCAAATCAAAACAAATTCATCTAGTCTCCCTTGTAACCACTGTAGCAACAGACGAGATGCGATGTAGATCGGCTATGTATGTACAATGCGAATGTTATATAAGCTTCGACAAGCCTTCCTCTCTTGTTTTTTGTTATCTAAGTGCGTGGACAATCTTATATTTATATATATATATATATATATATTTATATATAGATATAGATATGTATATATATACCTGCTAACCTACTGTTGTTGATTTATGTATGTTGTTGTGATAGTAATATATATACATATATATATCAGTAGCTCAAAGTATCGATTTATATAGGTAACTCAATTAATCCATATACACAAACCATTGTTGTATAAAACATGTAAGGTTGCTATAGTTGATACTCCGACTATAAGATATTCGTACTCAGCGGTTGTTTAATATTCGACACCCTCGAAAGTATGCAAAACTTTTTTGATATATTTTTCTGGGCTTTGGTGCTCATATACAAAATGTTTTTTTTTACGTTTTTGTCTACAGCTGTTATCCGATCTTAACCAAATTTGGCAAATCGGTAGATTATAATACATATACAAACTAAGTTGAACTAAATGCGTTAAGATTTGTGGGAGATTGGCTGCGAGGGGCGCGGCAAAACTTTAAAATAAACTTAGCTTTACGCCCTACATACCAAAATTCGTGACTCTAGCTCTTATAGTCCCCGAGACCTATGTGTTCATACAGACGACGTATATGGCTAGATCGAATCCGTTAATAATGCTGATGAAGAATATATACGTTTAATGGGGTTGGCGAAATATTGGATAGATATCGGAATAGATATATCGATAATTGAATATACCGATAATTATTAGCGGTAACTTAATATATCAAATATTTATAAATCAATTACTTAGTATATCGACATGAATATATCAATATTCCATACCGATGCATATAGCCCATGAACCTCCCTTGGTCGGTATTAATAGTAAGGGCGCCTATTAAGGACAAACAGACAACAAACTGACAAAAATATATATTGAATTATCAAAACATGTATATCGATAGAAGTATGTTTTCGATATATTCACGTCGATAAGTTGATTTATCGATACATGTACATCGATAATTTTAGCTTTTATTATATAAACAGTTATATATCTTAAGTTAACGATACATGAATATTAATATACGGTATTAATCGATACATTTTATCGGCTTCTTGAATGCAATACAATAGCAAAATAAACACATTGAAGATAACTAGCACAAAAATAACATCATGAAATTTGAAAATCTGTAGATTATGTGCTAATACATGTACAAACCGAGTTTCAACTTAATGCGTTAAGATTTGTGGGAGATATAAGGTTTTTATCAATTTTAGGGGGCAGTCTAAATAACAAATTTGGTGACTCTAGCTCTTCTAGTCTTCGAGATCTAGGTGCTCATACGAATGGACAGACAGACATGGCCAGATCGTCTCGGCTGTTCTCGGATGCTGATCAAGAATATATATACTTGATGGGGTCTAAGACGCTTCTTTCTGCCTGTTACATACATTTGCACGAATACAATATACTCGCTTACTCTACTAGAGTACGAGTATAACAAGCAATAACGCTATAGTCGATATTCCGACTGTAAGATACTCGCACGCTTTACTTATTTTATATTCGACACACTCGAAAGTATGCAACACTTTTTCTTGTGGTGGGGTGCTCTCATACAAAATGTTTTTTTACGTTTTTAGGCTTATACATATAGAAACTGAGTTTCAACTAAATGTGTTAAGATTTGTGGGAGATATGAGGTTTTTATTGATTTGCGGGGCGGGGTCGTGGCAAAATTTTGAAAAATTACATTCTAACGCTTCACAAATGGAGTCCAAATACCAACCTTGGCAGCCCTAGTCTTATAGTCTCCAAAATATAGCAGTTTTTGTTGATAACGTTTTTTCTAGATTTTGCGGGGGTGGGAGGCGGCGGGGCAAAATTTGAAAACAAACTTGATCTGACGCCTCAAAGGTGTAGTCCACAAACCTCAAGCTCTTATAGTCTCCAAGATCTAGGTGTTCATACGGACGAACAGAAGGACAGACGGTAAGACGGACAGATCCACATGGCTAGATCGACTAGGCTGCTTATGCTGATCAAGAATATATATACTTTATTTGGTCGGAGTCGCTTCCTTTCGTCTGTTACATACATACAAAAATGTTTTTACCACTGCCTCTACCCTAAAAGGAGTAGTCGCCTGTTTGACGAGATGTGGGAGCTCGCACTATCATGATGGAGAATAATTCGTCTTTGGAATTTGGTTTTACGAGTTTCTCCGAAGACTCTTGCAAAACAAATGGTGGTTGCTTCGCTGTGCTTCTTCCACAAACAACTTTTATTGGCTTAGGCTCGACTTGGAATGTGGATTGCTGTTTTGTTTCCGGATCATACGCATGTATCCATGTTCACGATATTATACATGTCTTTTGAAGAACCACGGTCGAACTTTTTAATAATTTCCTTACAAAAATCGACTCAAGCTTTTTTTTTGAGCGATTGATAAATTATACGGTATCCAATAACAGCAATTTTTTCTCAACTAAGTGTTCATGTAAAATTGAATGTATTGAAGTGGAACTAATGTGACAGGATGCCTTAATCTCACGATATGTCACATGACGATCTTGCAGTATCAGTACGCACTGTATCGGTGTTCTTTGGTACAACAACCGATTTCGGAATTCATCGGAGGCCTAACTATAACCACCATTACATTACATGACACCACATACAAGTGATACGCTGTTTTTTTATGGTGTTTTATCGGTATACATTCTTGTTGAGATAATCCACGTCGAAAGTTGTGAAAAATAATCCAACAAAAGAAGTCTTAAAATTTCCATATTTTGAAAAAATTGATTTTCTTAACTCACTGTAAACAAAACAAATATCACTTGTACATCAACACGATAAATTTTTTGCTAAAGAAAGTCAAACTTTTTTGTGGTGTTGCCGGATTTGAATTATTACATTAGTGTTGCCAGTTCCCATAATATAAATAGTACACGATCATACACAACACAACAACCAGCTTTTTAAAATGAGACACCAAGTGCCTCAAATTGACCAAAGGCTCTCATTATGATTGAATAAGAATATTAAATTTTTCTAACGTGAACATTTTGATTATTCACGAGAAAATTGACTTAGAACAATTCGATTCTAGCTTATGCAACCGGCAATCAACTAATCAGAAAAAATATTTGTCCTTAGGGAACAAATTGTTTACAGGAATTTAAAAATATGGGAAATAAATTACTTTAGAGCTTAACAAATACGTTAGATAAATACAATTTCGTGACAGATGCCCTATCTAGGATAACTATATCCGATCTAAAAGTTTTTCAATTTAAAGTCCGGAACGTCACTACCAGGCAATAGACAAAATAAACATTGCACAGGTAATGAAAACAACTTCTGCTAACGCAAGGTCTTGAAAAAGCTTTTAAGCCCAACGTATATGATGTCATAAAAAATGAAGATGTACGAAAAGTGAGAAAGGGGCCTTGCATATAACAAACATGATAATTTACTTTAAAAATGGAAATGAAGTTATTGCAAGAATTTATTTTAGCGACCTGTACACCAATGGACCTCTTGGCTTAGGTCAGCAATGAGGACTTGCAAATATTCTTGTATTGCGAGGGGAAGTTTTACAATAGCTTTGTTCTTTTTAACCTCTTTAGCATACTGTAGTGTCTTCTTAGTCTATCTCTGTATCCAATCTCTTCGTCCGCTGTATGTAGATTCAGGTCGCGAAGAAGGATAACCAGATCGGGGCTATACAGTGCACATAGACTGCTCTTTTGTTGATGAGCCACCGCAGTTGTTGAATTCTTTGACTACCTCTGCCAGCCGTAGCTTTCAAGTGAGGGCCAAATTTGACGTTTGTCAAAGGTTACATCGAGGTACTTAGCCTGCGATGGTTGGTCCAGAGTTACGCCTTTCAATTGTATAGGTGGGGTGTGGTCAATGAGGGCCTTCAAGGTGAATCAGGGATTGGTGGTCTTTTGTGGATTGATCTTTACATTCCATCTTTTGCACCAGGCAGCCCATGTGGTAAGGTGCTCTTGGAGTCCACCTGCTGCCTCATTGCGACATTTAGAGCTGTAAAGCAGTGCAATATCATCAACGTAAGTAGCAAGTAGAACCTTCCTGGGAACTTACATATGATACTCGCTTGGGCAGGGTACATCTGCTGTAGAGCAGTGGGCCAAGGACCCTGCCCTGATGAACTTCAGCTCTCATATGATAAGGAGTCGAGTAGGTGTTCTTGACCCTGATCATAAACTTCCGTGACCGTAGTATGGTCTTGGGAACACCTTTTTGACTATATAAAGTGTATATATTCCTGATCGGCACGAACAGAGGGTTCTATATAGCCATGTACATCTGTCCGTCCGCTTCTTTAAACCTACATATCTCAGAAGTCTTAAAAGCTACAAAGCGAAATTTTTACCAGATGCTTCTTTTGAGTGCACGTTGACTAAGTTCGTATCATATAGCTAGTATATAACGCTATTGTCAATATTCCGACTATAAGATACTCGTACTCTTTATTTATTTTATATTTGACAACCTCGAAAGTATGCAAGCCTTTTTGATTTATATATATGTGGAAGCATAAGTAGTTTGAATATGCGGCGTGTGTGAATACATGTGAGAATTGTATTGAGTTTGTGTTAGTGCGTATTTGGGTATTTCACCAGGATCGCAGGTACATTGCCACATTGCATCAGCCTATTCATGTGTCCGTTTTGTTGCCTGCTCTACTATGTGTTTTAGGAAAGTCCCGTTTTAACGGGGCGACAGCGTTTGCAGCTGTCGCCGAGTACGGTTCGTACTCATCTAACGGAAAGTCCCGTTTTAACGCCGAGTGTGGTTCGTATTTATTTAACGGAAAGTCCCGTTTTGGCGGGGCGACAGCGTTTACAGCTGTCGCCGAGTGTGGTTCGGTACAAAAAGTCAGTCAGTTGTGTTACGGATCTCGGTGTGACCGAAACTCGGCAATGAACAGTATAAATTATGTTGCTCCAACATCAGAAGTGGGATCGGGCTCGCTCCTGATACGTGCAATTGATGCAATTGATAATGCAATTGATATTGCAAATACAAAGTTGAGATATATAATCAATTGCAAATAAACACAAACCAAATGCGGCTTTTTGGTGACGCGTCGTGCTTAGCCTAAATAGGCGTTGACAAAACAAAGGACAAAAAAAAAAAAAGCGATAAAGCAGAAAGCAAAGAAAGTGTTTAAAAAAAAATACGCAGCAGCAGCAGACACACAAAGCAATAACAATAACAGCAACACAAATACAAATTTGTTTAAATCTATTGTTTGTTTGTTATTTTTTTCATTTTTTTCGTGTCGGTGTTTTTGTCTTTGCAAAGAAAAAGTGTGCGTGTGTGTGCTAGTATTAGTGCGAGGAACGTACGGTAAATGCAGCGTCGCAAAAATGTGCAGCGTAACTTTAAACGATATGGTCCATGTGACGCAGCAGGATTTACACGATCTATTAGAAACTTTCGAAAAAAAAAAAAAATCATTTGAGGCGGTGGCAATGGAGGAAGGCACAGCGAAAACAACATAAAAGGCAAGGCGTCGCAGTGACTCTGGAGTGGAATGTTCATTGGTTAAACAAAAGATAAGTGCTAAGTTAGTTGGTAAAAGAATTAAGAATACAGTAATGTTGAAAGGTATTGGAAATTACAGCATTTGTAGTACATTGCAAATACTTTGCAAGGTACAAATTAACAATCATTGTATTGAAATGTTATTCCATGTTTTGAATGATGAATATTTGAAAAAAAATGATATTTTGATTGGTAGAGAAATACTGTCGCAAGGATTTTACGTCATTATGTCACCCCGAAAATTTGAAATTGTTAGATCAAAATCTGTTAACTTTTGTTCAAATGACGATGTGTTTTCTAAATTGAATACTGATCTTGTCGGTGAAGATAGAGATAAAGTAAACAATTTATTGGAAAACTATTCAAAATCTTTTACAAAGGGAATTCCTTCATCTACTGTCAGTACAGGCGAAATGAAGATTAAATTAATAGACAATAGAAAAATTGTTCAAAGAAGACCATACAGGCTTAGTTCAAATGAAAGAGAATTGGTACGCGACAAGATTAAAGAGCTTTTGGAATGCAATGTCATAAGGCCAAGCTGTTCTCCCTTTGCAAGTCCTCTGATGTTAGTAAACAAAAAAGACGGTTCTCATCGTTTGTGTGTTGATTACCGTGAATTGAATTCTAACACAGTTTCAGATAGATATCCTTTACCCCTGATAGCAGATCAGATAGCCAGACTTCATGGTGCTAAATATTCCACTTGTTTAGATATGGCAAGCGGACATTACCAAATCCCATTGCATGAAGAATTAATAGAGTGTACGGCTTTTGTCACCCCAGATGGCCAGTACGAAATTTTGTCAATGCCGTTTGGTCTGAAAAATGCACCTTCAGTTTTTCAGCGTACAGTGATGCATACACTTGGAGAACTGGCATATATTTTTGTGGTTGTCTATATGGATGACGTGTTAGTGGTGGCTGCAACGAAAAGTGAGGCTTTGGAAAGACTACAGATTACTCTTGATGTTCTCACGAAAGCTGGGTTTTTGTTCAATATTAAAAAGTGTTCGTTCCTGAAGTCAACTGTTCAATATTTGGGATATGAAGTGAGCGCAGGTCAAATTCGTCCGAATTCTCAAAAAATTTCTGCATTAACTGCCTTACCATCTCCTCAGTCGGTTTCTGCTTTAAGACAATTTATTGGACTTACGTCTTACTTTCGGCAATTTATACAAGGATTCTCTTGTTTCTTGAAGCCTTTGTATTGGTTGAGATCGGAAAAGAACGAGTTTATTTGGAAGCCAGAACATGAAGAAATAAGACAAAAAGTTATATCTGTTCTTACACAGAAGCCAGTTTTGGTTATTTTTGACCCGCAATATCCAATCGAGTTGCATACTGATGCAAGTGCTCGTGGATACGGTGCCATCTTGTTGCTTAGAATAGATGACAAGCCCCATGTAGTTGAGTTCTTCAGTAAGGCAGCCTCACCTGCTGAGTCAAGATACCATTCATACGAATTGGAGACTCTCGCGGTTGTCATGGCCATTAAGCATTTTCGTCATTACTTGACGGGCAGAGATTTTGTTGTCTTTCCCGATTGCAACTCGCTTAAAGCATCAAGAAATAAACGTGACCTATCGCCCAGAGCACAAAGATGGTGGGCTTATTTACAGTCGTTCTCGTTTGAATTACAGTATAAAGAGGGCAAACGAATGGCTCATGCTGATTTCTTTTCAAGAAATTTCCCATCTGCTGATGCAATTGATGCTCGTAAAGTTTCTGAAAAAAGAATTAATCTGGCAGAGATATCTAGTGATTGGTTGATGGCTGAACAGCGCAAGGATTCCGATATAATTAATATTGTGAATAAACTAAAAGACAATTCTCTCGCCGAGGACATTGCAAAAACTTACGAACTAAAAGCAGGAATAATTTATCGGAAAATACAGAGAAATGGTAGAACTCGATCTCTGCCAATTGTTCCAAGAGCATTTAGATGGTCCGTTATTAACCAAGTTAATGAGACAATAATGCATTTGGGTTGGAGAAAACATTCTACAAAGCCTACGATTTTTACTGGTATGAAAATATTTCAAAATATGTAAGGAAATTTGTCGAAGACTGTATAACCAGCAAGATGTCAAAGTCATCCTCAGGTAAAGTTCAGGCTAGACTTTTTCCAATACCAAAGGTCGACACACCTTGGCATACAATACACATAGACATAGCGGGCAAGTTAAGTGGCAAGAGTGATCAAAAAGAGTATGTTATTGTTCAAGTGGATGCTTTTACTAAATTTGTTTACTTAACACACACACTCAAGATTGATGCTGACAGTTGCATAGGGGCTGTGACATCGGCTGTATCCTTGTTCGGAGTACCTAACCGCATAATAGCAGATCAGGGTAGGTGTTTTGCCAGCTCTAAATTTAGTGAATTCTGTTCTAAACAAAATATAAGTTTGCACTTAATTGCGACAGGTGCAAGTAGAGCTAACGGACAGGTAGAACGCATTATGAGCACTTTGAAAAACTTATTAACGGCAGTTGAAACTAGCAGCAGATCTTGGCAAGACGCATTGGGCGAGGTACAGTTAGCCTTAAATTGTACTGTAAGTCGAGTGACAAAGGCAAGCCCTTTGGAATTGTTCATTGGCAAGGTTGCTCGTCCGTTGGAGTTGCTTCCACCATGTGACGTGGCACTAGAAGTTGATTTGGCAGAATCAAGAGCTCGAGCAGTGCAAAATATATCAGCAGCGGCAGCATATAGCAAAGGGCAATTTGATAAAACTAAGCCTAAGGTTGTTGGGTATGACGTAGGAGACTTTGTGTTGTTAAAGAATGAAGAAAGGCATCAAGCAAAGTTAAGTCCAAAGTATAGAGGACCTTTGCAAATTGTTCAAGTACTAGACGGAGATAGATATATCCTCAAGTCGTTGACAAATAATAGGAAGTGCAAGTATGCTCATGAAGATATAAGGAAATTGCCAGAGGGATATGTCCCAGATGATTTAGAAAGTTGTGATGAGGATTTGAAAGATATTGAAAATAAAAATGTTGAAGGTATTGAAGTCACTTAAGAGAGTGAAAATGAAAATGTTGAAAATGTTGAAGTCACTAAAGAGAGTGAAAATGAAAATGTTGAAAATGTTGAAGTCACTGAAGAGAGTGAAAATGAAAATGTTGAAGATGCTGAAGTCATTAAAGAGAGTGAAATACACCAGTAAGGGTGAGAAAAATATGTAATACTGTGGGCCAACGAAAATGGCAGGGTACTCAGATCATAAAGCAAGCACAAGTGCAAAACATTCTAATGTCTGTTTTGATCATGGCGTGTGGGGCTTTTGATTGAGTGACCTCTGTGGGCAAAAGAAAATGGCAGGGTACTCAGATCATAAAGCAAGCACAAGTGCAAAACATTCTAATGTCAGTTTTGATCATGGCGTGTGGGGCTTTTGATTGAGTGACCTTTGTGGGCCAAAGAAAATGGCAGGTTACTCAGATCATAAAGCAAGCACAAGTGCAAAACATCCTAATGTCTGTTTTGATCATGGCGTGTGGGGCTTTTGATTGAGTGACCTCTAATGTTGAAGACAGTAATGAAATGATATGAAATGAGAGAATTATAAAAATAAAATAAATAAGTTGTAATTGAGAAACAAGAAAAAGGAAATGTAAATGTTAAATTTTATTTGAGGATCTATAAATAAAATGATTTAAGAAGCTAAGCATTTTTTTTTTAGAATTACACGAGGTCGTGTTATAGTCAGGTTGGCCGTGTGGAAGCATAAGTAGTTTGAATATGCGGCGTGTGTGAATACATGTGAGAATTGTATTGAGTTTGTGTTAGTGCGTATTTGGGTATTTCACCAGGATCGCAGGTACATTGCCACATTGCATCAGCCTATTCATGTATCCGTTTTGTTGCCTGCTCTACTATGTGTTTTAGGAAAGTCCCGTTTTAACGGGGCGACAGCGTTTGCAGCTGTCCCCGAGTACGGTTCGTACTCATCTAACGGAAAGTCCCGTTTTAACGCCGAGTGTGGTTCGTATTTATTTAACGGAAAGTCCCGTTTTGGCGGGGCGACAGCGTTTACAGCTGTCGCCGAGTGTGGTTCGGTACAAAAACCGAAGATCAAGGCAAGACACCAGTCAGTTGTGTTACGGATCTCGGTGTGACCGAAACTCGCTGCGCCTAAAACGGTGGCAATGAACAGTAGAAATTATGTTGCCCCAACATATATAATAATATAAATATGTACCCAGATAAAGATTATTTTGTTTGCCACTCCTACTTTTTAGTGTGGCCCCCACTTAGCTTTTTTGTTCTTCATTGGAATTTAACTAGATTTGGGGATTATTTGTCCTAGAGCCATTTTCATCAATTGACCAAATTTGATTTTGATCGGGCAATCATATCATATAGCATCCATAGAATTGTTTTTTTTTAGAATGAATAAAACATTTTGGTTTTTAATCCATATCGAACCAAATTCAGTTTGTATTCATTTCAGGATGCCTCACGTCTATTGACCAAATAGTATTCAGATCGGGCAACTATATCATATAGCGCCCATTGACTTGATATTTTCGAAATGAACACAAAATTTTAAAACAAACATGATATGACACCCCACAAGGAAGTCTGCATACCAAAATTTGGTGGCTCTAGCTCTTATAGTCATCGAGATCTAGGTGTTCATATAGATAAGGTGTTTATCGATTTGCGGAGGTGGGAGGGGGAGTGGCAAAATTTTAAAATAAACTTGATCTGACGCCCTACAAGGGGGTCTACAAGTTAACAGACACCTCTCGCATTAATACATATTTCATAAGTTCATGAGTAACCATCGCAATTGCTGCTTCGAATACTTTGTATCAGCGCTTTCGGCTGCAATGGTCAGCGGCGGTAATCGAATACCTTTGTTGTGTCGCAAGAGTTTGCCGTTATCGCCTATGATAGTGCTGAGTCGGCCTGCCGACCATGACATTGTGACGTGATGCTAGTTTTGGTTTAGCTTAAGTGAACTATTTTGTACTTCGAAAGTTTAGTCTTGCATTCAGCGCTCAATCAATAAGTCGCTTAATAAATGTTATCACTCCGGCACTTAGCCGTATAATTAATATTGTATTACTATCTGAGCCCGAGGCCAGCAATAGGGAGTTCAGTCAATTTTTCCTCCTAATCATCGAACCTAGCTGATGCCAACCACTTGGTTCATCCCTGAAGTAGAGACGTTGAATTTGAGGAAACCACTGGACGGAACTTCTGGAGAAGACGCTTTGCCCCTGCACCCGCAGAATCGAGGTGCCTCGCATAGATCACATCCGGATAACATAGATAATTGGCGCCCAAATTTGGTAACTCTAGCCCTTATAGTGTCCGAGATCTCGGTGTTGAACAGACGGACAGACGGACATGGCTGGATTGACTCGACTGTTGATGCTTATCAAGAATATATTTACATTATTGGATTTCATACGCTTTCTTTTGCCTGTTGCATACATTTTAAAGAATACAATATACTTGTTTACTCTACTAAAGTACGAGTACTAGAGTACGCTCCAAACGGCGTCTGTCAGCCGTGTGTGGGTATTCTTGTTTATGTATAAAATCGCATGGCCATCTGGCTTGACTGTAGCTATCTTTACAGGAGCAGGCAGATTGCTCATGGCAGCCAAATAGTAGCCGTTGACCAGGACTTGCGACACATTTCTTTGATCAAAGATGGCATGAGTTTGCTGTAGACTGCGCGTTACACGTATATCTAATTTGGGCAAATTGCCATGGAAGTCAGACGCAGTTAAGGCTCAGGATGTGACTTGTGTTATCGTTCGACATGCAGAGGATGGCGATGCGGCGCACATCCCAGAGACGAGAGCAGACGTCACCATCACAGGTGATAAACTGTGAAACCAATGTGGAAGGCGTGGCCAGTCGTGTTAGCTTATCAATATGGGCAGAGCGAGCTAGCTAAGCCCGCCCCAGACAGATCCCAGATGTTCAGTGTGTCGTCTGTTGATGCAGATACTGCTTTGTGTTCCGTGGAGGAATCGCCAATCAACAACAGCCATATGGCGCCATTGGATTGCATACAGTCGAATATGTGGACCACGCCTGCAGACGAGTATCGCCCAAGGCCAGCAGAAGCACATCGTTATCGGCATAGCGAAATAGGTTTACGGTGCACTCAGACTGAAACTTGAAGTCTGCATTGTTCACCGTCATGTGGTTCTACTGTGTTCCATCGTAACCGAAGAACATGCTCCACCAATGTGCAGCCTCTCTACGATTGGTGGCCAGGGCAAATTGCTTCTTCTTGTTCATGACAATGCTGTCCCTGCACTCGTGCAGCGGCGGTGACTCTCATACTCTCATACAAATGATTTTTTATGATTTTGTCTACAAATATCCGATCTCAATTAAATTTGCCAAACCGAGTTTCAACTAAATGCGACAAAAATTGTGGGGGATATAAGGTAACTCTAGCTCGTATAGTCTCCGAGATCTATGTGTTCACACGGACGGACAGACGGACATGGCTAAAATTCCGCTGTTGATGCTGCTTAAGAATAGATATACTTTATGGGGTCGGAAACGTTTTTTTGCCTGTTACTTACATTTCCACGAGTATAATGAATGTCTGTTTGTCTTTTTGTCTGTCCTTTATAAGAGCGATCAGTATTATATTATTACTGTATAATAATTCAGATCAGGAAAAGGTCAATTGCTATATATCTCTCATATAGGCGAAATTATAAGTTTCTCATATATTTCCACGTATTCGATCGATTACAATGAAATTTTTAGCTTATACTAACGCGAACCAGGAAAGGATAAAGGATATATATATTGGTTTAGGACAAATTAGCGTGTCACCCATTCATATAGGCGAAAATAGAAGTTCATCATATTTTTGCACCTATTGGTCCGATTGCAATGAAATTGTACCCTGGTATTGTACAATTTCAGGGCAGGGTCAAGGGCTACGTATAGTTAAGGAAAAATGGGCGTGGCACCGCCCCTCATATAGGCAGTATTGAAAATTCGTCGTATCTGCACTCATTAGACCGATTGTCATGAAAGGTCGGGCTATGTATCGGTTTTGAATATCGATATATTCAGTTTTCGGTATGTGTTATGATATATTAAGTTTACGCTAATAATTATGGATATATTCATATGTCGATATATCTATTGCGATATATTGGGTTATCGGCATATGTCTATGGGTGTATTGAGTTATCGATATATGTATAAATATTAATTCAGTTTTCAATATCTTGAGTTATTGATATATTGAGTTATCGGTATATGTATATCTATATATTGAGTTATTGGTATATGTACATCGATATATTGATACATTCAAGTAACGATATATTGATATATATATATATATAAATACATACATGATACACATGTATATATATATATCGATACATTTGGTGTTCGATATATGTTCCTCGATATCTTGAGTATATCAGTTATATATATGTTATCAGTATATATCGATACATTTTACCGACGTTTCACCATCACACAAACATTCTTCTAGAAACTTCAAAGAAACTTCTTGTAGTTCGAAAAGCAAGACAACTGCAAACATAGCCAAGTAAGAACGCTATAGTCGATATTCTGGATATAAGATACTCATATTCAGCATTTATTCAGTATTCGACATTTTTTTTTTTTTTGGTGTTGTGTTCCCATAAAAAATTCTTTTTTACGTTTTTGTCTACAGAGTTTACCGATCTTAACAGAACTCGGCTGAGCAGCAAATTATGTGCTTATACACATACAATCCGAGTTTCAACTATATGCGTTAAAATTTGTGGAAGATATAAGGTTTTGCGGTTTGCGGTGGCAGGAGGGGAAATGGCAAAATTTAAAAACAAACTTGATATCAAGGAGAGTCTATATAAGATATTGGGTCTCTCTAGCTCTTACAGTCTCCGAGAATTAGGTGTTCATACGGACGGACAGACGGACATGGCTAGATTGACTTGGCTGCTGATCAAGAATATATATACTTTATGGGGTATTAGATGCTTATTTCTGCCTGTTACATACAATACAATATACTTGTTTACTCTACTAGAGTACGAGTATACGAGGGGCTATTTAGTTTTACATAAATATTGAAAATATCTGAGATATATCGATATCTATACCATTCACAAAACATGTGAATGTATATTAATTTTGTCATGAAGTCTGCAAAGCATAGAACTAAACCGACTATATAAAGTTGGTTTGTTTTTATTAAAAGATTAAATCCGTACAATGCAACAACAGTATCATAGCAACACAGGTACAATAATTAATAATAGAACCAAACCAAAATTTGTACGCATGAGGACTTGCAAATATTCTTGTATTGCGAGGGGGAGTTTAAAGTTTTACAATAGTTTTGTTCTTTTTAACCTCTTTAGCATACTGTAGTGTCTTCTTAGTCTATCTCTGTATCCAATCTCTTCGTCCGCTGTATGTAGATTCAGGTCGCGATGAAGGGTGGTGCCGCGTACATAATACTGCCAGTTCGTAATTGCAGGCATGTCACGATTTTGTAGTACCTCTAGGCACCTTTAGTTCGATTTTGCAGCTATTCCCCAAATCAGCGCTCCGTATAACCAGATCGGGGCTATGCAGTGCACATAGACTGCTCTTTTGCTGCTTCTTCTGTTGATGAGCCACCGCAGTTGTTGAATTCTTTGACTACCTCTGCCAGCCGTAGCTTTCAAGTGAGGGCCAAAACTTGACGTTTGTCAAAGGTTACATCGAGGTACTTAGCCTGCGATGGTTGGTCCAGAGTTACGCCTTCCAATTGTATAGGTGGGGTGTGGTCAATGAGGGCCTTCAAGGTGAATCAGGGATTGGTGGTCTTTTGTGGATTGATCTTTACATTCCATCTTTTGCACCAGGCAGCCCATGTGGTAAGGTGCTCTTGGAGTCCACCTGCTGCCTCATTGCGACATTTACAGCTGTAAAGCAGTGCAATATTATCAACGCAAGTAACAAGTAGAACCTTCCTGGGAACTTTCATATGATACTCGCTTGGGCAGGGTAAATCTGCTGTAGAGCAGTGGGCCAAGGACCCTTGGGGTCAGAAATCAATTCTTTTGCCTGTATATTTATATGCAATATATTCGTTTTACATTACAAGAATACGAGTATAATAAGAAAACAAGTAAGAACGCTATAATCTATATTCCCACTATGAGATACGAGTCAGTATCTATTTAATACTCGACAGACTCAAAAGCATGTAAGGTTCTTATACCATTCACAAAATGGTATAATCATTTTGTCAGACCTGGCTAGATCGACTCGGCTGTTGTTGTTGTTTGCTCGGAAACGCTTCCTTCTGCCTGTTACATACATTTGCACGAATACAATATACCTACTAGAGTACGAGTATAACCATTCACAATAACAATACACAACCGATCTATATGAAATCGGGTCGGCGGACGTGGGGCCTCCTCAAATGGATACAAGCCGAATTTGATTTGACTTGGACGAAAATCAGAAAGGTTATGAATTAGTTGGCAAATCGGGATGCAACTCGAACTTAACCAGCGTGCAAACAAAAGAACCATATGCAAACAAAAGAACCATATGGGAAAAATTTTAGCTCTATAGCTCTTCAGAGTTATGAGATCTTGGGGTTGAAAGAGACGGACATGGCTATATCGACTCCCCTTGTCGTGCTGATCAAGATTCCTGACAAAATTATTATACCATTTTATGAATGGTATAAATATGATTGGAAGAACTTTTTCGATTTCCAAATTTACTGGTATGGTGTTGCTGGACATCAAAGTTGCCTTTGACTCTGTATGGCACGACCGGTTAGTTCACAAGATGTGCGGTATGAACAATGAGAGAGATATAATTAGCTAAATTTCCTAAAACAAGATCATTTGTCGTTTATTTGGGAAAAGCAATATCATCTCTAAATAGTATCCTAGCATGATGCCCACAAGGATCCTCCCATCTATATATATAAAAATGAATGTCAGTCTGTCTGTCTATCTGTCTGTCTGTGTGCCTGTCTGGCTGTCCTTTTTAAGCGCCTAAGCTAATGGACCGATCGCTATGAAATTTGTAGTGTATTCTAATATCGACCTCGGGAAGGTCAAAGGGCGTGTATGGGCGTGGCACCGCCCCCTCATATAGGCGAAGTACAAATTCCTCATATATTTGAACCTATTGTACATAATATTATAAGCCTCGGCACGCTGAAACAAGCCTTCTTTTCGTGTTTTAATTCTGACGAGCGGGTGTACTGTATTATGCTCTCTCCGAAACCCAAATTATTGGAACGGAGAATATTGTTATTATCGATGAACTGGGTGAGGTTTTCCTTAATGATTTTTTAAAGAATTTTGCTGAATGGGTCCATAAGCAGTGGGCGAATGAGGTGCCTTTTTTGCTTACCAATCGGGATAACCTTGGCAGTTTCCATACCGAGGGCAGTACACAAAACAGAGGCACTTCTTGTCAGCATCTGAAGGAAACTGGAAACTGGTAGGCAACACTCTGACTGTCTCAAATGGGCCATAAGATACCTGGGAGTCATGGTAGACACGAGGTTGTCCTTCAGAGAGCACCTCGAATACGTGCATAAAAAGGAATCCGAATCCTACCGCGCTCTCTCCTGCATAATGCTGAACACCCGAGGTCCAAAACGGCAGCTTTACCGGCTACTCATGAGCGTAAATAGGGCTATCATCCTTTATGCAGCACCTATTTGGGTACAAGCGATGGAGGTTCCAAGCTACAGCCGAGGCGTTTAAGCGAGCTATCGTCTAAGCGAAATACCGGTTATCGGTGCCTTCCGAACCATTACGAACGAGGCAGCGCTGCTCCTGGCAGGGTGAAGTGAAATTTTACCTAACGCAGCTCCCTTCTGGGCATGGTTGCTTTCGGAGCTACCTTAAACGATTTGGACATGACCAAACAGATGAATGTCCTTGGTGCAAAAGAGATGCAGTAGAAAGCCCGTATGACGGGATTTTCGAGTGCAGGACATTTGCCTAGCATAGGTGGACTACGGAAGAAGTAATTGGTGGCCTTATCTCACTAGGCAATCTAATCCCTGGCCTACTGGGGTAAAACCAGAATTGAAGAGAAGCCAGTGCCTTTACAGCGGCAGTCACAACGAAGCTGAGAGGGGCTGAGAGCAAACCTATATAGATAGCGCAAAGGGGCACACGAAGCATTGCTTTGCAGCCGTACCGCAGGAAAAAAGCGCTATCCTATATACATTAAATATTTTTATTTTTTTTTATCGGGACGTTGACGTACAATGAGCTGCATTGAACCCACGATACCAAGCCGCGGGGCTTGTTACACGCGAAGCCCAGGTTAGAAGCTCCCGCCCAGCCGGCCGAGGGGCGCAGCCACATAACGAGCGACACGAATCGCGAAGATGGAAAAAAAGCGGACTCGCTCGCTCACTTTCAATGAAAGTAAAAAACAACAAGCCATAAACAATTTACATTATCTACTAGCTGGATGCGTTAGTATAGATGTTTGTTTGAGTTAAGGGATTTATTATTAGAGATAAAATTATAGAGATTATTGTAGTTACAACAAAGGACACGAAAAATTTCATGCAGGAGAATTACAAAAAAAATTACAGTGCTGAAGATAGAAAGGAACATATTTTCTAGGAGGGACACAAAGCTAATTTGGCTAATTAAAGACGGCGAGCCAATATCACAATTAATCAGCTTATGTATAAGGATAACATTAAGCATAATTCTACGTGATTCAAGAGATGGAAGGCTTAATACCAGAAGCCTACTTGAATATAAAGGGAAGGGGTTATTGGGGTCCCAATTCAACACACGGAGAGCAACAAGTAAAAATTTCTTTTGAACAGACTCAATGCGGTCCTGGTGATTTCTTTATTGTGGACACCGAACATACGATGCATACTCTAAAATAGGTCGGACCAGAGAAGTATACAGTAGTTTAGTTATATAAGGATCACCAAATTCCTTCAACCATCGCTTGATAAAACCCAGAAAACCAACAGCCTTATTGACGGTAATTGAAATGTGTAAGTCGAATTTGTGATGGGAAGCCAAGAAGATGGGAAGCCAAGAAAACGCCAGGTAGTTTTTTAACGAGGATGAAAGCGGGTACACGTGTCCTTAGATAACCTTGCTGTATAATCTGTTAAACAAGAGCGGTTTTTATATATTTAATAGGGTTTTATTATATACAGGGTCGAGCTTGCTCGACTGTTGTGTTCTTGTTATTTTCTCTAAATATGTATCCCGGACAAGTTTACTTAATTTTTTTGCCCCGCCCATTTTTTAGGTGGGCCTCCATTAAAACCCATCGCCAATTTTTGTGTTTTTCTGTAAAAACACTAAAATAATCGATAAATTGTATGGGGGCCACCCTAAAAAGTGAGCGTGAAAAATATAAAATAAATTTGATCTGGGTACATATATATGAAAAATTAAAATTCACATTCTTAGTATTTATCGATTTGGACATGACCAAACAGATGAATGTCCTTGGTGCAAAAGAGATACAGTAGAAAGCCCGTATGACGGGATTTTAGAGTGCAGGACATTGTAGTTTCCAGGAGCTAGATTTTCATACATCCGGACGGGCAGACAAACGTGGCTAGATCGACTCGGCTTGCCGTGCTGATAAAGGATATATGTGATCCGAAAGCTTCTTTCTGCCTGATACATACATTTCACAAGCTTAATATACCCTTGTAATATAGGTACATGGCTTAAAAATCCAAATAAGAACGACTCGGCTTGTCATCCTGATCAAGAATATATATATATATATATATATATATAACTATGGGATTATGGGATCGTAAACGCTTCCTTCTGCATTTATTAACATTGCCACAACTTTAAAATACCCTTGTACCACAGATATATCGTATAAAAAGGAGGTCTTAGAAAATATGCAATTTGGCTGTTACCTAGAATTATTATCCGTTAATTATTAAATTTGGCAAAGTGAGTTTTAATTAAATATATCTAAAATTATGGAAGATCGGTTTCCTTTTTTTTTATCGATTTGAAGTGTTTACAAATTCTATAACTTTCTGCGACACACCCAACCAACAATACTGCTGCCATGGATGTATGTATGGTCTCCAAAAAATATACAAGTAAGGTTTTCCGCTAAGACCAATATGGTCCTGAATTGGCTCACCATCACACAATCTGTGTAAATATGTAGTCTGCATATTAAATAGCATAAGAGAAACGTCTTCATCTAATATAAAAATGTCCATATAATTTAAAGAAATGGTAAACAACTCAGATTCACGATGACGAAAAGATAGTGTCTTTCTATTTAGTCTCACTGTGTCCAAATTTATCAACGGACATAATAATGGACTATCAGCAGCAAATGGAATGAAATATACACATTAACATACCAAAATACATAGAATTGTACACCTGCTTTTATATCCTTATTGCATATGTTCCTTACAAAACTACTAGGCCTTAGAAAAAACAGAACAACAATAACACAGCTGCTTGTGTAGAAGTTTCACAAGCATTTTTTGAGAGTGAGAGCAAGCTAGCCACTAAACTAACAACGAAGCTCAAAGAACGATCGACAAAGAAACTTGAGAGAATGCGAAACGAATGGAACAAGCTCCTCACAGACAACAACAAACAAGAAGAGTGGTTCGTCAATAAAACCGATTTGGAACTCCCGCTAAACGTCAAGGCGTTACTAGCAGAAGGCCCCAAATTCGCCTTGGCAACAACAAGAACTTTAATCTGTGCACATATAGAATATTAAGCCAGGACCCAACTTCGAGATTACAAACCAAAAAGAAAAGTTTAGTAGAAAAACTCAAGTTAAATATTATTCCGAAGTTCGAAAAGAACAAATTAACCACAAATACTGTGCTACTTCCAAGAATATTTGGTCTCCCAAAACTTCACAAAGAAGGCACACCGCTAAGACCAATGGGCTCTTCTATTGGCTTCCCATCGTACAACCTGTGCAAGTATGTAGTCAACATTCTCCAAAATATAACAGTTATAGCCTTTTGAAGTAAGTTTCACCTTTCCTGAGCATACCGACAGAGCTACTTATTGAAAAAATATGTAAGTAGTGGAACGAAAGTGGAACGAAATATAAATTCGAACGCAAAGAATAAGCATATAAATATACAAAAGCTCGGCTTGCGTATTTTGTTTTTGTTTAAACGTGGAAATTTGCCGACTGAAAAAATGTATGCTCTATTTTGCGATAATTCTCTGTGTTGACGCCGCTAAAACAACAAAGCACTGTTTTTGTTGCTTTTTTATGTGTTTCTTATCGCTTGTGCCTTTTGCATTTCGAATTGTAGTTTCCGTACGTCTGCCTCGCCCTCGTCTCGCTGCTGTTTTGCGCAAGTATTGCTTATCTGTTTATCTGTGTTGGCGTTGTATCTGTTTCATAGTTCTGTGTGTTTAAAGTACTCCGTGAAAAATATAGTGTTTATCTGTATATTAATTTGCGTTCATAATGCTAATGTAATATAAAGTATCGTGGATAATCAAGGTAACCTCAAATGAGCTACTCTTGATCTCCTGGTTCTGCGATAATATAATTCAATTCAAATATGTCAAGATCCGAATCGGTACCGCTGTTTATCTCAACAACGGTAAGGGATTCAAATTTACCAGCTATTGCCGAGTTGCGTACATGTATAAGGAATGCAAAGGATGGCTTAAAGACATTCAACGCTGGCTTTCGCCAACGAAACGAAATGGTGTCGAAGCTCGCATTGCCAAAACAAAAGAAAAGGTGATTGGGTATTGAAGCTCTAGGTGCACTCCTGTAATTGTCTCAATCTATTTCCCAAGCCCTGTGAGCATGACGCCCGCTTATCTTTTTGAATTCTCCTCGTTCGTTAGAAAGCTCCCAGTCCTTACAGCAACTGCTTGCTAAGGCGGCCGCTGTATTCGGTGTATGCCTCTATCCAATCAAGAGGAACCCAAGTTCGCAAGAACGGCTCCTTCTTCGTCCGGGCAAGAGTCTGTAAACGATCCCCCTCAAACCGATTAGACTTCCTTCTTCCGCTCAATCCGTATCATATCCGTAATTTCAGTCTCAAAAAACTAGTCTCATTTCCTTTTTTTGCCTACCAAATTGTAAGAGGCCTCAATTCAAAATTTTTTAAGTCTACACTGATAGCCTTTTCTTTGATTTTCACATATTGATCTTTACTGGGACTTGGTTAAAACCTGATATTTGAACTCTGCAATTTTTCCTAATAATTATACCTTTACCTTTACAGATTTGATCGTAGCTAACGCCAGGGTGGTGGTGTACTATTTGCTGTTGATTCTGAACTTTTTTCAGAACCAATATCGCTTTATTTTCCTAATGAAATTGAATTTATAAGTCTTAATGGCTTTTCTCTCTTTATCGCTGGCTTACATTTCTCCACTTGCCGAAAATTTGTGTTAACATTGACCATCTTAATGCTGTCTCGTCAATGCGCTTTGACAGAGAGCAATTGGTTGTATTTGGTGACTGCAATATCAGTGATATAGCATGGTCCTCTGCTACCGACTCTGCCGGTTGTATACCTTTAATACAACACGAGTTTATTAGCGACCTACTTGAATTGTTCTTATCAGCAGCTATTTTGGTAGCAAATACATTGGCGTGCTTGCTTGATTTGATATTTGTTTCTTATCCCTCCATTACAGTCGTCTCACTTTTACTTCTAAAGACCCGTTTCATCCCTCATTACACATTGCTCTGGATATTTCTTTTCCTGCAGTGAATGCATCTTCTATTTGGTTGACTGATTCTAATTTAAGGTTGAGATCATTAGTCTTAAAGAAGTCATCCTTCAAGCTGACTCGTATATTTATACTCTTGTACGGTTATGAACAGGGCGGTAGACTTCTTCTGCCAAATTCTTCTTTCCATTTTTTTGTTCCGCTTAAGAGTTCAGTTAGGCGTAATAAGCTACCTTAGCTTACTCCACAGCTGTCTAACTTAAAAAATATAAATTCTAGACTCGTTATTAAGTTCAAAAACTCTGGAAGGTGCTCTTACTATTATCGCTATATTGCTGCTCGTTCAAGGTTCACTGTGCTTAACTATAAAGTGTACTGCGCTGTAGGGTCAAATTCTTTCAAAACCTTAAGCAATTCTATAACTTTGTTAATTCAAAACAAAAATCATTTTAGCTTTCCGCATCTTTATCTTATATAAGCCCTACAGCATATACAGACCGAGATATCGCCGATTTGTCATTCGTCTCTTAACTATCCTTATAACTTACATAGGTCTAATAACATCCCCATACCCTCATTACTGAAATCTCATTGCTAAATGAACTAAAGTCCATTAAGCCAAACTTTTCCCTGATGGTATCCCTGTATGTATTTTCAGAGTCTGCGCTAATGCGTTATGCAAGCCGATATGGAAGCTTTTGTAGCTATCTTTTAATTGTTTGTCTTTCCCTTTTTTTTTTCTAAGGGTTCGTTTATTATTCCTCTCCAAAAGGGAGCAAAACAGATGCCCACAATTATCGAGGCATATCGAAACTGTCCGACATTCTTCAGCTTTTTGAAAAAAATATTAGCTTCACAGTTACATTCTTGTGGTTCTATAATTTCATCTTCTCATGGGTTTATGAAGCGTAGGTCTACCACGACAAATTTACTACAAGTTTCCTCTTATGTAATACAAGGATTCAAGGATAAAATGCAAACTAACGTCATATTAACTTCACAGTTACAACATTCTTGTGGTTCTATAATTTCATCTGCTCAGCATGGTCTTATGAAGCGTAGTTCTACCACCACTAGTTTACTACAAGTTTCCTCTTTTGTAATACAAGGATTCAAGGATAAAATGCCAACTAACGTCATTTACACTGACTTCAGCAAAACATTTGACTCGGTAAACCACTGTTTACTTATTGATAAGTTGCATCTTTTTGGCTTCCCATCACTTCTTCTTAAGTAGATCTTCAAATATCTTAGGGTTACATCAAGGGTACCGCAGGGTTGCCACCTCGGTCCCCTTCTCTTCACCTTATTTATCAACGACTGCCTCAGGTTCTATCCCACTCTCGTGTACTTATGTACGCCGGCGACGTTAAACGTTGCTTGTCCTTCAGCGACTATTCTTCCCACTTCAGGCTGCAAAGGACCTTGATTCTTTCCAATCGTGGTGTTAGGTCAACTTACTAAATCTCAACTGTTCTAAATGCAAAGCTGTGTCGTTTTGTCGCAGCATACCGCTTCAGACATTGTACCTTTTTAACGATATGCCCCTTGATCTTATTTATACAGTAGATTACTTGGGTGTGCTTTTTTGGACCCTTAAATTAAATTTGATCGTTACATCTCGATTACCGTCATTACGGCCGCGAGTGTTCTAGGTTTTATTAAGCGTTGGCACGCATCGTATGTCTGGTGTCCTCAATACAGGAATCACCAGGACCGCATTTAGTCTGTGCAAATAAAGTATTTGCTATTTGCTCTATGAAGCTTAATCTGCTATCCAAATAGCCTTCATATTCAAGTAGTGGTAGTATTAAGTGGCACTAACAACCTTACTGGGACTCTGCCTCGATTTGCTTCCACGAGCTTCTGCTATGGGGTTTCTTTCCTCCTCTGGCTAAGTAGCTGTGAAGAAACCAACAGTACCCCGATATCAGCTGGGCCATTTTGACTTGGGTGTTTTGTGGAAGGGTGGCTTCTATCTTATTTATGGGCGGTGGTCTGCCTTCGAGCACAACATTGGCTGTAGATCTGCGGACTGCCTCTGCCGCGGGTTCGGTGTGGACCCATTGTAGGCCAGCTCTGATGTTACCAGGAGTGGCGTGATCCAACAGGTGACTGATGGGCCCCGCCAGTATCCTGAGGTCAGGTCTGACTGGGTCGGTCCGAGCTGAGTGGCTAAGTGATTGGGGTTGGCAGCTGGCACGCAGGAAGGAACTGTTTGGTCAACTCCTCACAGTGCTCACTCACAGGGAGCATTTCCACTTCCTGATGGAGGTGGTCAACGGTGGTCATGACGTGATATCCCGTTGCTGTGCGCAGCGTAGGTTCTCCCATGAACCTTGCTGATGTACCGAGTCCACACTGGGGCGGCATAGTCGATAAGAGGACGACCAATGGCTTTGTAAGTAGTTACAATCGTCTCCCTATCTTTTCCGCAGGTGCTCCCGGCCAAAGCATTTAGCACCTTGTTTCTACTCCTTACTCTCTTACCTACTCCTTCAGAGTGCTGCGCAAAACCAAAAATTCAGTCGAAAGTGACTTTTTGGATATCGTTCGCTTGGGATGCTCTGGCCACTAATGTGGATATCAAGCACCTTAGTCACTTCCTCCATCCAGTTGGTCAGAAGGGTAGCAGAGGATTTCGGGGCAGAAATCTATAAGTTTCGCGTATCGAGGTGTTCCTCCAGCGTTGGCAGATATCCGTTCATCCTCTGCTCGAGTAAACTGATGTCTCAGCTTTTGATGATAATTGCGCAATCATCAGCATAGGTAACCAGTATCAGCTCTTGAGGTGGCACATTAATCTTGGATACATACATGGACAACAACAGAAGCGACAGCGCATCGCCTTCAGGGAAGCAAAGTGAAAGTTCGCTGAAAGTGAGCGGAGAGACCGTTGTATTTTACGATGACTCTACTGCGGACGGCTTGGCTGGTCAGCGGCTTGAAGTTGACGGATTGGTGCACCAGGAAGGCGAGGCCACCAACCGCATCACGACTTAGAACCTTGTAGCATTCCGAGTGGTTACTAGTTCTGAGCATGGAGGTGGACTAATTCTTAGCATCCGGTGCAAAGGATGGACTATTCTCCTCTCGTGATTCTCTTCGGGCACACCGGATAAGCGAAAATACTGGGACCTGGGTTACTTTCGACTTCACCGGCGCAAACAAGAAGTAGTCTGAGCAGGCAGGCCGGTGTTGTTAGCTAAGTCAGATGAAAAATAGTAAAGAAGAAAATCAAATGGCGAAAGGATGTGAGGGCACATACGGCCGTTCAAGTATTTTGGGGTAGCAGCCCTTGAGCGAGAGTATTCCCGCGTTGATCCCGCGGCGAAGATCCCACTGCTGTGAGGATCGTTGGTGTTGTTGTAACGAAATGAGGGACTGTACGAACATACAGTGATGGGATTCACGTAAGTAGGAAAAACAATACAAAAAGAAAATTAAAATAGACATCTACACATCCGTATCCAAGCCGAGGAAGATGGCAACCTCGACTGGATTGGTCCAGAGGGCTTCAGGTGTTAGATGGGTGGGATGGAGAGGACACTTGAAGAGATGCCCCGTGGTGTGGGGGGCTCTCAGGCACTGGGGTTAGCTCTGGCTAGGTAGCTGTTAAGAAACCTAGAGTACCCCGATCAAGATGGGACACCTTTTTTATGGGTGGTGGTCTGCCTCCGTTCCCAAGATTGGCACCAGCTCTGCGGATGGTCTCTGCCACGGACTCGGTGGGGACCAAACTTAAACCAGATTTGATATTCTCAAGGGTGTCCAAATCCATCAGGTGGCTGATGGATTCCGTCTTCCTTCTGAGATCGTATTTGAAAGGTTTGGACTTGGCCGACATGGGAGATTTGGTGGATTGATGGTTGGGGTAGAGGGGCAGCTGGCACGAGAGACAATTGTTTGGCCACCATCAAACAGTGCTAACGCACAAGGAGCATCTCAAACTCATGATTTAGATGGCTGCCGAAAGTGACCGCAAGTACTTTAACGCCACTAATGTGAATATAAAATACCCGGGACACGTCCTTCGTCCACGTTGTCAGATGGGTGGCAGAGGATTTGGGGCAGATATCTGGAGGTTTCTAAGGTCTAGGTGGTCCTTCAGCCTGGCAGGTATCCATTCATCGTCTCTTCGACTCGCTCTCTGACTTTCGCTCAAGACGGTTGTTTTTTTTTCAATCTCCCGTATTGTGCTAATTTTGCGTTCATGTATCAAATTTTGAGTTGTGTCCAAGTTTTCTTTTCTTTGTGCTGAATTTCGGTTTCGGTTTTAACGCAAGCCTTAAAGTGCACTTGGTAAAACTGCTTTAAATTGTTTTTTCTTATTGTGCAAATAAAACCAAAAGCTGAGCTAAAATTCTTATATTCTCTTTGCGCTGTATGTTGTTTTTGTGTTTGCTTGCGTGTCTGCTTGTAAGCTTATGCTATTTTTAGACACTCTGTCTTTGTTTTAAGCTTTCGTTATTCGCTGCATTGCGTTTGTGTTGTGTCATTTCAAATCCGTTATATTTGTTGCCGTATTATATTGCTGCCAGCTACCTAGTGAGAAATTTTATCATTCCTGTTGCCCAATAATTTTGTGCTCTCAATTTCAATGGCAGACTCCTACAAAAAAAGTTGCCCTTTCAAGGCTGATTTTCCCGAGCCTATGCTTTTTTGTGGGGTTTGTGGCAACGCCATTCATTTTAACTGTGCCAAAATCAGTATCCATGTAAGCGATTATTTTACAAATAATCATGGTTTGAAATTCACATGCGAGCTGTGTCGTCCTGCTGAAGCCGAATTGCGTTCTTTCTTACGGAACGCAAAGGAAGGTTTTAAAGCTCTGAACGTTGGCTTTAAGCAATTAAATATGTCATCCTCGACGCTCGCAGCAAATTTCACATTTTTAATATGGAGTCTCTTAAGCGCAAGAAAGTAAGTGATCTGGGTAGATCGGGTCTGGATAAAGACTCTATCGACCCTGTCGATATAGAGCCGGAAACCCCTAAGCAAACTACTCCATATTCCATCTTTCGTTCTCCTAGTCCGCTCGATAACTACAGTCCCCAGTCGGTATAGCGGCTGCCTAATGCGGATTCTTTAATGGGGATGGCACCGCCGGCCAATCTGGAGAGGGTTTAGAGCACGAACTAGTTTACATAGTTCGAGGATTAAGGTAGAAAAGCTTAGGTTTAATGTTATGCGCAATATAGCTTCTTTCAAGATTGATGTTTCGGACGACTATTTCGACACAATCTGTCGAAAAAGTTGCTGGCCTGAGCACCTAGTTGTGAAAGAGTTTGAAGCAAGAACCAGAAATCGGATACCAATTAGACTCCCTGTTGCCGCACAATCCATACCCTCTAATATAGCTCCAAAAAACGAACTTCATCTTTTTTTTCTTGCCTACCAAAATGTTAGAGGCCTTAAAGCTAAACTTTAAACTTTATACTGATAGCCTATCTTTTGGTTTAAATATTTTAATTTTTACTGAAAGTTGGTTAAAAAACGATATCTTAGACTCTGAAATCTTTCCTAATAATTATACTGCGTATAGATTTGATCGTCCCTCCCGCCAGCGTGGTGGCGTATTGATTGCTGTTGATTGCGGCCTTTTGTGGGAACCAATTCTGCTTAGTTTTTCTTAACGTAATTGAATTTATAAGTACTAAATTGTCTCTTAAATGTTTTTGTGTCTTTATCACTGCTTCTTGCATTTCTCGTTGTTCTGATATTTCTGTTTACTTGATGCTGATCTGATACTGATCAATTGTCGATTTTTGGTGATTTCGACATCTGTGATATCACGTGGTCCTCTATGATCAACTCAGCCTGTTTGATACCTTCAAAGCAACACGAATTTGTTGACGGCCTACATGAAATGTCCTTATCTCAAGTTAATTTTGTAACAAACTCATTGAATCGAACACTTTGATATTTGCTTCTGATTATTCCATTTCAATGGTCTCTGAAGACCCGTTTCATTCATCAGTACACGTTTCTAAGGATATTCCTATTCCTGCTGTACCTGCATTATTCAACTTGTCAGCTAGGACATATTCATTTAGAAAGGCTGATTTCGCTAGTCTTAACAAAGCGATCCTTCAATCAGACTGGTCATACTTGTACAATAATTGTACAGATACGGACAGTGCGGTTGACTTCTTAGACAAAATTCTTTATTCCATTTTTAAGAATTTGGTTCCGTTCAGTAGTCCTGTTAAGCTTAATAAGCCTCCTTGGTTTACTCCACAGTTGTCTAATTCAAAAAAATATCAAATCTAGGCTCTTTAAGAAGTTCAAAATCTGGTTAAGGACCTCTGACCATTCGCGCTATATTGCTGCTCGTTCGAGGTTCACTGTCCTTAATTCCGAGTGCTATAAAGCATATTTGCATCTCTGTGGGCTTCAATTTTCTCAGGACCCAAAACAATTTTATAGTTTTGTTAATTCAAAACGTAAAACATCTGTCCTACTTTCATCATTGTTTTATATAAATACTAAAGTAAATACAGATCAAGGCATTGCCAACTTGTTTGCAGAGTTCTTTCAAACCACTTATTCCTCTCTTAAGTTTCGGTCTGACAAGATATAACCTTATAACTTACACAGGTCGTATAATATCCCACCTTCCATAGTCGCTAAAAGCTTATTGTTTAATGAACTTAAGTCTATTAAGCCTAAGTTTTTCCTGGTCCTGATGGTGTTCCAGGGTGTATTCTTAGATTTTGCGCTGACGCGCTTGTTAGCCGATGTTGAAGCTTTTTGATCTATCTTTGAATTCTTCGTCTTTCCCTTCTCTCAGGAAGAAGTCGTTTATTATTCCTCTCCATAAAAAGAGGAATAAAACTGATGCCCAAAACTACAGAGGCATATCTAAAATGTTTGGTATTCCTAAGCTTTTTGAAAAAATATTAACTTCACAGTTACGACACTCTTGTGGTTTTATAATTTCATTTGCTCAGCATGGGTTTAGGAAGCGTAGGCCTACCACCACTAATTACTAAAATTTGTTTCACTTGTAATGCAAAGATCTAAGAATAAAATGCAATATGGCCTCATTTACACTGACTTCAGCAAAGCATTTGAATCGGTAAATCACTGTATACCTACCTGTCGTGTCGTTTGTTGTAACTACAACAATCACTTTAACTTTATCTCTATTAATAACTCCCTTAACTCAAACAAAACATCCATAGTAACGCATCTAGCTAGTAGAAAATATATATTGTTCATGGCTTGTAGTTTTTCCTTTCATTGAAAGTGAGCGAGCGAGTTCGCGTTTTTTCTTGTGTTCGCGATTTGTGTCGCTCATTATGCGGCTGAACACCTCGGCCGGTTGGGCGGGAGGTGGTAGCTTCAAGACTGGGCTTCACGCGTAACAAGCCCCGTGGCTGGATATCGTGGGTCCACTTGAACGTGCAGCGCTTGCACGTCAACGTCCCGATAAAAAAAAAATAAAATAATTGTCCCCCACATACTTGAGCATCACGGTCGCGAGTACATCACGGCTCACGGTCGTGGAGTGTTTTTAGCGGCTCGAATTGCGAAACACACCTCGTCCTGGCTAAAGGTTGTTGGGGAGTGGTCTTGGGGGAGTGAGCAGAGCGAATGCTGTATTTTGTCACTGTTGTTAACTCGCTTCGCAGAGGATTGGAAAGGTTCTAACTTTGCTTATCGAAGACATTTGCAACCACCTGCTTGTATATCATCACCTTATTTTTAGAGAAAATATGCTCCGCTTCTTTATTTTGCCCTTTATCTTGAAGGTAATCGCTGTCACATGCTGCCTATAAATTAGCTGCTTATGAAGATGGAATCCAAGGTAGCAGTGCGAGTCTTTGATAGTGACCGGGCTGCCTAATATGGTTGGGGTTCTGCATGGTTTCTTGCAGAGTATATGTACCATTGTAGCAGATTTCTCCGCGCTGATATTTATACACCATCTTTTGGCCCATGTAGCTATCGCATCTGTCATTTCTTCCAGCTTGTTAACAGCCTCGTCACGATTTTTATGGCATGCCATAATTGCCGTATCATCATCTCATCTGTATTCGTATTAAGCTTCTTATTCGAGACCGGGATGGGAATATCAGTGTAGAGACTGTATGTAATAAGTCCTAGGGCATTGCCTTGGGGCACTCTTGATTGGATGCTTCTACAGCCCATTGTAAATGTTCTGGAGTGCAGGTAGCTCGAGAGCGGGTGGTAGTAGTTCCCGGGTAGTAGCAACTTTAGCTTATATTTCAGCCCATTGTGCCACACTCTATCAAATGCCTGCTGCACATCCAAATATATTGCGGCGCAGTACTCTTTTGTCTCAAATGCTTTGCGGATAAAGCTCACCACTCTGTGGAGCTGGGCTGCCGTGGCTACTTCTAAACCCAAACTGATGTGACGGTATTGGGCTGGCAAATCTTTCCATCTCGAACATGGATGGAAACCAAAATGACAGTCAGCAGTATCACCGCGTTCCTTGGAAAGGCTTATAGAATAGAAAGGTCACCAAACACCATATTCAAGTTAATAACGAAAGCATATACTGCAAACATGGTTTATGCACATATCAAAACCAACTACAACGGTGCAAAACCAAAAGTTAACCGATACCAGTGAAAATCTGCTAGACTAATAAAACTTAAGGCTAGTATAATATGTATATTTATATGTAGGAAAACAAAAATTATTCCCAAGTTTATACAAAATACAACTAAATGTAAGAGCATATTTGTATACAACGACTACAGAGATACTAACATATACAACATAAACAAAACCCTAGCTAGGCATACACACGCACACACATATCTTACAGAGCACATTGTAAATACATAAACGATCTAGATCAAATCTGGTCGGTGGGCGTGGGGCTACAGTGGATACAAGACGAATTTGTTTTAGGATTCAAGCCCGCAGGACAATAAAAACAAATCATCAGCAGCCGGCAACAACAGATTAACGGATTAACATGCATCTGGAACAGGAGATAAAAAAAAATGAGTGTAATAGAAAAACGCGTAAGTGTTAAAACAAAAACTACTAAGAGAATAGCGCACATAAAGCGGCTATTATTCTCTAATACCCTACCACCCGCTTGATGATCAAGCCATCTCAAATCAAGTCTCGAGCACAAAATCCCCAAGACTGCAACTCACTCAGCTAAAATGAAAATCATAAATGAAATATCAATAACAAAACCTCCATCCCCGAAGCAACTGCCAAAGAGGCCTGACGTCTTTCCAAATGACTGCTCTGGACCGCTCTACAGTGGAGCGTGCAAATCAACTTGTATGTTAACTGTATGTATGACTGGATACAGTGCTGACTGGACTAGAACAGAACTAAATATCAATATATATTTATATTGAGCGGAGCGATTTCTGTCCAATTACAAGCATAGCCTGTAAAGCTATGCGAAACATAGGTAGGAATCTGAAAAAAAAAAACAAAAAATAATAATGAAAAATTTGAAAATAGTAACATTAAAAAAAAAGAGATAATAAAATAAGTAAGACAGATTTTATAAATGAAAATAGGCCATATACAAATGGCACAATATTCCTTAACAATACATAAAACATACCCAAAATGGGTTTAATAGATACGAAGACAGGGAGTGGACTCCACTGCAAAAGTAAAGTAGAATCAAGTAACGTCGATTTAGGGCTAATTAACACATTTTTAATAATAATTGTTGCAATCGTGTTTTTTAAATTATTTAAACTACATAATAAATGCCTGATAAAGAAATATTTAAGCAATGCTAATGATCTAGATAACATCTAGAAATCCAAATTAAAAGAATATATATTTGTAAAATACATAGCTAAATTTTAAATGTAAAAATAGTTGACAAAAATTTAATGACAAATATCAAAATGGATACATTCAAGCTATTCTAACAGAATATGAATTAGAACCAGACTTTGCTCATAGAATTCCTCAGTTACTCTTTTTAAATCCCAAAGATATCAATATTAAAATACAGATATATCAATAGGTATAATCTGGAATTCTGACCATCAATTCATTGCTCATATAAACAAAAAGCAGTACCAAATACAAAAATAAGAACTAAGATAATCAATCATCCAATACTCGAACTTACGAGATGTTACATGGTATCCAGACATTAATGTATCAAACGAAAACATTTTTGGAGCCATGAATGAAATGATATTGTCCAAACAAAATAATAACATAAATGGAGTGGCATGAAATCGTCACCCATATTAAAAAATTAGATCAAAGTTTGAAAAAGCATATAAATGTTTAACGCAAAACAGAGAAACGAATCCTAGTACAATAAACAAATTCGCAAATATATTGGTAGAGTGTTTTAATGAAGCAAAAACATTATTATATGACCGTAAAGAAATATTAACCAATAAGCATTGATCACAAGTTTCAAAGGTCTTAACCAAATTTCGAATATATTTGGTTGCAGCAAGAACAAAGCATAATTTGGGTATACTGATTCCAACTTTACTAAGCACAGATTTTACAATTGAAAGAGTTGAGCTGTAGAAGGTACTTATATTAATGATGGCTTAAATCCTGATTTAGCCACCAAATACAGCACAGCTCAAGCTGCAAAGGTCATAACTAAAAACTGCGCTATGATAAGGTAAAAGCTATTATGCAGGCAGCCACATTCAATAACATAAATGATGCCATATCCAAATTTGTCAATAGGTGCACAGAAACAATTGAACAAACTAACACTGTCTTATGCTACCAATACTACTCTCATCGTGCAGGAAACCACGGTAGAGGTAATAATAGAGGCCGACAATACAGTAGAGGTGGCTATAGATATAACAACAATAATGGTAACAAACATACCAACAGCAGACGCAATCCTCGAGGCGGCTCATACAGAGGTGGCAGAGTAGCAGACAAACCCCCAGTTTATATAAAAAATTATAGAATTTAGAGACAGAAAAGTCAGAAATAAACAGACTGGTTGAAAAATGAATAAAAGATGGTATAGTCGAACCCTCTATTTCTGAATATAAAAGCCCACTTCTCTTGGTACCCAAGAAATCTTTTTCAAAATCCAATGAGAAAAAATGGCTTTTATTAATTAATAATTGCCAAATAAATAAAAAACTTTTAGCAGATAAATATTTTTGATGTCTCGATCTTATGTCTGGATTCCACCAAATAGAATTAGATGAGAAATCTACATATATACTATAACGATTTATTCACAATTTTCACGTTATTTGATATCAGCAAAGAATTTTGCATAACCCCAGATTCAAGTAAACATGCATGTACTATCCCAAGAGTGCAACCGTATGCAACTACCAATTGCATATGCGTCACGATCTTTCACACAGGGAGAAAGCAATAAATAAACTAGAGAGCAAAAATTAGCAGCAATTCACTGGGCAATAAAACACTTCAGACCATATGATTACAGTAGGCGTTTTTTAGTAAAAACAGATCACTAACATTCTTATTTTTAATGAAAAATCGCGCCTCAAAATTAATCAGGATAGGACTAGACTTAGAAGAATACCAATTTAAGGTAGAATATCTCATGGAGAAAGATAATCATATTGCAGATGCATTATCCAGAATAAACATAGAAACATAATAAAAATGAATAGAAACTTAATGATGGTACAAAAAATACCATCAAAAGACAGGAAAACATATGCGCAGATGATGAAATAAAATTGCAAAAAGATCGGAATAATAAAGAAGAATAATGACGTAATGAAATTTGTAAAACTAAATTCCGTTAATTTAATTGTTTATTTAAAAAAGGGAAAAAGATTATTTCACAATTTTCAGTTAACGACTTGTACTCCAATGAAAACTTCTACTTAGGTCAATTCTTTCAAAAGCTTAATTAAGAAGCTGGATTACATAAAATTGTTAATTTACAGTTGTCACCAAGTTAACAAATTTTCGAATTTGTATCACTAAATGAATTGAAAAATATGGACAATAAATATTTAAACATATTAAAAGTAACGTTACTTATAAAGGTAACACAAATAGACAAAAATTATGAAAAAGAAATAAAAGCAATACTGTCAAGATTCCATGATGATCCAGTAGAAGGAGGCGATACAGGGTTAAGTTAAAAACAAGTAAGAACGCTATAGTCGATATTCCGACTATAAGATACTCGTACTCTTTACTTATTTTATATTCGACACTCGAAAGCAATATATATACAAATCGAGCTTCAACTAAATGCGTTAAGATTTGAGGGAGATATAAGGTTTTTTTTTGATTTGATGGGGCGGGAGGGGGCCTGCCAGAATTTTGAAAAAACACATTCTGACGCTTCACAAAAAAATCTACATACCAAAGAGGTGGTAACGCTTGTTGCGTGGCTATTATTAGTGATTTGGAAATCAGTTCCCTAAACAATACTTATGTAACCTGTAATCGATGAACTCGGCCTTGGGCTTATCGACTTTTTATCGTCTTCTTTAGTAGATATATATGTTACTGTGCTGCTTATTATATTGGATAAATATATATCCAAAAAATGTTCCTCTTTTTTTAGAAGCTAATTGTTCTCTGAGACGTTTGATAACGTCTGAACCTTGATGGAGATGGAGCTTCAATGGATATCTGTGAGGCTAGGTTTATTTTTTTAGAAACAACTCTTGTATCTGATTATAAATCCGCACTATAATAATAAGGTGCTTATTGATAGAACTCGTTTGTGTGGGGTTTAACTATGCAGAAGGTTAATTTTTTATTTATCGTTTTAGTACGACATCAGACGTAAGAGTTCTACCTAGAATCTCATTTTCGTAGTGTCGTGAGCTGACATACCATGTAAAATGAGTAAAATGCCTTTTAAAGTTTTATTGCAGCGAACTAATTTTGGGAATTTCGCATTGATTTTGTTGATATATATCTGCTCAAACTCATAGACTGAAATAGGCCTTTAATGATCTGCTAGTACTTGTATGGCTCTTGCCATAAACTGGGAAAATATGATCAATTATTTTTTGTTTTGTTTTATTAATTAACTAGCTAACCCGGCGGGCTTCGCTATGCCTGCTGCTGTTGTTCTGTTGTGTGTTGTTGTGCTATGTGTTTTTATGGCAGTCTTGCTTACAAACTACAAGCAGTTTCTGTGGTATTCCAAAAATTTTTTTTTGAGTGGCTGTGGCTATATAAATATTCGTCTATAAATATTCGTCTAAGGATATCGATATATATGTATCGATAACTCAAGATACCAATGTGTATATATCGAAAACTCAATTTATCACATTCCGGAACAATCGGTTATATGGTAGCTATATGACATAGTTGTCCGATCTTGATCAGATCAGGCCAGCAGATTGGCGTCTTCTCAAATGGATTCAACCCGCATTTGGTTTGATTTGGATGAAAACCAAAGACGTTATGCTCCTAAGTGCTCATTCCGAATAATTCGGTTGTATGGGAGCTATATGAAATAATTGTCCGATATGTATGAGACTCGAACTTCACCAGTGTGTGTTTATACGTACCAAGCCGAGTTTTAACTAAATCTGTCAAAAAAAGTGGAATATATAAAGACTCCATCGATTTGTGCGGGCGGGATGATGCGTGGCAAAATTTTAAAACTAACTTGATCTGCGCGTACACTAATGGAGTACTAATACAACATTTGGTGACTCTAGCTCTTATAGTATCCGAGGTGTAGACGGACACGGCTAGATCGACTCTGTTGTTGATGCTGATCAAGAAAATATAAACCTTATGGGACAGTAAACGCTTTCTTTTGCCTGTTACATACATTTGCACGAATTCAATATTTTTGGAATGAATCCAATCAAACCACATTTAGTATTATCCATTTAAGAAGCCCAACCTCTACTGGACAAAATTTCTTCTGATCGGACAATTAGAACGGATTTTTTGGGAATGAACACTTAGAAGAAACATCAGTTTTTTCCAACCAAGCTAAACAAATTTGGGTTTGTAACCATTTTAAGAGGCCACACGTTCACTGGGAAAATTTTATTCGAATCTTTCCTCTATATTATACAACTCTATTGATCAGTAATCAGTGTCTTATGAATCGACTGATCACTGATTATTATACCTAATTTTACAGATCATGATCAGCTTCAAGTGAATGGAAAAATCCTCCGATCACTTGGAAGTGATCACGACCCCATGACTGACAAAGCACAGCAATATTATATTAATATTCAAATGATTTGTTAAAAAAATTTTTTTCTGGCATGTGCCGAACACTGTTTATCGTCAACTAAGGGTCAAAATGACTAATTGATATATAAATCATGTTCATTTTATTTTTTGCCACGTAATTTTTAAGGTAGCCCATATACAAACGTACCGCCCACTATAGTGTTTTTATTTCATTTCGTTTGTGTAAATTAAAGCAAGGGCTCTCAAAATTTTTTTGAAATATCGATATTTCCAGGGCGTCAGAGTCCGAAAAAGGGATCATAATATAATTACATCATAATAAATTACATTTATTTATAGACTTTCAAATCAGTTTTGTCCACAAAAAGTGGTCTGAGTATCTTATGGTCGGAATTCGACTAGAGTGCTCTTACTTGTTACTCAATTCACAAAATGGTATATTAATTTTGTCAGTAAGTGTGCTACTCACAGAAGAAAGCATTTCCGCCTATATAAAACATATATATTCTTGATCAGCATGACAAGGGGAATCGATATAACCATGTCCGTCTGTCCGTCCGTCTTTTTCAACACAAACACAACATCTCAGAAGACTTACAAGCTACAGAGCTAAAATTTTAACCAGATGCTTTTTTTGTCCGCACGCTGGCTAAGTTCAAGATTTACGCAGATCGGACAACTATATCATATATCATAGCTCCCATATACTCGATTGTTGCGGAATGAACACTTAGAAGCATCATTTTTCCGTTTTTCATCCAAATCAAACCAAATTCTGGTTGTAGCTTTACTATCTTGTTATACTTGTACTCCAGTAAAGTAAACGAGTATATTGTATTCGTGCAAATGTATGTAACAGGCAAAAGCAAGCGTCTCCGAACCCATAAAGTATATATATTCTTGATCAACATCAACAGCCGCTCCGATGTAGCCATGTCCGTCTGTCCGTCCGCATGAACACCTAGATCTCAGAGACTATAAGAGGTAGAGGCAGCAATCTTTGTAGGTAGACTCCCCTTGTGGGGCGGTAGAATGTTTTTTTTCAAAATTTTGCCACGCCCCCTCCCGCCCTGCAAATCGGTAAAGCCTTATATCTTCCATAAATCTTAAAGTATTTAGTTAAAACTCGGTTTGTATGTATTAGCACTTAATCTACCGATTTTCTAAATTTCATTAAAATCGGATAATATTTGTAGACAAAGTCGTTAAGAAAAAACATTTTGTATGCAAGCAAGTCGGCTAGAGGTAAGAAGTTATAATTTAAAGGCACAGAAAACATTGCCTCTTGAAGGCTTGTTGCATCCCCTTGCTCGATAAGAGCGGCATCCCTTAGGGCAGTTTCCCCGTCTTCTAGTGTGCTGGGCACAGGGCAAACGTTAATGTTGCTTGTGTATTGATTTTAGGTACCTGTGCGTCCATCTGTTTCAACAGAAATGTTAGAAGTTTTAAAAACAATAGAGCTGATATTTTTGCCAGGTGTAACTTTTGCATAGTGATCAAGTTCAAGTTTCATTCAGATCTGACAATTATATAATAAAGCTGTCACAACTATTCCGCAAATAAGTAGCGTTACTTTTCTGTTTTTCATCCAAATCTAACCAAATTTGGTATGTATCCATTTGAGCAGCTCCAACACCCGGCTTGAATCCATTTGAGGAGATCCCATTCCCGTTGACCAAATTTGATTCAGATCTGGTTACTAAAGCAGGCAGCTGACATACATATATTTAAAATGTGAATGGTATGTAAGCTAGCCTTCCTTTTTTTGTTCAATATTGTTTAAAGCCTACCCCAATTTTGTAAAGAAAATAATTATTCTATCTTACTTTGGTTGGTGCAAATATAAATATATGCCAAGGAAACCTTCTATAGTAGTCATAGACATTTTAGTGTTTTCAAACGTTTTGAGTGAGCTGTACATCAAAACATTGTACACAAAATACAGTATTTGAGTGAATGAGTACAAAATACATCGTTCACTCACATTCACAAAAAAAGTGTACATATTTTCAGATTGTGAGACTTCTAGTTTATATATAGGTTTTATTCAAAATAAAAAAAATATAAAATTTTTTTTCAAGACACTTTTTTTTAACATTCTAACTCATGGGATCTGTGTGCTGACATTCACGGGTTAATATTATTTCTTATAGGACTATCTGCTTATTGCTTTGCGCTCTGGTATCGGTATGATCTCTTTAAATAGTGGTGACTTCATGGATGTGGTACTACCTATAAAGGGTGTACACGGAGCTGTTGTGCTAGATTATCACTATCGCAAAAATTGGCTCTTTTATGCTGACGTTAATCTAGATATTATCCGAAGGATCAATTTGCTCAATTTGACTGAAAGCAAGGTTATTGTCAGCACTGACCTGTTAACACCGAATGGCATAGCAGTCGACTGGATTGCTGAGAACCTTTACTGGTCAGACACTGATCGAAAGATTATTGAAGTGGCACGCATTGATGGCAGCTGTCGGAAAAAGCTCATCGATAATGATCTAGGAGATCCGCGTTCGCTTATTGTACATCCAAAGAAAGCGTATGTAGACCTGAAGTGCGATTACAAATACTGTGAGCTTTCTTTTAATGCATTTTGCTTTAAAGATACCTTTTTTGGTCGGATTGGGATTCACCATCGAAAATTGAGCGCTGCTACTTAGATGGATCTAATCGCACGGCCATTGTGACCACGAATATTGGATTTCCTACAGGGCTCACAATAGATTTCAAGTAAGTTTATGCCAGTAGCAATCTTAATTTGAATTTTCTATTATTATCTATCGCAATTAAGTCAGGCTGATGGCACAACGCGATGCCTTATTATATTTATGTATCTTTGAACTAAATTTATTGGTAGTGCAACCCTAATCTTCGGGTGGAACTATGGTGAAAGATCTGGTGACGAACCGGACAGCCTGGTGTAGTATTCGCGAGACACTCAAGATATGGTTTGCACTATCTTATTGTACGAGTATAAGTAATGTATATTGTAATGTTTTTATTGAATTACTACTACTTGTGATCTAATGTCCTCTTTATACAGCAATCGCCGTTTGCTATGGGCGGATGCACTAGAGGATAATATTGGTCAGGTTGATTTTAATGGCAAACGTCGTCAAATCATCGTTCCATACGCGCCCCACCCATTTGGGCTGACCATGGTAATTAGACACTCTTTTAGCTATTCACTGCCATTCCTGATAACATCAACACTCTCAGTTCGACAGCAATATATACTGGACCGATTGGTACAATAAGTCTGTATATCGCTCTCAGCGCTTGCCTCGCATTGGCTTCAGTAATCCCTTGGAGGTGCGTGATGCATTAAGTGGTGCATTAGATATACGGGCTGTCTCCTTACACAGGCAGTCCAAAGGCTGGAATCAATGTGCTCAAGACAATGGTGGATGCTCGCATCTATGCTTCTACCGTGGAGTTGATTATATATGTGCTTGCCCAGATAGATCCGATTCCACCACAATTGAGTGTTCTACTATGCCTAAGAAGTTAGTGCCTGCACGGTTGGAAAGAGATCAACTGTCCGAGTACTCTGATGAGTTTACAGATGATACTATATCAATAGAGAACCACGATGAGGACCATAGCATGGGCGATGAAGATCTCAAACGGAATGCTAACAATGAGCGAGAGTTTTTGGTACTAGTTGCGCTTGTAGTCGTTATTGTTATGGTCGTTATTATCGTGCTTGTGATATTCAGTAAGGATTTTTTAGCCAAACAATTATTTGGAAAAGCTTCAAACTTTTTTTTAATTTGCAGTGCTCGCTTTTAACACAAATCGAAATAAGTCAAAGCGCCACTCACGTGGAACTAGTCGATCTGTGTTGACCTTCTCCAATCCAAACTATAATGTAGACGGCACACCAATAGAGCCAAAGACAAACATATGGAAACGTTTCAAATATGATAAATCGCATGTAAGTGATCACCATACATAAATATTTTGCTGTGAAAAAATACTTTATGTCTTTTACATATATTTTTTTATACTCGTAATCTAGTACAGTAAACGAGTATATTGTATTTGTGCAAATGTATGTAACGGACAAAAGAAGCTTTTCCGACCCCATAAAGTATATTCTTGATCAGCATCAGCAGCTGGCTCGATCTAGTCATATCCGTCTGTCCGTCCTTGGACACCTACATCTTGGAGACAATAAAAGCTAGAGTCACCAAATTATATAGATCAAAGTATATAGATCAAATTTGTAATAAAATTTCGCCACGCTCCCCTCAGGCCACGCAAATCAAATAACCTTATATATATCCCACAATTTTTGACGTATTTAATTGAAACTCAGTTTATATATGTATTAGCACATAATCTACCGAAATTTCATTAAGATCGGATAATTATTGTAGACATACTCGTAAAAAAGTATTTTGTATAAGAGCACCCGTTCAGCTCAAATAAAAAAATGTTGCATATTTTCGAGTTTGTCGAATATTAAATAAATTCTGAGTACGAGTATCTTATAGTCGGAATATCGACTATAGTGTTTTACTTGTTAATACTCAATTTATTATAAATTTATACACAGGATCGTAGCGGAGTTTGCGAAGAACGTAGTTTAACCACAGAAACTGCCTCATCCAGCCTATTCGTACCGACGCCTTCTCCTATGGCATCCCCCTCAACGAAGACTATGCAACTAACAACGCTTTCAACTATTACGTAAACGATACATTTATTAACATATTCTAGCATAGAAAAATGAAACTTAGTCTGACATTCTGATATGCAAGACTCAAATTAGCTCACTCTTATAATTTTTCTCTTCAAATGGAAAGTTACTAGGTCTTACAAATTTTGTTTCACTTTCAAATTAAGAGAAACTTAAGTATCAACTTTAAAAGTAAAATCACAAGAATGATCAGATTCTTGTACATTTTCAGAAACGTTACTAAAGTGCAATATGTCATGTATTACCTACGAATATCACCAACAATAGCAAGAATCTACTAGACTATAAATGTTATAACTAATTTTTTTTTTACATTTGTAATCAGCTTGAACGGCCGACCATACAGAAAGGTAATAAGTATGTTAATATGTTCATTCCTGTGGACGTACGCTTCCAGTATACTCACTATTTTCTCAGGTGTAAAGTCAACGAATTGTAATTTGCAAAAATCTGTATATACTCACCTACGATAAACTTTAAAATTTATATTCATTCATTAAGGGAAAAGATAACTTATTAAAATTTGGATCTCAATATGTAAGCACCTCAGCGTTTCCATTTCTGTGTTTTATTATGCGTCATATCTGCGAATAGAAAGTACTATAACATTAACAACCCCTTAGGATCGACCCTACGGGGGTGGCCTTCGGTAGACTTACATAGAACTTTGTGTTGTTGGACTATAAAGTTTATTGTTTATATAGACTTTCAAATTATATTTTGGAAGAATAAATTAATAAAACAAATATTTTTAAATTCTAACTTTTCTTTAAACCCACTAAAAAGAATTAAATAAACTTAAAATTAAATCAAAACTATAAATTTATTACATAATACAATTAATATGACACAAGCTAACCCAGCGTGCGTCGCTACGCCTCCTCCTGTTTATTTATGTTTGTTTGTTGTGTTAGTGGTCAAGGTGTATTTGTTACTATCTTTCGTCACAAACAGCCAGAAGTTTCCGTGGTAATCTAGAAGTTTTTTTAGAGTGGCGGGGGAACTTCGATCAAATGTATCGATATATAACGATATAAATCTTATTCTTCTATCGATACCTTTATATCTTTATGAAGATAGAAAGATATCGCTGTATGTATTTTGATAACTTAATTTGTCGACATATAAATATCGACAACTTTCAATATCGATATACATGTATCGGTATCTCAATATATATTATACATATGATATGTATCGATAAGTCGATATTTTGATATACATGTAACATATATTGTTCGAATGTCCACTGTAGTCAATTCAATACACTATACAACTTACATATATGTATAAACACATTGTGGCACTTTGTTGCAGTGTTTTCATAAACAACCGAATTCAATTGGGAGTGAAACATGATCACTAACTAACTATATATTATATATATATACATAAGCGCTCATAACATATTCTCTCTTTCTTATCGCTGCAATATATAATATATACATAATGCAGCCGCTCCGCTGCTAGCGTTACCGGCAACGCAGCTACGCGGCCTTAGCAAGACAACTTGTAACAATCAATTAATAAAGAGCATTCAAACCTACCACTACAACTTACTTTACTAGTTAGAGCCACTGCTACCTCTACATGGCGACCGTGACAGGACGAATTAAAAAAAACTGAGTAAGTAGAGAGCGAGTGAAATGTTTAAAAAGCGCGGTGGCGTAAAAACTATAGTGAAGAAAAGAATAGCGCATGATCGACAGCTCAGAAGTTACAAACTGAGCTCGACTGCCTGCAACATTTTATCAAGCAAACACTGTTACTCACCCAGGAGAACTTGCCCACAGGATTGCAAAGGTCCGCTTGTAAGACCCTTCTGTGAATATACGCGCAGACATTGCACGCTACGACCAGCGCCGGCACCGCCAAGCGTATGAAGGTGGACCATGATTCCGACAGTGCCGCAAAGGCACTACAAATAGTGCAGGAAATGTCGGATGCATTAGATTTAATAATCGAATATATGTAACCAATTATTGTAAATTGTAAAATTGAGAAGAAACACATCTGCCCAATGAGAAGTATAGCCTGCAAAGCTATATGAAAAATAAGGGTAGGAACATATATGTCGATAAATGATAACAAAATAAGTGATATATATATATATATATCAGCCGATATATTGACTAATGAAAATCCAAAAATTCCATTTGAACGTATTGTACTAAACAATAATTAAATTTCAAGCAGTATGGGTCTGATCAATACTAAGAGAGTAGCTTCGACTGCAAATATCATAAATAAAGAAGAAGTAGAAAATCAGGACTTAAGCCTAATAAGCACGCTGTTAATCGTAATTGTAATAGTAATGTTAAGTCGCTTATTTTTTTAAATATATAAACTTTATAATAAATGCCTTAAAAAGAGGTATTTAAGTAAGTAAGGTATTTAAGTCATTAGACTTCGATCAAATTTAAAAAAAGTTAGAGAATAAATTTATGATTGATAAAGTTTATAAACTATGATTGATTAAATAATTGATTAAAAATTTAAATAATTGACACGCAGTATTTTTGTGTAATTCATTATAGAATTTCAACATATTTTGGCCACAATAAATTAAATTAAATTAAATCATATAAATGGCTATCTCAGAATTGAATTGATCAGGCGTAGTAGAGTATTTTAACTAGGCAAGTGCGTTAATACATGACCAAAGAGAAATGTTAACTCAGACTAAGATCTAATTTGATAACCATAAAAGGAAGATATAACTTGGATATATATATATACCGACAATCCCAAATACCCCCTTAACAATTGAAACTGGTCACGAAACTGAATCAATAGAATCAGCAAGCAACTCTGACACTGAAATAAATGAAAAATATCTACGCGCTCTAACAATGCCAGCGGTATTAACCGTATAGTAGAACAAAAGGTCGCTACAATTTCAGATACCCCAGCCGATATTAGGGCGTACATAAGAGAAATATCGAGTGCAGTAGCGGAATTCGATGGACAGAAAATCCATCTACAAAGATTTATTATGGTAATTAAACTGGTCGACCCAGCAAAGGGACTATATGAAGAGATTGCAATACAAGTAATAAAATCAAATATAATAGGAACAACCCTGTGCAAAGTACAAAATGAAACCTCTATAGATGCAATGATTAACAAATTGCAGACTGTAATTGTGGGCGAAACATCCCAAATATAAAAGCCAAAATGGCAACTGTACAGCAAAAAAGGAAAACGGACACGCAATATCCTGATGAAATCGATAATTTACGAAAGCTACTCGAAGCCTCGTTTATCGATGAAGGTACATCGGCAGAACATGCTAACTACTAGTGAGGCAATTGATTCTATGATCAAAAAAGCCGAGCATTTGAGCATTGAAACCCTTCTGGAAGCGGAAACATGCACAACAATGGATGCAACTATAAGTGCCTACATAAGAACTAGTAAGAGACTTACTGGCAATGTGAATACAATATTGTATTAAAAGAGGTAATTAATATCGCGGTAATAACTACAGAGGTAATGATTGTGGTAGAGGAAATGCTCATAAATGCTAATAGCAATAATAATGTCAGATTAGCCCAGAAAAAAATAAAAGACAAGTAAGAACGCTATAGTCAATATTCCGACTATAAGATATTCGCACACTTAAAAGTATGACAAAAATGTTCATACTCCTACTCTAGTAGAGTAAACGAGTATATTGTATTCGTGCAAATGTATGTAACAGGCAAAAGGAAGCGTCTCCCACCCCATAAAGTATATTTATTCTTAATCAGTAATAACAGCCGAGTAGATTTAGTTATATACTCGTTTACTCGTTCTTACTTGTTTTTTTGTTACTAAGAAAAGATAAGTATGTGTGTTAAAAAATAAATGCTAAACTCTGCCTTTCAACTGAACCCTAATCTGCATAAATGAATGCCATATACTGATCCGCAAAATAGTTAAGTGAAGTAGATGAAAATTTTGGACCGCTAAGATTAACATAGTGACTTAGCCCAAAATCGGTGAATAAATATTTGGACTGCTAAAAAATGTAATTAGCTCAAATAGTGAAACTAACTATGAAATTCTAGACCGCTCTAATTAATATAGTGACTTAGTTCCAAAATCAGTAAATGAACATTTTGACCGCTAAGAAATTAATTAGCCCAAATGAGAAAGCGAAGTTAACACAACAACAAATAATTTTTTCCAAGACAAAATACTAATTAATTATATAAACGAAATGGAGAGACATGGCCTAGTAGAGCAACCAATCAACCAAGTGACAAACATCAAAGGATCCACAGACGGCCTAAGTTTATTCAGAGCAATTGAGCTTCAAGTGGATGCAGTAGTCCAACGGATTTCGGACTTACACCAAGCCAATACTTCAATGGAGCTAAAACAAGCCTTAATCAACGAATACAAAACAAAGACCCCATTAGAGGAACTATTAAGATGAGTGTACAACATGAATTATACGGGCAATCATATATAATTAATAATAAGTTAACATTAGAAAATAATTTTATGATTACAAACATATACACAGACGCAATAAGAAACACAATCAAAGATGTAATAAATGGAAAGTTGCCAGATAGACAATTCATGATATAGCAAGACACGACATTGCAAGTGTTCAAAAACTAAAACAGGCAGTTCAGGTTGAGGGACTATATGAAAATAGCGTGTATGATAAACAAAGGCAAAATTTAAATAAATACCAAAAACAAATTCATTCCACTCACAATGAAAATGCTTATCAAATTAATCAAGCAAACAATAAAAATGTTGGACATTATTAAGCTCAACCAAATAAACAACTTTTAAAGAACTTCGGGGAAAATTACAAGAAGGTAGGCAGCATAACCAAATGAATTATAATAATGGCCAGATCTAGTTATGTGCGCAATCAACCAACTTAAAGACAGAGGGAAAGTAATAATGGCCAATAATGACAATAAATCCGATGAGTAGAAATTTCTTTAACTTTCCAATAACAACAAAACACATAAAAGTAAATACAATAAAAGGACCGAAAACGGACATGAATTTAATTATTCAGGAATAGTAAAAGAACTATTAGCAGTAGGTGGGCAACAAAATACTTCACTAAGTGATCATAAGATATTAGTATGGCTAAATAATATAAAAGAACCCAAACTGAAATTACAAAGATGGAAAATAGGAATTATATTTTACCATTAAATATTTGCCAGGCAAATAAGAAAAACCATAACAATAATATATACAGAAATGACAAGCTATATGATATAATTGTCTGATATTGATCAGACTAGGCCAGTAAGACCTTCTTAAATATATAAAAACCATTTTTGATTTGATTTGGATGAAAACAGAAAACCTATGTTACTAAATGTTCATTATGGAACAATCGGTTATATAGTAGCTATATGACATAGTTCTTTGACTTTGATAAGATCAGGTCAGCGAACGTGGGGCCTCCTTGAATGGATACAACCCGAGATTTGGTTTGATTTGGATGAAAAACAGATAACCTATGCTAGTGAAAGTTCATTCCGAAAAAATCAGTTATATGGTAGCTATATGATATAGTTGTCCGATCTTGATCAGATCAATCCAGTGGACGTGGGGACTTCTCAACTATATACAAATCGAATTTGGTTTGAATCAGATAAAGACAAAAGTTATGATACTAAATGTTCATTATGAAACAACCGGTTATATGGTAGCTATATGACATAATTGTCCGATCTTGACCAGATAAAGCCAGTGTACGTGGGGCCTTTTCAAAAACAGAAAAGTTATGTTACTGAGCGTTCAATTCCGAACAATCGGTTACATGGTAGCTATATGATTATCCGATCTTAATCAGATAAGGCCAGTAGATGTGGCGCTCTCTCAAACATGTACAAACCGAAGTTGGTTTGATTTGGATGAAAAACAGAAAAGTTAGGCTACTAAGTGTTCATTATGGAATCGGTCATATGGTAGCTATATGATATAATTGTCCGATCTTGATTAGATCAAGCCAGTGGACGTGGGCCTTCTCAAATATATACAAACCTAATTTGGTTTGATTTGGATGAAAAACAAAAGTTATGCTACTAAATGTTCATTATGGAACAATCGGTTATATAGTAGCTATATGACATAGTTCTCTGATCTTGATAAGATCAGGTCAGCGAACGTAGGGCATCCTTAAATGGATACAACCCGAGATTTGGTTTGATTTTGATGAAAAACTGATAAGCTATGCTAGTGAGTGTTCATTCAGAAAAAATCGGTTATATAGTAGCTATATGATATAGTTGTCCGACTTTGATCAGATCAATCCAGTGGACGTGGGGCCTTGTCAACTATATACAAATCGAATTTGGTTTGAATTGGATAAAAACAAAGGTTATGCTACTAAATGTTCATTATGGAACAATCGGTTATATAGTAGTTATATGACGTCGTTCTCTGATCTTGATCAGATCAGGTCAGCGGACGTGGGGTCTCCTCAAATGACTGCAGCCCGAATTTGGTTTGATTGGGAAAGTTATGTACTAAATGTTCATTATGGAACAATCAGTTATATATAAGCTATATGACATAGTTCTCTGATCTTGATCAGATCTCCGCAAATAGATGCATGAATTTGGTTTGATTTCGATGAAAAACAGAAAAGTAATGCTACTAAGTGTTCATTCTGGCACAATCGGTTATATGGTAGGTATATGATATAGTTGTAAAATCGTGTTAAAATAAAGCCAGTGGACGTGGGGCCTTCTCAAATGTATACAAAACGAATTTGGTTTGATCTGGATGCAAATATATATGACCTAAATGTCCGATCTTAATTAGATAAGGCCAGTGCACGTGGGGCCTTCTCAAATATATACAAACCGAATTTGATTTGGTTGAGAAACAGAAAAGTTATGCTACTAAATATTCATTTTGGAGCAATCGGTTACATAGTAGCTATAGGACATAATTGTCCGATCTTAACCAGATCATGAGAGTGGATGTGGAACTTTCTCATATATACACAAACCTAATTTGGCTTGATTTGGACGAAAAACAGAAAAGTTATGTTACTAAATGTTCATTATGTAACAATCGTTTATATATTAGCTATATGACATAGCTCTCTGATCTTCATCAGATCAGGTCAGTGGGTGTTGGGTCTCTTCAAATAGATGCAACCCGAACGTGGTTTGATTTGGATGGAAAACAGAAAAGTTATGCTACTAAATGTTCATTATGGAACAATCGGTTATATAGTAGCAATATGACATAGTTCTCCGATCTTGATCAGATCAGGTCAGCGGACGTGGGGTCTAATCAAATGAATGCAGCCCGAATTTGGTTTGATTGGGAAAGTTATGTTACTAAATGTTCATTATAGAACAATCGGTTATAAATTAGCTCTCTGATGTTGATCAGGTCAGGTCAGCAGAAGTAGCGGATGAAAAACAGAAAAGTTTTGCTACTAAGTGTTCACTTCGGAACAATCGGTTATATGGTACCTATATGATATAGTTGTCCGATCTTGATCAATTTAGCGGACCTGGGACCTTCTCAAATATATACAAACCGAATTTGATTTGGTTGAAAAATAGAAAAGTTATGTTACTAAATGTTCATCATGGAACAATCGGTTATATAGTAGCTATATGACATAGTTCTCCGATCTTGATCAGATCAGGTCAGCGGACGTGGGGTCTCCTCAAATGAATGCAGCCCGAATTTGGTTTGATTGGGAAAGTTATGTTACTAAATGTTCATTATAGAACAATCGGTTATAAATTAGCTCTCTGATGTTGATCAGGTCAGGTCAGCAGAAGTAGCGGATGAAAAACAGAAAAGTTTTGCTACTAAGTGTTCATTTCGGAACAATCGGTTATATGGTACCTATATGATATAGTTGTCCGATCTTGATCAGATTAGCGGACCTGGGACCTTCCCAAATATATACAAACCGAATTTGATTTGGTTGAAAAATATAAAAGTTATGCTACTAAATGTTCATTATGGAACAATCGTTTATATAGTAGCTATATGACGCCTGTCATATGGTAGCTATATGATATAATTGTCCGATCTTGATCAGATCAAGCCAGTGGACGTGGGGCCTTCTCAAATATATACAAACCGTATTTGGTTTGATTTGAATAAAAACAGAAAGCAATGCTACTGAGTGTTAATTCCGGAACAATCGGTTATATGGTAGGTATATGATATAGTTGTAAAATCTTGTTAAAATAAAGCCAGTGTACGTGGGGCTTTCTCAAATATATACAAAACGAATTCTGTTTGATTTGTATGAAAAAGAAAAGTTATGATTCTAAGTGTTCATTATTTAACAACACTGTGAACGGTCGTGTCGCGCTTGCACTAAGTTCCAGCTAATCAAGTTTCGTTTGTTACCTCTGCTCTGTGCTAAAAATTAGCACATATTGACCAGTTTGGGCGCCGCGTTATAACGGTGCCGGCAAAGACTTGCGAATAAAGATAAGAAAGTAGTGCGCAAGAACTACGAACACTGCCCACTGGGCATTACATTACCCCTCAGCCTGCACGCAGCCGCACAAGAGGGGTAATAAGTTTTTTTTTGTTTTTGTTCTGTTTTGTCTTGTTTGTGCGCGAAAGCAAGATCAAAGCACGCATAAAGTGTAACTATCCAATTTTATTATTTGAGTGATTAAATATTAACAATTGGCTATGAATGACAAACAAGTACCTGACTCTCGGCCTACTGTGGTTCTGAACAATCTGCTAGACTATCAGAAAATGAAGGAATTGGTTGGTCTAATACCTTCTGAATTTAGATCACAACTGATGGACGATTTTGCCTCACATGGCACCTCACGTACTGCATCTGGTTATGTACACGAAGCCACTATTGTTCCCACTACATCTGCAGCTACATTCTCGGTAGCTTCAACTTCAGCCGCATGTTACGTGACTACTTGTTCATATGGAGGAGTTTATTCATATGGCAACCAGCCAATAGTGGTCAGCGGCACAAGCCAACTAACTGGATCAACGAAACAGCAGCTACCAGGAGCCAGTCGCTCACTACCACAACCTGATAAAATCGTTAACATGCTTGTGTTCCAGCCGGCAGATGTCCCCTGGCAGAAAGTTCCGCCAAAAAAAGAAGATCACTTGATGCACCTAAAACTGCGAATAAAAGACCTACGTTACATGCAAAAAACCGTTTTGAAGTTCTTGCAAATCTAGATCTTAGTCAAGCAGACGTTGATCTCGACATGGACTTCCCCTGGACGAAGTCGACATAGATGGAGAGACACAGACTCAAGTACCAACGGAAAAAAAACCGCCGAAGCCTAGCCAAATCACAGTACTGGCCATCAGTGATGTACCAGCCCTGGAGAGGCTTCTCAATTCAGCGGTTACTGCTGACTCATACGAATTTAAGGCTGCTCGTAATGGCAATTTACGCATATACGCTCGTGACTCCAATGCCCACAGAGCCATCACAAAAAAGCTTTCGGAAGTAAACCTCCAATATACGCACTTCTGCCTACCTGAGGACAGAGCTTTTAGAGTGGTGGTATGCAACTTGGCTGCATCCACCCCCACCGATCAAATTAAAACTCTGTAGTGAATATGTACAATCCGAAATCAAAATCACTGGTTGAGGACCCCTCCGAAACTGCTTCATCCAAAGCCCCAGGCCAGAAATATTTGGTTTATAGATCTCAAAAAGGCCCACAAAATTCGGGAGGCTCTAAAGGTCAAAAAAGTCGGTCGGCAAAGAGTTATAGTGGAGATGCCGAGAAAGAAGATTGACATGCGCCAATGTTACCGCTGCTTTGGATTTGACCATACCAGGAACTATTGCACCAAGGAGCCCAGATGCGGTAGATGCAGCAAGCCTCACTGGACTGCTTCTAGCCTATGCCAGGCAAAGACTTATGATGACCTGGTGTGCGTCAATTGTAATGGAAACCACGAAGCAACTAATAAGAGCTGCAGAGTATACGTCCAACGGCTCAAAAACCGTAAGTCCGGAGTCAATACTGGTCCCGTGATGCGTGAAGGCCACGCTCAGCCCACGCGTATTATCAAGCAGCAGGTAATCCCAACCTCAATTGTGCGTCAGGGCCTGACGTACGCAGAGGCGTCAATTTTGGGGCAGCAGGGCATAAGACCTGATAGGAATAGATCACAACAGCAAGCTCAGGGTACTGACCTACTCCATCAACGTGTGGCAAATCCAAAACAAACACAGCATTATGATCATACAGCTCTTGATGGCGCACTAGTACAAATGATAAATTCCTTGCAGCAGACCATTGCGGGTCTAGAGAAAACCATCGCTAGGCTGTTGGATGAGATCAAGGAACTCAGAGGTTCCAAGCCGGAGAAGCAGCACAAATAATGGCTACTGTGCTGCGCCTCGGTACGTGGAACGCTCGTAGTATTATTCAAAATACTAATGAGCTTAAGGTGTTTATGATCAACCACGACATCGACATCATGCTTATCTCTGAGACCTTCTTACACGATGGTTCCCACTTCAACATGGCAGGTTACACATGTTATCGAGCAGATCACCCTGGAGGGCGCCCTAGAGGCGGAGCATGTGTGCTAATCAGGCAGGGATTAGTGCACTATCACCAACAACCAATCATGACTAATCACGTACAGTTGGCAACCGTAATAATTTCAACTAATTTAGGTGAAATCGCTGTGGCTGCTGCGTACCTTCCACCAGGTTTGCCTTGGAGTACCCCTGAGTTTGGCAGTCTACTTGATCAGCTCGGTCAAAAATTTATCGTCGGTGGAGACTTTAACGCAAAACATCGACTCTGGGGCAGTTTGACGACAAACGCTAGAGGCACTGCGCTTCATGGCTGTCTTACCAGCAGTGCAACACAAGTGCTAGCCACTGGCACCCACTTACTACCCGTATAACAGGAGGGATACGCCCACGTGCATTGACTTCTACATGTACAAGGGTATAGCCAACAGTCTGCTCTCGGTACGAGAAGAGTATGAACTTTCATCGGATCATTTGCCCTTGGTTGCTTCTTTATCAATGTCGCCTTAGCGAACTACCCCAATAACGAGGCTTGTTTCTCCTGGTGCCAACATAAGACTCTTCCAAGACGTGATGAACAATGCTTTTAATCTCAACACGGAAATAAACACGCCAGTAGATATCGACAAAGCTGTCGAAACTTTCATAAGCAGGGCTAAGAGCGCTGCTCTTATTGCTGCCCCAGCTGGTGCAACTCACTGTAGAGACGGACACAGCAACCTCACTCTCTCTCCGGAAGCAATAGGACTTCTAACGCTCAAGAAGCGCCTCAGACGCGAGTTCATCAGAACCAATGACCCGGCGATCGATAGACTGTGTAGAAGGATCTCTAACAGGGTAAAAAAGGTATTAGCCACACTAAAAAGAGAAGGCACAGACGCCTTCCTGGAGAAAGCTACTCCCGATGAAAGTTCTACGTTTGCGCTCTGGAAGCTTACGAGGAGGTTCAAAAGGCAAGTTTCACCGAAATTCCCAGTCCGAAATCCAGATGGCTCTTGGGCAAGATCCCCCCGGGAAAGAGCCGAAGCGTTCGCGAATAATCTGGAAGAAAGATTCCAGCCGTTTGAGACATCGTCGCCAAGAAGAGTACAGCTAGTAACCGAATCTCTGGAAGCTCCGTTGCAGATGGCCCTCCCTGTAGCTCCTATCACCCTTACCGAAGTGGAAAAGGAAATCAAAAAGCTTCGCAATAACAAGGCTCCAGGCGAGGACCTGTTTGATAATCGCTCTATCAAGCTGCTCCCTCGCAGAGCTTTGCTATTCCTCGTATTGATTCTCAACTCCGCTCTTCGACTCGGACACTTCCCAGGCGCCTGGAAGAAGGCCAACATCATCATGCTACACAAAAGTGGGAAACCAGCAGATGAGCTGGATTCGTACCGTCCAATAAGCCTACTGCCAGCATTTGGCAAAATATTGGAGAGGTGCATTTTAAGAAGGATTCTTGAAACCATTTCATGGAAAGGAGTATGTTGTCGGAGCGTATCTGGATATCCAGCAGGCATTTGATAGAGTGTGGCATGCAGGACTCTTGCATAAACTTAAAGATCTACTTAATCCACAGCTCTATCTTATTGTTAAAAGCTTTCTTCACGAACGATCCTTTAAAGTTGTTCAGGACGGGGTGTCCTCTTATGCAAAGACGGTCAGAGCTGGTGTACCCCAGGGTAGCGTGTTAGGGCCAACCCTTTACAGCCTGTATACGCACGATATGCCTTCAGCTGACAACATGCCGATCTCGGACCAGAGCAATCTGCTTGTCGCCACCTTTGCTGATGACACTGCGGTACTGGCCAGAGACAGTTGCGTCTCCACCGCTGGCCTGTAGATGGAATATTGCCATAAACACTGATAAGTGTGTACAAGTCACATACACTCTCAGAGCGCAAACCTCTCCTGGGGTATTTTTACATGGTCAACTGTTAGAGCAGAAGGAAGCTCACAAATATCTTGGAGTCACTCTGGACAAGCGACTAAACTTCCAGCGCCATATAAATGATGTAGTTAAGCGTCTGAAGACAAAGGCGAGCAGTTTGGCTTGGCTTCTTAATGCCAGGAATAAACTGTCAGTAACCAACAAGACGCTCATTTACAAAATCATTCTGGCACCCATTTGGAGATATGGTATTCAGGTATACGGCATAGCGGCTAAGTCGAACCTAAATAAAATACGTGTTATGCAGTCCCAATTCTTGCGCAGAATTTCTGGTGCGGCATGGTACATACGCAACAGCGATATCGAGAAGGAACTCCATGTACCGAGGATCGGAGATGTGATCAATCGCCAAGCTTCTGCATATCTAGACAAACTCGCACATCACCCTAACCAGCTGGCGCAAAGGCTCCTAAGAAGTAGACGTATCCACGGAGTAAGAATGAGAAGGAGGCTCAAGAGAGTCCACCCAACCGACCTGTCCCACAGAACCCTTTAATCTTCCCCTTTTGCCATCCAGTTTCCCTATTATCTAGGTTTTAGTATGTACATTTGTTTGTACATATATCTTGTTGAAAATTAATTATAAACTATAGTATAAGTTGTTAAGAATAGTAACAGTAAGCTATATATCGTTGTAAAATATTAAACAATCACCATCACAAAAAAAAAAAAAAATTATTTAACAATCGGTTATATAGTAGTTATACGACATCGTTCTCTGATCTTCATCAGATCAGGTCAGCGGACGTAGGGTCTCCTCAAATGGATGCAACCCGAATTTAGTTTGATTTTGATGAAAAACAGTCTACTTGATCAGCTCGGTCAAAAATTTATCGTCGGTGGAGACTTCAACGCAAAACATCGACTCTGGGGCAGTTTGACGACAAACGCTAGAGGCACTGCGCTTCATGGCTGTCTTACCAGCAGTGCAACACAAGTGCTAGCCACTGGCAGACCCACTTACTACCCGTATAACAGGAGGGATACGCCCACGTGCATTGACTTCTACATGTACAAGGGTATAGTTAACAGTCTGCTCTCGGTACGAGAAGAGTATGAACTTTCATCGGATCATTTGCCCTTGGTTGCTTCTTTATCAATGTCGCCTCAGCGAACTACCCCAATAACGAGGCTTGTTTCTCCTGGTGCCAACATAAGACTCTTCCAAGACGTGATGAACAATGCTTTTAATCTCAACACGGAAATAAACACGCCAGTAGATATCGACAAAGCTGTCGAAACTTTCATAAGCAGGGCTAAGAGCGCTGCTCTTATTGCTGCCCCAGCTGGTGCAACTCACTGTAGAGACGGACACAGCAACCTCACTCTCTCTCCGGAAGCAATAGGACTTCTAACGCTCAAGAAGCGCCTCAGACGCGAGTTCATCAGAACCAATGACCCGGCGATCGATAGACTGTGTAGAAGGATCTCTAACAGGGTAAAAAAGGTATTAGCCACACTAAAAAGAGAAGGCACAGACGCCTTCCTGGAGAAAGCTACTCCCGATGAAAGTTCTACGTTTGCGCTCTGGAAGCTTACGAGGAGGTTCAAAAGGCAAGTTTCACCGAAATTCCCAGTCCGAAATCCAGATGGCTCTTGGGCAAGATCCCCCCGGGAAAGAGCCGAAGCGTTCGCGAATAATCTGGAAGAAAGATTCCAGCCGTTTGAGACATCGTCGCCAAGAAGAGTACAGCTAGTAACCGAATCTCTGGAAGCTCCGTTGCAGATGGCCCTCCCTGTAGCTCCTATCACCCTTACCGAAGTGGAAAAGGAAATCAAAAAGCTTCGCAATAACAAGGCTCCAGGCGAGGACCTGTTTGATAATCGCTCTATCAAGCTGCTCCCTCGCAGAGCTTTGCTATTCCTCGTATTGATTCTCAACTCCGCTCTTCGACTCGGACACTTCCCAGGCGCCTGGAAGAAGGCCAACATCATCATGCTACACAAAAGTGGGAAACCAGCAGATGAGCTGGATTCGTACCGTCCAATAAGCCTACTGCCAGCATTTGGCAAAATATTGGAGAGGTGCATTTTAAGAAGGATTCTTGAAACCATTTCATGGAAAGGAGTATGTTGTCGGAGCGTATCTGGATATCCAGCAGGCATTTGATAGAGTGTGGCATGCAGGACTCTTGCATAAACTTAAAGATCTACTTAATCCACAGCTCTATCTTATTGTTAAAAGCTTTCTTCACGAACGATCCTTTAAAGTTGTTCAGGACGGGGTGTCCTCTCATGCAAAGACGGTCAGAGCTGGTGTACCCCAGGGTAGCGTGTTAGGGCCAACCCTTTACAGCCTGTATACGCACGATATGCCTTCAGCTGACAACATGCCGATCTCGGACCAGAGCAATCTGCTTGTCGCCACCTTTGCTGATGACACTGCGGTACTGGCCAGAGACAGTTGCGTCTTCACCGCTACAGATCTCATCCAGATCTATTTAAAAAAATTCGAGAACTGGCCTGTAGATGGAATATTGCCATAAACACTGATAAGTGTGTACAAGTCACATACACTCTCAGAACGCAAACCTCTCCTGGGGTATTTTTACATGGTCAACTGTTAGAGCAGAAGGAAGCTCACAAATATCTTGGAGTCACTCTGGACAAGCGACTAAACTTCCAGCGCCATATAAATGATGTAGTTAAGCGTCTGAAGACAAAGGCGAGCAGTTTGGCTTGGCTTCTTAATGCCAGGAATAAACTGTCAGTAACCAACAAGACGCTCATTTACAAAGTCATTCTGGCACCCATTTGGAGATATGGTATTCAGGTATACGGCATAGCGGCTAAGTCGAACCTAAATAAAATACGTGTTATGCAGTCCCAATTCTTGCGCAGAATTTCTGGTGCGGCATGGTACATACGCAACAGCGATATCGAGAAGGAACTCCATGTACCGAGGATCGGAGATGTGATCAATCGCCAAGCTTCTGCATATCTAGACAAACTCGCACATCACCCTAACCAGCTGGCGCAAAGGCTCCTAAGAAGTAGACGTATCCACGGAGTAAGAATGAGAAGGAGGCTCAAGAGAGTCCACCCAACCGACCTGTCCCACAGAACCCTTTAATCTTCCCCTTTTGCCATCCAGTTTCCCTATTATCTAGGTTTAAGTATGTACATTTGTTTGTACATATATCTTGTTGAAAATTAATTATAAACTATAGTATAAGTTGTTAAGAATAGTAACAGTAAGCTATATATCGTTGTAAAATATTAAACAATCACCATCACAAAAAAAAAAAAAATTATTTAACAATCGGTTATATAGTAGTTATACGACATCGTTCTCTGATCTTCATCAGATCAGGTCAGCGGACGTAGGGTCTCCTCAAATGGATGCAACCCGAATTTAGTTTGATTTTGATGAAAAACAGTCTACTTGATCAGCTCGGTCAAAAATTTATCGTCGGTGGAGACTTCAACGCAAAACATCGACTCTGGGGCAGTTTGACGACAAACGCTAGAGGCACTGCGCTTCATGGCTGTCTTACCAGCAGTGCAACACAAGTGCTAGCCACTGGCAGACCCACTTACTACCCGTATAACAGGAGGGATACGCCCACGTGCATTGACTTCTACATGTACAAGGGTATAGCCAACAGTCTGCTCTCGGTACGAGAAGAGTATGACCTTTCATCGGATCATTTGCCCTTGGTTTCTCCTGGTGCCAACATAAGACTCTTCCAAGACGTGATGAACAATGCTTTTAATCTCAACACGGAAATAAACACGCCAGTAGATATCGACAAAGCTGTCGAAACTTTCATAAGCAGGGCTAAGAGCGCTGCTCTTATTGCTGCCCCAGCTGGTGCAACTCACTGTAGAGACGGACACAGCAACCTCACTCTCTCTCCGGAAGCAATAGGACTTCTAACGCTCAAGAAGCGCCTCAGACGCGAGTTCATCAGAACCAATGACCCGGCGATCGATAGACTGTATAGAAGGATCTCTAACAGGGTAAAAAAGGTATTAGCCACACTAAAAAGAGAAGGCACAGACGCCTTCCTGGAGAAAGCTACTCCCGATGAAAGTTCTACGTTTGCGCTCTGGAAGCTTACGAGGAGGTTCAAAAGGCAAGTTTCACCGAAATTCCCAGTCCGAAATCCAGATGGCTCTTGGGCAAGATCCGCCCGGGAAAGAGCCGAAGCGTTCGCGAATAATCTGGAAGAAAGATTCCAGCCGTTTGAGACATCGTCGCCAAGAAGAGTACAGCTAGTAACCGAATCTCTGGAAGCTCCGTTGCAGATGGCCCTCCCTGTAGCTCCTATCACCCTTACCGAAGTGGAAAAGGAAATCAAAAAGCTTCGCAATAACAAGGCTCCAGGCGAGGACCTGTTTGATAATCGCTCTATCAAGCTGCTCCCTCGCAGAGCTTTGCTATTCCTCGTATTGATTCTCAACGCCGCTCTTCGACTCGGACACTTCCCAGGCGCCTGGAAGAAGGCCAACATCATCATGCTACACAAAAGTGGGAAACCAGCAGATGAGCTGGATTCGTACCGTCCAATAAGCCTACTGCCAGCATTTGGCAAAATATTGGAGAGGTGCATTTTAAGAAGGATTCTTGAAACCATTTCATGGAAAGGAGTATGTTGTCGGAGCGTATCTGGATATCCAGCAGGCATTTGATAGAGTGTGGCATGCAGGACTCTTGCATAAACTTAAAGATCTACTTAATCCACAGCTCTATCTTATTGTTAAAAGCTTTCTTCACGAACGATCCTTTAAAGTTGTTCAGGACGGGGTGTCCTCTCATGCAAAGACGGTCAGAGCTGGTGTACCCCAGGGTAGCGTGTTAGGGCCAACCCTTTACAGCCTGTATACGCACGATATGCCTTCAGCTGACAACATGCCGATCTCGGACCAGAGCAATCTGCTTGTCGCCACCTTTGCTGATGACACTGCGGTACTGGCCAGAGACAGTTGCGTCTTCACCGCTACAGATCTCATCCAGATCTATTTAAAAAAATTCGAGAACTGGCCTGTAGATGGAATATTGCCATAAACACTGATAAGTGTGTACAAGTCACATACACTCTCAGAGCGCAAACCTCTCCTGGGGTATTTTTACATGGTCAACTGTTAGAGCAGAAGGAAGCTCACAAATATCTTGGAGTCACTCTGGACAAGCGACTAAACTTCCAGCGCCATATAAATGATGTAGTTAAGCGTCTGAAGACAAAGGCGAGCAGTTTGGCTTGGCTTCTTAATGCCAGGAATAAACTGTCAGTAACCAACAAGACGCTCATTTACAAAGTCATTCTGGCACCCATTTGGAGATATGGTATTCAGGTATACGGCATAGCGGCTAAGTCGAACCTAAATAAAATACGTGTTATGCAGTCCCAATTCTTGCGCAGAATTTCTGGTGCGGCATGGTACATACGCAACAGCGATATCGAGAAGGAACTCCATGTACCGAGGATCGGAGATGTGATCAATCGCCAAGCTTCTGCATATCTAGACAAACTCGCACATCACCCTAACCAGCTGGCGCAAAGGCTCCTAAGAAGTAGACGTATCCACGGAGTAAGAATGAGAAGGAGGCTCAAGAGAGTCCACCCAACCGACCTGTCCCACAGAACCCTTTAATCTTCCCCTTTTGCCATCCAGTTTCCCTATTATCTAGGTTTAAGTATGTACATTTGTTTGTACATATATCTTGTTGAAAATTAATTATAAACTGTAGTATAAGTTGTTAAGAATAGTAACAGTAAGCTATATATCGTTGTAAAATATTAAACAATCACCATCACAAAAAAAAAAAAAAATTATTTAACAATCGGTTATATAGTAGTTATACGACATCGTTCTCTGATCTTCATCAGATCAGGTCAGCGGACGTAGGGTCTCCTCAAATGGATGCAACCCGAATTTAGTTTGATTTTGATGAAAAACAGTCTACTTGATCAGCTCGGTCAAAAATTTATCGTCGGTGGAGACTTCAACGCAAAACATCGACTCTGGGGCAGTTTGACGACAAACGCTAGAGGCACTGCGCTTCATGGCTGTCTTACCAGCAGTGCAACACAAGTGCTAGCCACTGGCAGACCCACTTACTACCCGTATAACAGGAGGGATACGCCCACGTGCATTGACTTCTACATGTACAAGGGTATAGCCAACAGTCTGCTCTCGGTACGAGAAGAGTATGAACTTTCATCGGATCATTTGCCCTTGGTTGCTTCTTTATCAATGTCGCCTCAGCGAACTACCCCAATAACGAGGCTTGTTTCTCCTGGTGCCAACATAAGACTCTTCCAAGACGTGATGAACAATGCTTTTAATCTCAACACGGAAATAAACACGCCAGTAGATATCGACAAAGCTGTCGAAACTTTCATAAGCAGGGCTAAGAGCGCTGCTCTTATTGCTGCCCCAGCTGGTGCAACTCACTGTAGAGACGGACACAGCAACCTCACTATCTCTCCGGGAGCAATAGGACTTCTAACGCTCAAGAAGCGCCTCAGACGCGAGTTCATCAGAACCAATGACCCGGCGATCGATAGACTGTATAGAAGGATCTCTAACAGGGTAAAAAAGGTATTAGCCACACTAAAAAGAGAAGGCACAGACGCCTTCCTGGAGAAAGCTACTCCCGATGAAAGTTCTACGTTTGCGCTCTGGAAGCTTACGAGGAGGTTCAAAAGGCAAGTTTCACCGAAATTCCCAGTCCGAAATCCAGATGGCTCTTGGGCAAGATCCCCCCGGGAAAGAGCCGAAGCGTTCGCGAATAATCTGGAAGAAAGATTCCAGCCGTTTGAGACATCGTCGCCAAGAAGAGTACAGCTAGTAACCGAATCTCTGGAAGCTCCGTTGCAGATGGCCCTCCCTGTAGCTCCTATCACCCTTACCGAAGTGGAAAAGGAAATCAAAAAGCTTCGCAATAACAAGGCTCCAGGCGAGGACCTGTTTGATAATCGCTCTATCAAGCTGCTCCCTCGCAGAGCTTTGCTATTCCTCGTATTGATTCTCAACTCCGCTCTTCGACTCGGTCACTTCCCAGGCGCCTGGAAGAAGGCCAACATCATCATGCTACACAAAAGTGGGAAACCAGCAGATGAGCTGGATTCGTACCGTCCAATAAGCCTACTGCCAGCATTTGGCAAAATATTGGAGAGGTGCATTTTAAGAAGGATTCTTGAAACCATTTCATGGAAAGGAGTATGTTGTCGGAGCGTATCTGGATATCCAGCAGGCATTTGATAGAGTGTGGCATGCAGGACTCTTGCATAAACTTAAAGATCTACTTAATCCACAGCTCTATCTTATTGTTAAAAGCTTTCTTCACGAACGATCCTTTAAAGTTGTTCAGGACGGGGTGTCCTCTCATGCAAAGACGGTCAGAGCTGGTGTACCCCAGGGTAGCGTGTTAGGGCCAACCCTTTACAGCCTGTATACGCACGATATGCCTTCAGCTGACAACATGCCGATCTCGGACCAGAGCAATCTGCTTGTCGCCACCTTTGCTGATGACACTGCGGTACTGGCCAGAGACAGTTGCGTCTTCACCGCTACAGATCTCATCCAGATCTATTTAAAAAAATTCGAGAACTGGCCTGTAGATGGAATATTGCCATAAACACTGATAAGTGTGTACAAGTCACATACACTCTCAGAGCGCAAACCTCTCCTGGGGTATTTTTACATGGTCAACTGTTAGAGCAGAAGGAAGCTCACAAATATCTTGGAGTCACTCTGGACAAGCGACTAAACTTCCAGCGCCATATAAATGATGTAGTTAAGCGTCTGAAGACAAAGGCGAGCAGTTTGGCTTGGCTTCTTAATGCCAAGAATAAACTGTCAGTAACCAACAAGACGCTCATTTACAAAGTCATTCTGGCACCCATTTGGAGATATGGTATTCAGGTATACGGCATAGCGGCTAAGTCGAACCTAAATAAAATACGTGTTATGCAGTCCCAATTCTTGCGCAGAATTTCTGGTGCGGCATGGTACATACGCAACAGCGATATCGAGAAGGAACTCCATGTACCGAGGATCGGAGATGTGATCAATCGCCAAGCTTCTGCATATCTAGACAAACTCGCACATCACCCTAACCAGCTGGCGCAAAGGCTCCTAAGAAGTAGACGTATCCACGGAGTAAGAATGAGAAGGAGGCTCAAGAGAGTCCACCCAACCGACCTGTCCCACAGAACCCTTTAATCTTCCCCTTTTGCCATCCAGTTTCCCTATTATCTAGGTTTAAGTATGTACATTTGTTTGTACATATATCTTGTTGAAAATTAATTATAAACTGTAGTATAAGTTGTTAAGAATAGTAACAGTAAGCTATATATCGTTGTAAAATATTAAACAATCACCATCACAAAAAAAAAAAAAAAATTATTTAACAATCGGTTATATAGTAGTTATACGACATCGTTCTCTGATCTTCATCAGATCAGGTCAGCGGACGTAGGGTCTCCTCAAATGGATGCAACCCGAATTTAGTTTGATTTTGATGAAAAACAGTCTACTTGATCAGCTCGGTCAAAAATTTATCGTCGGTGGAGACTTCAACGCAAAACATCGACTCTGGGGCAGTTTGACGACAAACGCTAGAGGCACTGCGCTTCATGGCTGTCTTACCAGCAGTGCAACACAAGTGCTAGCCACTGGCAGACCCACTTACTAGAGTGTGGCATGCAGGACTCTTGCATAAACTTAAAGATCTACTTAATCCACAGCTCTATCTTATTGTTAAAAGCTTTCTTCACGAACGATCCTTTAAAGTTGTTCAGGACGGGGTGTCCTCTCATGCAAAGACGGTCAGAGCTGGTGTACCCCAGGGTAGCGTGTTAGGGCCAACCCTTTACAGCCTGTATACGCACGATATGCCTTCAGCTGACAACATGCCGATCTCGGACCAGAGCAATCTGCTTGTCGCCACCTTTGCTGATGACACTGCGGTACTGGCCAGAGACAGTTGCGTCTTCACCGCTACAGATCTCATCCAGATCTATTTAAAAAAATTCGAGAACTGGCCTGTAGATGGAATATTGCCATAAACACTGATAAGTGTGTACAAGTCACATACACTCTCAGAGCGCAAACCTCTCCTGGGGTATTTTTACATGGTCAACTGTTAGAGCAGAAGGAAGCTCACAAATATCTTGGAGTCACTCTGGACAAGCGACTAAACTTCCAGCGCCATATAAATGATGTAGTTAAGCGTCTGAAGACAAAGGCGAGCAGTTTGGCTTGGCTTCTTAATGCCAGGAATAAACTGTCAGTAACCAACAAGACGCTCATTTACAAAGTCATTCTGGCACCCATTTGGAGATATGGTATTCAGGTATACGGCATAGCGGCTAAGTCGAACCTAAATAAAATACGTGTTATGCAGTCCCAATTCTTGCGCAGAATTTCTGGTGCGGCATGGTACATACGCAACAGCGATATCGAGAAGGAACTCCATGTACCGAGGATCGGAGATGTGATCAATCGCCAAGCTTCTGCATATCTAGACAAACTCGCACATCACCCTAACCAGCTGGCGCAAAGGCTCCTAAGAAGTAGACGTATCCACGGAGTAAGAATGAGAAGGAGGCTCAAGAGAGTCCACCCAACCGACCTGTCCCACAGAACCCTTTAATCTTCCCCTTTTGCCATCCAGTTTCCCTATTATCTAGGTTTAAGTATGTACATTTGTTTGTACATATATCTTGTTGAAAATTAATTATAAACTATAGTATAAGTTGTTAAGAATAGTAACAGTAAGCTATATATCGTTGTAAAATATTAAACAATCACCATCACAAAAAAAAAAAAAAAATTATTTAACAATCGGTTATATAGTAGTTATACGACATCGTTCTCTGATCTTCATCAGATCAGGTCAGCGGACGTAGGGTCTCCTCAAATGGATGCAACCCGAATTTAGTTTGATTTTGATGAAAAACAGTCTACTTGATCAGCTCGGTCAAAAATTTATCGTCGGTGGAGACTTCAACGCAAAACATCGACTCTGGGGCAGTTTGACGACAAACGCTAGAGGCACTGCGCTTCATGGCTGTCTTACCAGCAGTGCAACACAAGTGCTAGCCACTGGCAGACCCACTTACTACCCGTATAACAGGAGGGATACGCCCACGTGCATTGACTTCTACATGTACAAGGGTATAGCCAACAGTCTGCTCTCGGTACGAGAAGAGTATGAACTTTCATCGGATCATTTGCCCTTGGTTGCTTCTTTATCAATGTCGCCTCAGCGAACTACCCCAATAACGAGGCTTGTTTCTCCTGGTGCCAACATAAGACTCTTCCAAGACGTGATGAACAATGCTTTTAATCTCAACACGGAAATAAACACGCCAGTAGATATCGACAAAGCTGTCGAAACTTTCATAAGCAGGGCTAAGAGCGCTGCTCTTATTGCTGCCCCAGCTGGTGCAACTCACTGTAGAGACGGACACAGCAACCTCACTATCTCTCCGGAAGCAATAGGACTTCTAACGCTCAAGAAGCGCCTCAGACGCGAGTTCATCAGAACCAATGACCCGGCGATCGATAGACTGTATAGAAGGATCTCTAACAGGGTAAAAAAGGTATTAGCCACACTAAAAAGAGAAGGCACAGACGCCTTCCTGGAGAAAGCTACTCCCGATGAAAGTTCTACGTTTGCGCTCTGGAAGCTTACGAGGAGGTTCAAAAGGCAAGTTTCACCGAAATTCCCAGTCCGAAATCCAGATGGCTCTTGGGCAAGATCCCCCCGGGAAAGAGCCGAAGCGTTCGCGAATAATCTGGAAGAAAGATTCCAGCCGTTTGAGACATCGTCGCCAAGAAGAGTACAGCTAGTAACCGAATCTCTGGAAGCTCCGTTGCAGATGGCCCTCCCTGTAGCTCCTATCACCCTTACCGAAGTGGAAAAGGAAATCAAAAAGCTTCGCAATAACAAGGCTCCAGGCGAGGACCTGTTTGATAATCGCTCTATCAAGCTGCTCCCTCGCAGAGCTTTGCTATTCCTCGTATTGATTCTCAACTCCGCTCTTCGACTCGGACACTTCCCAGGCGCCTGGAAGAAGGCCAACATCATCATGCTACACAAAAGTGGGGAACCAGCAGATGAGCTGGATTCGTACCGTCCAATAAGCCTACTGCCAGCATTTGGCAAAATATTGGAGAGGTGCATTTTAAGAAGGATTCTTGAAACCATTTCATGGAAAGGTGTATGTTGTCGGAGCGTATCTGGATATCCAGCAGGCATTTGATAGAGTGTGGCATGCAGGACTCTTGCATAAACTTAAAGATCTACTTAATCCACAGCTCTATCTTATTGTTAAAAGCTTTCTTCACGAACGATCCTTTAAAGTTGTTCAGGACGGGGTGTCCTCTCATGCAAAGACGGTCAGAGCTGGTGTACCCCAGGGTAGCGTGTTAGGGCCAACCCTTTACAGCCTGTATACGCACGATATGCCTTCAGCTGACAACATGCCGATCTCGGACCAGAGCAATCTGCTTGTCGCCACCTTTGCTGATGACACTGCGGTACTGGCCAGAGACAGTTGCGTCTTCACCGCTACAGATCTCATCCAGATCTATTTAAAAAAATTCGAGAACTGGCCTGTAGATGGAATATTGCCATAAACACTGATAAGTGTGTACAAGTCACATACACTCTCAGAGCGCAAACCTCTCCTGGGGTATTTTTACATGGTCAACTGTTAGAGCAGAAGGAAGCTCACAAATATCTTGGAGTCACTCTGGACAAGCGACTAAACTTCCAGCGCCATATAAATGAAGTAGTTAAGCGTCTGAAGACAAAGGCGAGCAGTTTGGCTTGGCTTCTTAATGCCAGGAATAAACTGTCAGTAACCAACAAGACGCTCATTTACAAAGTCATTCTGGCACCCATTTGGAGATATGGTATTCAGGTATACGGCATAGCGGCTAAGTCGAACCTAAATAAAATACGTGTTATGCAGTCCCAATTCTTGCGCAGAATTTCTGGTGCGGCATGGTACATACGCAACAGCGATATCGAGAAGGAACTCCATGTACCGAGGATCGGAGATGTGATCAATCGCCAAGCTTCTGCATATCTAGACAAACTCGCACATCACCCTAACCAGCTGGTGCAAAGGCTCCTAAGAAGTAGACGTATCCACGGAGTAAGAATGAGAAGGAGGCTCAAGAGAGTCCATCCAACCGACCTGTCCCACAGAACCCTTTAATCTTCCCCTTTTGCCATCCAGTTTCCCTATTATCTAGGTTTAAGTATGTACATTTGTTTGTACATATATCTTGTTGAAAATTAATTATAAACTATAGTATAAGTTGTTAAGAATAGTAACAGTAAGCTATATATCGTTGTAAAATATTAAACAATCACCATCACAAAAAAAAAAAAAATTATTTAACAATCGGTTATATAGTAGTTATACGACATCGTTCTCTGATCTTCATCAGATCAGGTCAGCGGACGTAGGGTCTCCTCAAATGGATGCAACCCGAATTTAGTTTGATTTTGATGAAAAACAGTCTACTTGATCAGCTCGGTCAAAAATTTATCGTCGGTGGAGACTTCAACGCAAAACATCGACTCTGGGGCAGTTTGACGACAAACGCTAGAGGCACTGCGCTTCATGGCTGTCTTACCAGCAGTGCAACACAAGTGCTAGCCACTGGCAGACCCACTTACTACCCGTATAACAGGAGGGATACGCCCACGTGCATTGACTTCTACATGTACAAGGGTATAGCCAACAGTCTGCTCTCGGTACGAGAAGAGTATGAACTTTCATCGGATCATTTGCCCTTGGTTGCTTCTTTATCAATGTCGCCTCAGCGAACTTCCCCAATAACGAGGCTTGTTTCTCCTGGTGCCAACATAAGACTCTTCCAAGACGTGATGAACAATGCTTTTAATCTCAACACGGAAATAAACACGCCAGTAGATATCGACAAAGCTGTCGAAACTTTCATAAGCAGGGCTAAGAGCGCTGCTCTTATTGCTGCCCCAGCTGGTGCAACTCACTGTAGAGACGGACACAGCAACCTCACTCTCTCTTCGGAAGCAATAGGACTTCTAACGCTCAAGAAGCGCCTCAGACGCGAGTTCATCAGAACCAATGACCCGGCGATCGATAGACTGTATAGAAGGATCTCTAACAGGGTAAAAAAGGTATTAGCCACACTAAAAAGAGAAGGCACAGACGCCTTCCTGGAGAAAGCTACTCCCGATGAAAGTTCTACGTTTGCGCTCTGGAAGCTTACGAGGAGGTTCAAAAGGCAAGTTTCACCGAAATTCCCAGTCCGAAATCCAGATGGCTCTTGGGCAAGATCCCCCGGGAAAGAGCCGAAGCGTTCGCGAATAATCTGGAAGAAAGATTCCAGCCGTTTGAGACATCGTCGCCAAGAAGAGTACAGCTAGTAACCGAATCTCTGGAAGCTCCGTTGCAGATGGCCCTCCCTGTAGCTCCTATCACCCTTACCGAAGTGGAAAAGGAAATCAAAAAGCTTCGCAATAACAAGGCTCCAGGCGAGGACCTGTTTGATAATCGCTCTATCAAGCTGCTCCCTCGCAGAGCTTTGCTATTCCTCGTATTGATTCTCAACTCCGCTCTTCGACTCGGACACTTCCCAGGCGCCTGGAAGAAGGCCAACATCATCATGCTACACAAAAGTGGGAAACCAGCAGATGAGCTGGATTCGTACCGTCCAATAAGCCTACTGCCAGCATTTGGCAAAATATTGGAGAGATGCATTTTAAGAAGGATTCTTGAAACCATTTCATGGAAAGGAGTATGTTGTCGGAGCGTATCTGGATATCCAGCAGGCATTTGATAGAGTGTGGCATGCAGGACTCTTGCATAAACTTAAAGATCTACTTAATCCACAGCTCTATCTTATTGTTAAAAGCTTTCTTCACGAACGATCCTTTAAAGTTGTTCAGGACGGGGTGTCCTCTCATGCAAAGACGGTCAGAGCTGGTGTACCCCAGGGTAGCGTGTTAGGGCCAACCCTTTACAGCCTGTATACGCACGATATGCCTTCAGCTGACAACATGCCAATCTCGGACCAGAGCAATCTGCTTGTCGCCACCTTTGCTGATGACACTGCGGTACTGGCCAGAGACAGTTGCGTCTTCACCGCTACAGATCTCATCCAGATCTATTTAAAAAAATTCGAGAACTGGGCCTGTAGATGGAATATTGCCATAAACACTGATAAGTGTGTACAAGTCACATACACTCTCAGAGCGCAAACCTCTCCTGGGGTATTTTTACATGGTCAACTGTTAGAGCAGAAGGAAGCTCACAAATATCTTGGAGTCACTCTGGACAAGCGACTAAACTTCCAGCGCCATATAAATGATGTAGTTAAGCGTCTGAAGACAAAGGCGAGCAGTTTGGCTTGGCTTCTTAATGCCAGGAATAAACTGTCAGTAACCAACAAGACGCTCATTTACAAAATCATTCTGGCACCCATTTGGAGATATGGTATTCAGGTATACGGCATAGCGGCTAAGTCGAACCTAAATAAAATACGTGTTATGCAGTCCCAATTCTTGCGCAGAATTTCTGGTGCGGCATGGTACATACGCAACAGCGATATCGAGAAGGAACTCCATGTACCGAGGATCGGAGATGTGATCAATCGCCAAGCTTCTGCATATCTAGACAAACTCGCACATCACCCTAACCAGCTGGTGCAAAGGCTCCTAAGAAGTAGACGTATCCACGGAGTAAGAATGAGAAGGAGGCTCAAGAGAGTCCACCCAACCGACCTGTCCCACAGAACCCTTTAATCTTCCCCTTTTGCCATCCAGTTTCCCTATTATCTAGGTTTAAGTATGTACATTTGTTTGTACATATATCTTGTTGAAAATTAATTATAAACTATAGTATAAGTTGTTAAGAATAGTAACAGTAAGCTATATATCGTTGTAAAATATTAAACAATCACCATCACAAAAAAAAAAAAAAATTATTTAACAATCGGTTATATAGTAGTTATACGACATCGTTCTCTGATCTTCATCAGATCAGGTCAGCGGACGTAGGGTCTCCTCAAATGGATGCAACCCGAATTTAGTTTGATTTTGATGAAAAACAGTCTACTTGATCAGCTCGGTCAAAAATTTATCGTCGGTGGAGACTTCAACGCAAAACATCGACTCTGGGGCAGTTTGACGACAAACGCTAGAGGCACTGCGCTTCATGGCTGTCTTACCAGCAGTGCAACACAAGTGCTAGCCACTGGCAGACCCACTTACTACCCGTATAACAGGAGGGATACGCCCACGTGCATTGACTTCTACATGTACAAGGGTATAGCCAACAGTCTGCTCTCGGTACGAGAAGAGTATGAACTTTCATCGGATCATTTGCCCATGGTTGCTTCTTTATCAATGTCGCCTCAGCGAACTACCCCAATAACGAGGCTTGTTTCTCCTGGTGCCAACATAAGACTCTTCCAAGACGTGATGAACAATGCTTTTAATCTCAACACGGAAATAAACACGCCAGTAGATATCGACAAAGCTGTCGAAACTTTCATAAGCAGGGCTAAGAGCGCTGCTCTTATTGCTGCCCCAGCTGGTGCAACTCACTGTAGAGACGGACACAGCAACCTCACTCTCTCTCCGGAAGCAATAGGACTTCTAACGCTCAAGAAGCGCCTCAGACGCGAGTTCATCAGAACCAATGACCCGGCGATCGATAGACTGTATAGAAGGATCTCTAACAGGGTAAAAAAGGTATTAGCCACACTAAAAAGAGAAGGCACAGACGCCTTCCTGGAGAAAGCTACTCCCGATGAAAGTTCTACGTTTGCGCTCTGGAAGCTTACGAGGAGGTTCAAAAGGCAAGTTTCACCGAAATTCCCAGTCCGAAATCCAGATGGCTCTTGGGCAAGATCCCCCGGGAAAGAGCCGAAGCGTTCGCGAATAATCTGGAAGAAAGATTCCAGCCGTTTGAGACATCGTCGCCAAGAAGAGTACAGCTAGTAACCGAATCTCTGGAAGCTCCGTTGCAGATGGCCCTCCCTGTAGCTCCTATCACCCTTACCGAAGTGGAAAAGGAAATCAAAAAGCTTCGCAATAACAAGGCTCCAGGCGAGGACCTGTTTGATAATCGCTCTATCAAGCTGCTCCCTCGCAGAGCTTTGCTATTCCTCGTATTGATTCTCAACTCCGCTCTTCGACTCGGACACTTCCCAGGCGCCTGGAAGAAGGCCAACATCATCATGCTACACAAAAGTGGGGAACCAGCAGATGAGCTGGATTCGTACCGTCCAATAAGCCTACTGCCAGCATTTGGCAAAATATTGGAGAGGTGCATTTTAAGAAGGATTCTTGAAACCATTTCATGGAAAGGAGTATGTTGTCGGAGCGTATCTGGATATCCAGCAGGCATTTGATAGAGTGTGGCATTCAGGACTCTTGCATAAACTTAAAGATCTACTTAATCCACAGCTCTATCTTATTGTTAAAAGCTTTCTTCACGAACGATCCTTTAAAGTTGTTCAGGACGGGGTGTCCTCTCATGCAAAGACGGTCAGAGCTGGTGTACCCCAGGGTAGCGTGTTAGGGCCAACCCTTTACAGCCTGTATACGCACGATATGCCTTCAGCTGACAACATGCCGATCTCGGACCAGAGCAATCTGCTTGTCGCCACCTTTGCTGATGACACTGCGGTACTGGCCAGAGACAGTTGCGTCTTCACCGCTACAGATCTCATCCAGATCTATTTAAAAAAATTCGAGAACTGGCCTGTAGATGGAATATTGCCATAAACACTGATAAGTGTGTACAAGTCACATACACTCTCAGAGCGCAAACCTCTCCTGGGGTATTTTTACATGGTCAACTGTTAGAGCAGAAGGAAGCTCACAAATATCTTGGAGTCACTCTGGACAAGCGACTAAACTTCCAGCGCCATATAAATGATGTAGTTAAGCGTCTGAAGACAAAGGCGAGCAGTTTGGCTTGGCTTCTTAATGCCAGGAATAAACTGTCAGTAACCAACAAGACGCTCATTTACAAAGTCATTCTGGCACCCATTTGGAGATATGGTATTCAGGTATACGGCATAGCGGCTAAGTCGAACCTAAATAAAATACGTGTTATGCAGTCCCAATTCTTGCGCAGAATTTCTGGTGCGGCATGGTACATACGCAACAGCGATATCGAGAAGGAACTCCATGTACCGAGGATCGGAGATGTGATCAATCGCCAAGCTTCTGCATATCTAGACAAACTCGCACATCACCCTAACCAGCTGGCGCAAAGGCTCCTAAGAAGTAGAGGTATCCACGGAGTAAGAATGAGAAGGGAGGCTCAAGAGAGTCCACCCAACCGACCTGTCCCACAGAACCCTTTAATCTTCCCCTTTTGCCATCCAGTTTCCCTATTATCTAGGTTTAAGTATGTACATTTGTTTGTACATATACCTTGTTGAAAATTAATTATAAACTATAGTATAAGTTGTTAAGAATAGTAACAGTAAGCTATATATCGTTGTAAAATAATAAAAAATCACCATCACAAAAAAAAAAAAAAAATTATTTAACATTCGGCTATATAGTAGTTATACGACATCGTTCTCTGATCTTCATCAGATCAGGTCAGCGGACGTAGGGTCTCCTCAAATAGATGCAACCCGAATTTAGTTTGATTTTGATGAAAAACTGAAAACTTGAAAAGTTATGCTCCTAATTGTTCATTATGGAAGAAATGCTTTTATGGTAGCTATATAACATAATTGTCCGATCTTAATCAGATAAGGTCAGTGGACGTGGGGCCTTCTCAAATATATACAAACCGAATTTGGCTTGATTTGGATGGAAATATATATGACCTAAATGTCCGATCTTAATTAGATAAGGCCAGTGCACGTGGGGCCTTCTCAAATATATACTAACCGAATTTGGTTTGATTGGGATGAAATACAGAAAAGCTATGCTACTGAGTGTTCATTCTGGCACAATTGGTTATATGGTAGGTATATGATATAGTTGTAAAGTCTTGTTTAAATAAAGCCAGTGGACGTTTGGCTTTCTCAAATATATAGAAACCGAATTTGGCTTGATTTGGATGGAAATATATATGACCTAAATGTCCGATCTTATTCAGATAAGGCCAGTGCACGTGGGGCCTTCTCAAATATATACTAACCGAATTTGGTTTGATTGGGATAAAAACAGAAAAGCTATGCTACTGAGTGTTCATTCTGGCACAATCGGTTATATGGTAGGTATATGATATAGTTGTAAAATCGTGTTAAAATAAATGGATGCAAACCGAATTCAGTTTGATTTTTATGAAAATCTGAAAAGTTATGCTACTATTTGTTCATTGTGGAAAAATCGGTTATATAGTAGCTATATGACCTAATTGGCCGATCTTGATCAGATAAGGCCAGTGGACGTGGGGCCTTCCCAAATATATATAAACCGTATTTGGTTTGATTTGGATAAAAACAGACAAGCTATGCAACTGAGTGTTCATTTCGGAACAATCGGTTATATGGTAGGTATATGATATAGTTGTAAAATCTTGTGTAAATAAAGACAGTGGACGTGGGCTTTCTCAAATATATAGAAACCGAATTTGGCTTGATTTGGATGAAAAACAAAAGTTATGATACTAAATGTTCATTATTTAGCAATCGGTTATATAGTAGTTATACGACATCGTTCGCTGATCTTGATCGGATCAGGTCAGCGGACGTAGGGTCTCCTCAAATGGATGCAACCCGAATTTAGTTTGATTTTGATGAAAAACTGAAAAGTTATGCTACTAATTGTTCATTATGGAATAATTGGTTATATAGTAGCTATATGACCTAACTGTCCGATCTTGATCAGATAAGGCCAGTGGACGTGGGGCTTTTTCAAATATAAACAAACCGTATTTGGATTGATTTGGATAAAAACAGAAAAGCTATGCTACTGAGTGTTCATTCCGGAACAATCGTCATATGGTAGGTATATGTGATACAGTTGTAAAATCTTCTTAAAATAAAGCCAGTGGACGTGGGGCTTTCTCAAATATATACAAAAATAATTTGGTTTGATTTGGATGAAAAACAAAAGTTATGATACTTAATGTTCATTATTTAACAATCGATTATGTAGTAGTTATACGACATCGTTCTCTGATCTTGATCAGATCAGGTCAGCGGACGAGGGGTCTCCTCAAATATTTACTAAACGAATTTGGTGTGATTTGGATGAAAATCAGAAAAGTTAAGCTACTAAATGTTCATAATTTAACAATCGGTAATATAGTTGCTATATGACATAGTTCTCTGATCTTGATCAGATCAAGTCAGCGGACGTGGGGCCTTCTCAAATACATATAAAACGAATTTGGTTTGATTTGGATGAGAAACAGAAAAGTTATGCTACTAAATGTTCATTATGGAACAACGGTTATATGGTAATTATATAACATAATTTTCCGATCTTCTCAAATATATACAAACCGATTTTGGTTTGATTTGGATGAAAAACAGAAAAGTTATGCTACTAAATATTCATTATGGAACAATGGTTATATGTTAGCTATATGACAAAAAAACAGAAAACATATTCTAGTTAATGTTCAGTACGGAATAATCGGTTATATAGTTGCCATATGACATAATTGTCCGATCTTGATCATATAAAGCCAGTGGACGTGGGGCCTTCTCAAATATATATAAAACGAATTTGGTTTGATTTGAATGAAAAACAGAAAAGTTATGCTACTAAATGTTCATTATGGAACAACGGTTATATGGTAATTATATGACATAATTTTCCGATCTTCTCAAATATATACAAACCGATTTTGGTTTGATTTGGATGAAAAACAGAAAAGTTATGCTACTAAATGTTCATTATGGAACAATGGTTATATGTTAGCTATATGACATAAAAACAGAAAACATATTCTAGTTAATGTTCAGTACGGAATAATCGGTTATATAGTTGCCATATGAAATAATTGTCCGATCTTGATCAGATAAAGCCAGCGGACGTGGGGCCTTCTCAAATATATACAAACCGAATTGGGTTTGATTTGGATGAAAAACAGAGAAGTTATGCTACTAAATGTCCATTATGGAACATCGGTTATATGGTAGCTATATGACATAATTTTCCGATCTTGATCAAATAAGGCCAGTGGACATAGCGCCTTCTCAAATATATACAAACCGAATTTGGTTTGATTTGGATAAAAACAGAAAAGTTATGCTACTAAATGTCCTTGATATAACAACGGTTATATGGTAGCTATATGACATAATTTTTGCGATCGTGATCAGATCAGACCAGCAGACGTGAGGCCTTCTCAAATATATACAAAACGAATTTGGTTTGCTTTGAATAAAAACAGAAAAGTTATGCTACTAAATGTTCATTACTGATCAACGGTTATATGGTAGCTATATGACATAATATTCCGATCTTGATCAATTAAAGCCAGCGGACGTGTCGCCTTCTCAAATATATACAAAACGAATTTGGTTTTATTTGGACGAAAAACAGAAAAGTTTGCTACTATATGTTTATTATTTAACTATCGGTGTTATAGTAGGTATATGACATAGTTCTCTGATCTTGATCAGATCAGGTCAGCGGACGTGGGGTCTCCACAAATAGATGCAACAAGAATTTGGATTGATTTGGATGAAAACAGAAAAGTTATGCTACTAAATGTTCATTATGGAACCATCGGTTATATAGTAGCTATATGACATAATTTTCCGATCTTGATCAGATAAAGCCAGCGGACCTGTCGCCTTCTCAAATGTATACAAAACGAATTTGGTTTGATTTGGATGAAAAACAGAAAAGTTTTGCTACTAACTGTTTATTATTTAACTATCGGTGTCATAGTTGCTATATGACATAGTTCTTTGACCTTGATCAGATCAGGTCAGCGGACGTGGGCCTCCCCAATCGGATGCAACCCGAATTTGGTTTGATTTGGATGAAAACAGAAAAGTTATGCTACTAAATGTTCATTATGGAACAATCGGTTATATAGTAGCTATATGACATAGCTCTCTGATCTTGATCAGATCAGGTCAGTGGACGAGGGGTTTCCTCAAATGGATGCAACCCGAATTTGGTTTGATTTTAATGCAAAACAGAAAAGCTGCGCTCTTAAGTGTTCATTCCGGAACAGTCGGTTATATGATATCTATATAATATAGTTGTCCGATCTAATTCCGATAAATAAAGCGGACCACCTGTCGCCTTCTCAAATATATACAAAACGAATTTGGATTGACTTGGATGAAAAACAGAAAAGTTATGCTACTAAATGTCTCTTATGGAACAATCGGTTATGCCGTAGCTATACGACATCGTTCTCTGATCTTGATCAGATCAGGTCAGCGGACGTGGGCCTCCCCAATCGGATGCAACCCGAATTTCATTTGATTTCTATGAAAAACAGGAAAGCTGTGCTACTGAGTGTTCATTCCCGAACAATCGGTTATATGGTAGCTATATGATATAAATGTCCGATATTGATCAGATCAATCGAGTTGACGTGGGGCCTTTTCATATATAAACAAACCGAATTTGGTTTGATTTGGATACAAAACAGAAAAGATGTGCTACTAAATGTTCATCATTGAACAATCGGTTATATAGTAGCCATATGACATAGTTCTCTTATCTTGATCAGATCAGGTCAGCAGACGTGGGGTCTCCTAGAATGGATGCAACCCGAATTTGGTTTGATTTATATGAAAAACAGTAAAGTTATGCTACTAAGTGTTCATTATTGAACAATCGCTTATATAGTAGCCATACGACATAGTTCTCTTATCTTGATCGGATCAGGTCAGCGGACGTGGAGTGTTCTCCAATGGATGCAACCAGAATTCGGGTTGATTTGGATAAAAAACAGAAAAAAATGCTACAACATTTTCATTAGGAAACAATCGGTTATATAGTAGCTATCAGACATAGTTCTCTGATCTTGATCAGATCAAGCCAGTGGACATGGGGTCTCCTCAAATGGATGCAACTCGAATTTGGCTTGATTTGGATGAAAAACAGAAAAGCTATGCTACTAATTGATCGTTCCGGAACAATCTTTTATATAGTTGCTATATGATATAGTTGTAAGATATTGATCAGATAAGGCCAGTGGACGTGGGGCCTTCTCAAATATATACAAACCGAATTTGGTTGGATTTTCATGAAAATCAGAAAAGTTATAGAAAAGAGTAGCTATATGACACAACCGTCCGATCTTGACCAGATCAAGCCAGTGAACGTGGGGAATTCTTAAATATATACAAACCGAATTTGGTTCTATTTGGAGGAAAAACAGAAAAGATATGCTACTAAATGTTCATTATGGAACAAACGGTTATATAGTAGCTATATGACTTAGTTCTCTGATCTTGATCAGATCAGGTTAGCGGACGAGGGCCCCCTCAATCGGATGCAACCCGAATTTGGTTTGATTTGGATGAAAAACAATAAAGTTATGTTACTAAATGTTCATTATGGAACAATCGGTTATATAGTAGCTATATGACATAGTTCTCTGATCTTGATCAGATCAGGTCAGCGGACGTGGGTCTCCTCAATCGGATGCAACCCGAATTAGGTTCAATTTTGGATGCGAAAAAGAAAAGTTATGCTGCTAAATGTTCAATATGGAACAATCGGTTATATAGTAGCTATATGACACAACTGTCCGATCTTGACCAGATCAAGCCAGTGGACGTGGGGTCTCCTCAAATATTTACAAACCGAATTTGCTTTATTTGGATGCGAAACAGAAAAGTTTTGCTACTAAATGTTCATTATGGAACGATCGGTTAAATAGTAGCTATATGACATAACTGTCCGATCTTGACCAGATCAAGCCAGTGGACGTGGGGAATTCTCAAATATATACCATCCGAATTTGGTATGATTTGGATGAAAAACAGATTAGCTATGATACTAAGTGATCATTCCGGAACAATCTTTTATATAGTTGCTATATGATATAGTTGTAAGATATTGATCAGATAAGGCCAGTGGACGTGGGGCGTTCTCAAATATATACAAACCGAATTAGGTTTGATTTTCATGAAAAACAGAAAAGTTATGCTACTAAATGTTCATTATGGAACAATCGGTTATATAGTAGCTATATGACACAACTGTCCGATCTTGACCAGATCAAGCCAGTGCACGTGGGGAATTCCCAAATATATACCATCCGAATTTGGTTTGATTTGGATGAAATACACATTAGCTATGCTACTAAATGATCATTCCGGAACAATCTTTTATATAGTTGCTATATGATATAGTTGCAACATATTGATCAAATAGGGCCAGTGGGCTTGGGACCTTCTCAAATATATACAAACCGAATTTGCTTTATTTGGAAGCGAAACAGAAAAGTTATGCTACTAAATGTTCATTATGGAACAAACGGTTATATAGTTGCTATATGGCATAGTTCTCTGATCTTGATCAGATCAGGTCCGCGAACGTGGGCCTCCTCAATCGGATGCAACCCGAATTTGGTTTGATTTGGATGAAAAACAATAAAGTTATGTTATTAAATATTTATTATGGAACAATCGGCTATAACGCAGCTATATGACATATTTCTCTGATCTTGATCAGATCAGGTCAGCGGACGTGGGGTCTCCTCAAATATATACAAATTGCTTTATTTGGATGCGAAGCAGAAAAGTTTACTACTAAATGTTCATTTTGGAACAATCGGTTCAATAGTAGCTATATGACATAACTGTCCGATCTTGACCAGATCAAGCCAGTGCACGTGGGGAATTCCCAAATATATACCATCCGAATTTGGTATGATTTGACTGAAAAACAGATTAGCTATGCTACTAAGTGATCATTATGGAACAAACGGTTATATAGTAGCTATATGACTTAGTTCTCTGATCTTGATCAGATCAGGTTAGCGGACGAGGGCCCCCTCAATCGGATGCAACCCGAATAAGGTTCAATTTTGGATGCGAAACAAAAAAGTTATGCTGCTAAATGTTTATTATGGAACAATCGGTTAAATAGTAGCTATATGACATAACTGTCCGATCTTGACCAGATCAAGCCAGTGGACGTGGGGATTTCTCAAATATATACAAACCGAATTTGGTTCTATTTAGAGGATAAACAGAAAAGCTATGCTACTAAATGTTCATTATGGAACAAACGGTTATATAGTAGCTATATGACTTAGTTCTCTGATCTTGATCAGATCAGGTCAGCGGATGTGGGGTCTCCTCAAATACATACAAACCGAATTTGCTTTATTTGGATGCAAAACAGAAAAGTTTACTACTAAATGTTCATTATGGAACAATCGGTTCAATAGTAGCTATATGACATAACTGTCCAAACTTGACCAGATCAAGCCAGTGCACGTGGGGAATTCCCAAATATATACCATCCGAATTTGGTATGATTTGACTGAAAAACAGATTAGCTATGCTACTAAGTGATCATTATGGAACAAACGGTTATATAGTAGCTATATGACTTAGTTCTCTGATCTTGATCAGATCAGGTTAGCGGACGAGGGCCCCCTCAATCGGATGCAACCCGAATAAGGTTCAATTTTGGATGCGAAACAAAAAAGTTATGCTGCTAAATGTTTATTATGGAACAATCGGTTAAATAGTAGCTATATGACATAACAGCCGGATCTTGACCAGATCAAGCCAGTGGACGTGGGGAATTCTCAAATATATACAAACCGAATTTGGTTTATTTGGATAAAAACAGATTAGCTATGCTACTAAGTGATCATTCCGGAACAATCGGTTATATAGTAGCTATATGACACAACTGTCCGATATATACAAACCGAATTTGGTTCTATTTGGATGAAAAACAGAAAAGCTATGCTACTAAATGTTCATTATGGAACAAACGGTTATATAGTAGCTATATGACTTAGTTCTCTGATCTTGATCAGATCAGGTCAGCGGACGTGGGGTCTCCTCAAATATATACAAACCGAATTTGCTTTATTTGGATGCGAAACAGAAAAGTTATGCTACTAAATGTTCATTATGGAACAATCGGTTAAATAGTAGCTATATGATATAACAGTCCGATCTTGACCAGATCAAGCCAGTGGACGTGGGGAATTCTCAAATATATACAAACCGAATTTGGTTTATTTGGATAAAAAACAGACTAGCTATGCTACTAAGTGATCATTCCGGAACAATCGGTTATATAGTAGCTATATGACACAACTGTCCGATATATACAAACCGAATTTGGTTCTATTTGGATGAAAAACAGAAAAGCTATGCTACTAAATGTTCATTATGGAACAAACGGTTATATAGTAGCTATATGACTTAGTTCTCTGATCTTGATCAGATCAGGTCAGCGGACGTGGGGCCTCCTCAAATATATACAAACCGAATTTGCTTTATTTAGATGCGAAACCGAAAAGTTATGCTACTAAATGTTCATTATGGAAAAATCGATTATATAGTAGCTATACGACGTAGTTCTCTGATTCTGATCAGATCAGGTCAGCGGATGTGGGGTCTCCTCAAATGGGTGCAACCCGAATTTGGTTTGATTTTAATGGCAAACAGGACAGCTATGCCACTAAGTGATCATTCCGGAACAATCGTTTATATAGTTGCTATATGATATGGTTGTCCGATCTTGATCCGATTAGGCCAGTGGACGTGGGGCCTTATCCGATCTTGATCAGATAAGGAGAGTGGACGTGGGGCCTTTGATCAGATAAGGGCAGTGGACGTGGGGCCTTATCTGATCTAGATGAGATAAGGAGAGTGGACGTTTAGCCTTTGATCAGATAAGGCCGCGGGGCCTTCTTTTATATATACAAGCCTTATTTGGTTTGATTTGGATGAAAAACAGAAAAGTTATGCTACTAAATGTTCATTATGGAAAAATCGGTTATATAGTAGCTATATGGTATAATTGTCCGATTTTGATCAAATAAGGCCAGTGGACGTGGAGCCTTAGCTGATCTGGGGCCTTTGATCAGATAAGGCCAGTGGCCGCGGGGCCTTCTTTTATATATACAAACCTGCTAAGTAATGTTCATTATGGATTAATCGGTTATATAGTAGGTATATGACATAGTTCTCTGATCTTGATCAGATCAGGTCAGCGGACGTGGGGTCTACTTCAATGGATGCAGCCCGAATTTAGTTTGATTTAAATGTAGAACAGAAAAGCTATGCTGCTAAGTGTTCATTCCGGAACAATCATTTTTATGGCAGCTATATGACATAATTGTCCGATCTTGATCAGATTAAGCCAGTGGACGTGGAGCCTTCTCAAATATATACAAACCTTATTGGGTTTGATTTGGATAAAAAACAGAAGAGTTATGCTACTAAATGTTCATTATGAAACAATCGGTTATATAGTAGTTATATGACATAGTTCTCTGATCTTGATCAGATCAGGTCAGCGGACGTGGGGTCTACTCCAATGGATGCAACCCGAGTTTAGTGTTATTTATATGAAAAACAGATAAGCTATACTACTGAATGTTCATTATGGAACAATCGGTTATAAGGTAGATATATAACATAGTTCTCTGATCTTGATCAGATTAGGTCATCGGACGTGGGGACTCATCAAGTGGATACAACCCAAATACTTTCTTCCACTCTCTTCCGGCTGGTTATTAGGGCTGCCTCGGTTTTTTGGGGAGCAAGCTGGAGGCCAACGGAGGTGAGCCATTGTGCTATCAACTCGAGATTCTCCGTTTCTTGGAGTTCTTTGCCCACGCTCACCACTGTCACGGCGTCAGTGAAACCAATTAGCTGGGCACCTTCAGTTATGGCCAGCAGGAAGATCCCGTCGTACATCGCGATAAACAATAACGGCCCAAGTACTGAGCCTTGAAGGACACAACAGGAGATTTTATGTGACTTGGTTCCGTCGGCGGTATCGAACAAGAGACGTTCTCTTGTGAAGTGACTGCGAATCATATGGAGCTCCACTTCACCGTGTTGAAGACTTTCTTTATATCCAGTGTAGTGACCAGGCATAGCCGCTGATTGAATAGAGTCACAAATCACTCTGGATGCAGTGCTAGAGCTAGAATGAGGGCTCTATTCGGGATACCGTCTGACCCAGGTGCCTTGCGCTGCTTCAGGTTTCGGGCGGCCGTCGTGATTTCCTCAAGAGATACCTCGGTGTTGGGCCCATGAGGAGAATGGGCGGGCGGGGGGTCCACGTTTATCCCTGAGTTCTTCCCTCCTGTGAAGGAAGACGTGTTCAACGACGGTTTTGAGCGTGGGGGATCTGCTGGGGCTGGCTGCTTGTAGCTTTTTAGCCACGAGCTTATACGCGTTTTCCCAAGGCTCTTGCTCGGCTGAGACGCATATTTGCAGGAAGCAGTCGCGCTTGCTTTTGCGGATGGCTGCCTTGAGGGCTTTCCTGTACATTCTGTATGTAGCTTGATATGCCTCAAAAGTAGTACCGCGGGAGCGCTGGTAGCGGAGTCTAGACTAGATGCAGGCAGTGCGCATGCCGCTATGGGCTCGTTGGCTCGTGGTGGCGCCTATGCGCAATCCTGGTTGCCATGCTAGCGTTGCATGCGCTTACTATGTGCGACATAAACTAAGAAGCCACACTCTCCGCAATAGCCCCTAAGGCTATATGCTCCAGCCTATGTGCGAAGGCTTGAGCATTCCAGTAGAATACACCGGGTTGCCGCCTAGGCGTGCGCCCACTAACTGTGCAGAGAATAGCCACGTGATCCCTCGCTGTGTATGCGCTGCTTATCCTCCAGTTTGCTAATAATGCCTCAAAGAGGCTTCTCCTCTCGCGTTCGTGGTCGCGCTGCCCCACTAGACTGCCCATGCGTTAAAGTCACCGGCGATCACCATCGGGTGTCGGCCACAAAGACGTCGAGTGTGTTGACGAGCTCGTTGAGGGTCAGGCTGGGCGCGAGGTATACACTATATACCCACAAGTTCGTGAGAATGCCAGCTGGTACTCCGGACCACTAGATATCCGCCTTCCCTGTAGTGTGTATTGCACAGTTTGGGCTGGGGAGGATCTTGTAGGGTTCAGTGAGAAATTCCAAGTCTGCCTGTAGTTCGCGCACTGTTTGTGACAGCAGAGCCTGAGCTGCCATGTAATGGTTCAGGTTCAGCTGAATTATTTCCATCTTTTGGGTATTCCGGTACCTCCTGAATTTTTACTCGCCAACGGGCATGCTTGGCTGCCTGCCTGGTGGTGCGCTACCTTTTGGTTGCCAGCGCTACTGCACCGAAAGCATTTTGCGGCGCTCGTGCACACAGCGACCTTGCGTTCTTACTTGTCTTTTCTCTATTTCCGTATGATTTTGCCAGTGGACTTGTGGTTATTTTTTGTGCACATAAAGATACAATAAGACCTGCAAATCAATTTCTAAAATTTTCGTTTACTTAAGCGACCTTTCTATTTGTAAATAAATTTTATGTTAGCAAGCATGTGGTAAGTGAGTGAGGAACGCCCATATAGTTAAATCAGTTAAAACTCAATTTTTGAGGCAAACTTGAGCCGCTTCCCACTATGTAACAGCAATCAACCAGTAGTAACAGATATTATAAATTCTTTCGACGTTAGGGTGTTTTGGCTGGTTAGACGCTGCGTTTCGTAACCGTTGTTAAGCACATATGACAGCTGAACGCTGCAACTTAATAACCTTAATGTAACTGCCTATACATAGAAAATGGGCTTGTGAATTACAAACGCCCTTTATTTTGTGTAATTAAGCAGAAAACTCTCATATTTTTGCATCTGTACGGCTGCTAGCCACTGAGAATGAAACTGCCTTTATACTTTTTATACTCGTACTCTAGTAGAGTAAGCGAGTGCAAATGAATGTAACAGGCAGAAGGAAGCGTCTAAGACCCCATAAAGTATATATATTCTTGATCAGCATCGATCTAGCTGTGTGCGTCTGTCTGTCCGTATGAACACATAGATCTCGGAGACTGTAAGAGTTACGGCGTAAAAATTTTGTATGTAGACTCCACTTGTGAGGCGTCAGATCAAGTTTGTTTTTTAAATTTTACCACGTCCCCTCTCGCCCCCGCAATTCGCAAAACCTTATATCTTCCACAAATTTTAACGCGTTTAGTTGAATTTCGGTTTGTATGTACATAATCTACCGAGTTGCCGAGTTTTGTAGACACAATCGTAAAAAACATTTTGTATGAGAACACCCCACCCCAAAAGTAAAATTTTTTTTCATACTTTTGAGTGGGTCGAATATTGAATAAATGCTGAGTACGAGTATCTTATAGTCGGTATATCGACTATAGAGTTCTTACTTGTTCTTGTCTTATTTTGCCGATTGTTTTTGCCTTAGAGGGATATGTGGTTGCTTTTTGTGCACATAGAGATATCTACATGCAACATGACGTGCAAATCTATTTCTAAGGTTGTTTCAATTTGTAGATGGTTTTTATTTTGGCAAGCTCGAGGTCAAATGAGTGAGGAAACGAAGATATAGTTAAACCTTTTAAGGCTCAATTTTAATGTTGAAGTCCAACGGACAAACCAAACTTGAGCAGTTTCTCACTATGTAACAGTAATCCAGAAGTAGTAACAGAATTTATGACTTCTTTAGACGTTGGGTTGTCTGGCGGGATAGACGCTGCGTTTCAGAGAAGCCACTTCTCCTCATGTGTAAAAGTTATGAAGCACATGTGACAATTTTAGCATATATGACAACTGAGCGCAGCAATTTAATTGCCTATATATAACTGTGAATTACAAACGCCTCTTATTTTGTATCATTGAGTTAAAACGGGCATATTTTTGCATCTGTGCGTGGGTAGTCACTGGCTGGTTAGACGCTGCGTTTCGGGGGAGCCAATTCTTCTCAGCAGTAACTACTATTAAGCAAATATTGACAATTTAACATATATGAGGCACTCTGGTATTAATAACTGCCGATACGCAGAAAAGTGACTCGTACATTAGTTAGTTTTTCCTTGCTTTTTTTTTTTGCCGTGTTTTTGCCACGGTGGCACTTGTGGTTGTCTTTTGTGCACATAGATATATCTACATGAAATTAAGCGCTCATAAATTTGTTACGTTTTTGGTTTGTTTAAGCAACCTTTCTATTTGTTATCGTTTTTATTTAGCTCGACGTCAAGTGAGAGGGGAACGTCGATATAGTTAAATTATTTAAGGCTCAATTTTTATGTTAAGGTATAACGGGCAACGAAACTCGAGCCGCTTCTCACTATGTAACTGTAATGAATAAGTAGCAACTTACAGAACTAATTAATTCTTTAGACGTTAGGCTTTTCTATACTCGTACTCTAGTGAAGTAAACGTGTATATTGTATTCGTGCAAATGTATGTAACAGGCAGAAGGAAGCGTCTCCAACCCCATAAAGTATATATATTCTTTATCAGCACCAACAGCCGAGTCGTTCTAGCCATGTCCGTCCGTATGAACACCTAGATCTCAGATACTGTAAGAGCAAGGGAGACCCAATTTGGTATGTAGACTAATCTTGGGGGGCGTCAGATCAAGTTTGCCGCCTTCGTTCTTACTTGTTGCATTGTGCGCCTGCTAGTCTTTCTTTGCCGTGTTTTTTGTCACAGTAGGAGTTGTGGTTGTTCTTTGTACACATAGCGATATCTATACGAAAGGACTGCTCATCAATTTCATAAGTATATGGTTTGATTTGATAGCGAACATTTTATTTGTAAGAGCTTTTATTTAGCACGTTCGAGGTCAAGTGAGTGAGGAAACGCCGATATAGCTAAATCGGTTAAAGATCAATTTTTATGTTAAAATAAAACGGACAACGGAAAATTAATGTTCCGTTAGTTTCTTCTCTGTCTTTCTTTGCCGTGTTTTTTTGCCAGAGTGGGAGTTATGGTTGTTCTTTGTACACATATAGATATCTATATGAAAGGACTGTTCGTCAATTTCATAAGTTTTCGGTTTGTTTTAGCGACGTTTCTATTGGTAAGTGTTATTATTTGGAATGTTCCAGGTCCAGACCAGTGGACAGCGAAACTGGAGCCGCTTCTCACTATGTAACAGCAATCGACAAGTAGCAACTACTAAATTACTGAACGCGGCAACGCAATAGCCTCTATTTAACTGAAGATACGCAGTTAAGGTACTTGTGAGGTACAAGCGTCTCTTATTTTTCGTAATTGAGTCAAAACTGGCATATTTTTGCATCTGTGCGAGAGTGCTAGTCATTGATAATTAATGTTCCGCTAGTTTTTTCTCTGTCTTTCTTTGCCGTGTTTTTTGCCACAGTGGGAGATGTGGTTGTTCTTTGTACACATATAGATATCTATATGAAAGGACTGTTCATCAATTTTATAAGTTTTCTGTTTGTTTTAGCGACGTTTCGATTGATAAGTGTTTTTATTTGGAATGTTCCAGGTCGAGTGAGTGATGAACCGCCAATATAGTTAATTCGGTTAAAGCTGAATTATTAAAGACCAGTGGACAGCGAAACTGGAGCCGCTTCTCACTATGTAACAGCAATCGACAAGTAGCAACTACTAAATTACTGAACGCGGCAACGCAATAGCCTCTATTTAACTGAAGATACGCAGTTAAGGTACTTGTGAGGTACAAGCGTCTCTTATTTTTCGTAATTGAGTCAAAACTGGCATATTTTTGCATCTGTGCGAGTGCTAGTCATTGAGAATTAATGTTCCGTTAGTTTTTTCTCTGTCTTTCTTTGCCGTGTTTTTTGCCACAGTGGGAGTTGTGGTTGTTCTTTGTACACATATAGATATCTATATGAAAGGACTGTTCGTCAATTTCATAAGTTTTCGGTTTGTTTTAGCAACGTTTCTATTGGTAAGTATTTTTATTTCGAATATTCGAGGTCGAGTGGGTGATAAAACGCCAATATAGTTAATTCGGTTAAAGCTGAATTTTTAAAGTCCAATGGACAGCGAAACTGGAGCCGCTTCTCACTATGTAACAGCAATCGACAAGTAGCAACTACCAAAATTACTGAACGCTGCAATGTAATAGAGTGTATTTAACTGCCGATACGCAGAAAAGGGACTTGTGAGGTAGAAACGCCTTTTATTTTTCGTAATTGAGTCACAACTGGCATATTTTTGCATCTGTGCGAGTGCTAGTCATTGAGAATTAATGTTCCGTTAGTTTTCTCTCTGTCTTTCTTTGCCGTGTTTTTTGCCACAGTGGGAGTTGTGGTTGTTCTTTGTACACATATAGATATCTATATGAAAGGACTGTTCGTCAATTTCATAAGTTTTCGGTTTGTTTTAGCAACGTTTCTATTGGTAAGTGTTTTTAGTTGGAATGTTCCAGGTCGAGTGAGTGATGAACCGCCAATATAGTTAATTCGGTTAAAGCTAAATTATTAAAGACCAGTGGACAGCGAAACTGGAGCCGCTTCTCACTATGTAACAGCAATCGACAAGTAGCAACTACTAAAAATACTGAACGCTGCAACGCAATAGCCTCTATTTAACTGAAGATACGCAGATAAGGTACTTGTGAGGTACAAGCGTCTCTTATTTTTCGTAATTGAGTCAAAACTGGCATATTTTTGCATCTGTGCGCGAGTGCTAGTCATTGATAATTAATGTTCCGTTAGTTTTTTCTCTGTCTTTCTTTGCCGTGTTTTTTGCCACAGTGGGAGTTGTGGTTGTTCTTTGTACACATATAGATATCTATATGAAAGGACTGTTCATCAATTTTATATGTTTTCTGTTTGTTTTAGCGACGTTTCTATTGATAAGTGTTTTTATTTCGAATATTCGAGGTCGAGTGGGTGATAAAACGCCAATATAGTTAATTCGGTTAAAGCTGAATTTTTAAAGTCCAATGGACAGCGAAACTGGAGCCGCTTCTCACTATGTAACAAAAATCGACATGTAGCAACAACCAAAATTACTGAACGCGGCAACGCAATAGCCTCTATTTAACTGAAGATACGCAGATAAGGTACTTGTGAGGTACAAGCTTCTCTTAGTTTTCGTAATTGAGTCACAACTGGCATATTTTTGCATCTGTGCGAGTGCTAGTCATTGAGAATTAATGTTCCGTTAGTTTTTTCTCTGTCTTTCTTTGCCGTGTTTTTTGCCACAGTGCGAGTTGTGGTTGTTCTTTGTACACATATAGATATCTATATGAAAGGACTGTTCGTCAATTTCATAAGTTTTCGGTTTGTTTTAGCAACGTTTCTATTTGTAAGTATTTTTATTTGGAATGTTCCAGGTCGAATGAGTGATGAAACGCCAATATAGTTAATTCGGTTAAGGCTGAATTTTTAAAATCCAGCGGACAGCGAAACTGGAGCGGCTTCTCACTATATAACAGCAATCGACAAGTAGCAACTACCAAAATTACTGAACGCGGCAACGCAATAGCCTCTATTTAACTGAAGATACGCAGATAAGGTACTTGTGAGGTAATTGAGTCACAACTGGCATATTTTTGCATCTGTGCGAGTGTTAACGGAACATTAATTCTCAATGACTATTGAGAATTAATGTTCCGTTAGTTTTTTCTCTGTCTTTCTTTGCCGTGTTTTTGCCACAGTGGGAGTTGTGGTTGTTCTTTGTACACATATAGATATCTATATGAAAGGACTGTTCATCAATTTTATAAGTTTTCTGTTTGTTTTAGCGACGTTTCTATTGATAAGTGTTTTTATTTCGAATATTCGAGGTCGAGTGGGTGATAAAACGCCAATATAGTTAATTTGGTTAAAGCTGAATTTTTTAAGTCCAATGGACAGCGAAACTGGAGCCGCTTCTCACTATGTAACAGCAATCGACAAGTAGCAACTACCAAAATTACTGAACGCTGCAATGTAATAGAGTGTATTTAACTGCCGATACGCAAAAAAAAGGGACTTGTGAGGTAGAAACGCCTCTTATTTTTCGTAATTGAGTCACAACTGGCATATTTTTGCATCTGTGCGAGTGCTAGTCATTGAGAATTAATGTTCCGTTAGTTTTTTCTCTGTCTTTCTTTGCCGTGTTTTTTGCCACAGTGGGAGTTGTGGTTGTTCTTTGTACACATATAGATATCTATATGAAAGGACTGTTCGTCAATTTCATAAGTTTTCGGTTTGTTTTAGCAACGTTTCTATTGGTAAGTGTTTTTAGTTGGAATGTTCCAGGTCGAGTGAGTGATGAACCGCCAATATAGTTAATTCGGTTAAAGCTAAATTATTAAAGACCAGTGGACAGCGAAACTGGAGCCGCTTCTCACTATGTAACAGCAATCGACAAGTAGCAACTACTAAAAATACTGAACGCTGCAACGCAATAGCCTCTATTTAACTGAAGATACGCAGATAAGGTACTTGTGAGGTACAAGCGTCTCTTATTTTTCGTAATTGAGTCAAAACTGGCATATTTTTGCATCTGTGCGCGAGTGCTAGTCATTGATAATTAATGTTCCGTTAGTTTTTTCTCTGTCTTTCTTTGCCGTGTTTTTTGCCACAGTGGGAGTTGTGGTTGTTCTTTGTACACATATAGATATCTATATGAAAGGACTGTTCATCAATTTTATATGTTTTCTGTTTGTTTTAGCGACGTTTCTATTGATAAGTGTTTTTATTTCGAATATTCGAGGTCGAGTGGGTGATAAAACGCCAATATAGTTAATTCGGTTAAAGCTGAATTTTTAAAGTCCAATGGACAGCGAAACTGGAGCCGCTTCTCACTATGTAACAAAAATCGACATGTAGCAACAACCAAAATTACTGAACGCGGCAACGCAATAGCCTCTATTTAACTGAAGATACGCAGATAAGGTACTTGTGAGGTAATTGAGTCACAACTGGCATATTTTTGCATCTGTGCGAGTGCTAGTCATTGAGAATTAATGTTCCGTTAGTTTTTTCTCTGTCTTTCTTTGCCGTGTTTTTTGCCACAGTGCGAGTTGTGGTTGTTCTTTGTACACATATAGATATCTATATGAAAGGACTGTTCGTCAATTTCATAAGTTTTCGGTTTGTTTTAGCAACGTTTCTATTTGTAAGTATTTTTATTTGGAATGTTCCAGGTCGAATGAGTGATGAAACGCCAATATAGTTAATTCGGTTAAGGCTGAATTTTTAAAATCCAGCGGACAGCGAAACTGGAGCGGCTTCTCACTATATAACAGCAATCGACAAGTAGCAACTACCAAAATTACTGAACGCGGCAACGCAATAGCCTCTATTTAACTGAAGATACGCAGATAAGGTACTTGTGAGGTAATTGAGTCACAACTGGCATATTTTTGCATCTGTGCGAGTGTTAACGGAACATTAATTCTCAATGACTATTGAGAATTAATGTTCCGTTAGTGTTTTTGCCACAGTGGGAGTTGTGGTTGTTCTTTGTACACATATAGATATCTATATGAAAGAACTGTTCATCAATTTTATAAGTTTTCTGTTTGTTTTAGCGACGTTTCTATTGATAAGTGTTTTTATTTCGAATATTCGAGGTCGAGTGGGTGATAAAACGCCAATATAGTTAATTTGGTTAAAGCTGAATTTTTTAAGTCCAATGGACAGCGAAACTGGAGCCGCTTCTCACTATGTAACAGCAATCGACAAGTAGCAACTACCAAAATTACTGAACGCTGCAATGTAATAGGGTGTATTTAACTGCCGATACGCAGAAAAGGGACTTGTGAGGTAGAAACGCCTCTTATTTTTCGTAATTGAGTCACAACTGGCATATTTTTGCATCTGTGCGAGTGCTAGTCATTGAGAATTAATGTTCCGTTAGTTTTTTCTCTGTCTTTCTTTGCCGTGTTTTTTGCCACAGTGGGAGTTGTGGTTGTTCTTTGTACACATATAGATATCTATATGAAAGGACTGTTCGTCAATTTCATAAGTTTTCGGTTTGTTTTAGCAACGTTTCTATTGGTAAGTGTTTTTAGTTGGAATGTTCCAGGTCGAGTGAGTGATGAACCGCCAATATAGTTAATTCGGTTAAAGCTGAATTATTAAAGACCAGTGGACAGCGAAACTGGAGCCGCTTCTCACTATGTAACAGCAATCGACAAGTAGCAACTACTAAAATTACTGAACGCGGCAACGCAATAGCCTCTATTTAACTGAAGATACGCAGATAAGGTACTTGTGAGGTACAAGCGTCTCTTATTTTTCGTAATTGAGTCAAAACTGGCATATTTTTGCATCTGTGCGCGAGTGCTAGTCATTGATAATTAATGTTCCGTTAGTATTTTCTCTGTCTTTCTTTGCCGTGTTTTTTTGCCACAGTGGGAGTTGTGGTTGTTCTTTGTACACATATAGATATCTATATGAAAGGACTGTTCATCAATTTTATATGTTTTCTGTTTGTTTTAGCGACGTTTCTATTGATAAGTGTTTTTATTTCGAATATTCGAGGTCGAGTGGGTGATAAAACGCCAATATAGTTAATTCGGTTAAAGCTGAATTTTTAAAGTCCAATGGACAGCGAAACTGGAGCCGCTTCTCACTATGTAACAGCAATCGACAAGTAGCAACTACTAAAATTACTGAACGCGGCAACGCAATAGCCTCTATTTAACTGAAGATACGCAGATAAGGTACTTGTGAGGTACAAGCGTCTCTTATTTTTCGTAATTGAGTCAAAACTGGCATATTTTTGCATCTGTGCGAGTGCTAGTCATTGAGAATTAATGTTCCGTTAGTATTTTCTCTGTCTTTCTTTGCCGTGTTTTTTGCCACAGTGGGAGTTGTGGTTGTTCTTTGTACACATATAGTTATCTATATGAAAGGACTGTTCGTCAATTTCATAAGTTTTCGGTTTGTTTTAGCAACGTTTCTATTGGTAAGTATTTTTATTTGGAATGTTCCAGGTCGAGTGAGTGATGAAACGCCAATATAGTTAATTCGGTTAAAGCTGAATTTTTAAAGTCCAATGGACAGCGAAACTGGAGCCACTTCTCACTATGTAACAGCAATCGACAAGTAGCAACTACCAAAATTACTGAACGCTGCAATGTAATAGAGTGTATTTAACTGCCGATACGCAGAAAAGGGACTTGTGAGGTAGAAACGCCTCTTATTTTTCGTAATTGAGTCACAACTGGCATATTTTTGCATCTGTGCGAGTGCTAGTCATTGAGAATTAATGTTCCGTTAGTTTTTTCTCTGTCTTTCTTTGCCGTGTTTTTTGCCACAGTGGGAGTTGTGGTTGTTCTTTGTACACATATAGATATCTATATGAAAGGACTGTTCGTCAATTTCATAAGTTTTCGGTTTGTTTTAGCGACGTTTCTATTGGTAAGTGTTTTTATTTGGAATGTTCCAGGTCGAGTGAGTGATGAAACGCCAATATAGTTAATTCGGTTAAAGCTGAATTATTAAAGTCCAGTGGACAGCGAAACTGGAGCCGCTTCTCACTATGTAACAGCAATCGACAAGTAGCAACTACTAAAATTACTGAACGCGGCAACGCAATAGCCTCTATTTAACTGAAGATACGCAGATAAGGTACTTGTGAGGTACAAGCGTCTCTTATTTTTCGTAATTGAGTCAAAACTGGCATATTTTTGCATCTGTGCGCGAGTGCTAGTCATTGATAATTAATGTTCCGTTAGTTTTTTCTCTGTCTTTCTTTGCCGTGTTTTTTGCCACAGTGGGAGTTGTGGTTGTTCTTTGTACACATATAGATATCTATATGAAAGGACTGTTCATCAATTTTATAAGTTTTCTGTTTGTTTTAGCGACGTTTCTATTGATAAGTGTTTTTATTTCGAATATTCGAGGTCGAGTGGGTGATAAAACGCCAATATAGTTAATTCGGTTAAAGCTGAATTTTTAAAGTCCAATGGACAGCGAAACTGGAGCCGCTTCTCACTATGTAACAGCAATCGACATGTAGCAACTACCAAAATTACTGAACGCGGCAACGCAATAGCCTCTATTTAACTGAAGATACGCAGATAAGGTACTTGTGAGGTACAAGCGTCTCTTATTTTTCGTAATTGAGTCACAACTGGCATATTTTTGCATCTGTGCGAGTGCTAGTCATTGAGAATTAATGTTCCGTTAGTTTTTTCTCTGTCTTTCTTTGCCGTGTTTTTTGCCACAGTGGGAGTTGTGGTTGTTCTTTGTACACATATAGTAATCTATATGAAAGGACTGTTCGTCAATTTCATAAGTTTTCGGTTTGTTTTAGCAACGTTTCTATTGGTAAGTATTTTTATTTGGAATGTTCCAGGTCGAGTGAGTGATGAAACGCCAATATAGTTAATTCGGTTAAGGCTGAATTTTTAAAGTCCAGCGGACAGCGAAACTGGAGCGGCTTCTCACTATGTATAACAGCAATCGACAAGTAGCAACTACCAAAATTACTGAACGCTGCAACGTAATAGCCTCTATTTATCTGCCGATATGCAGATAAGGAACTTGTGAGGTACAAACGTCTCTTATTTTTCGTGGTTGAGTCAAAACTGGCATATTTTTGCATCTGTGCGCGAGTGCTAGTCATTGATAATTAATGTTCCGTTAGTTTTTTCTCTGTCTTTCTTTGCCGTGTTTTTTGCCACAGTGGGAGTTGTGGTTGTTCTTTGTACACATATAGTTATCTATATGAAAGGACTGTTCGTCAATTTCATAAGTTTTCGGTTTGTTTTAGCGACGTTTCTATTGGTAAGTGTTTTTAGTTGGAAAATTCCAGGTCGAGTGAGTGATGAACCGCCAATATAGTTAATTCGGTTAAAGCTAAATTAATAAAGACCAGTGGACAGCGAAACTGGAGCCGCTTCTCACTATGTAACAGCAATCGACAAGTAGCAACTACTAAATTACTGAACGCGGTAACGTAATAGCCTCTATTTAACTGAAGATACGCAGATAAGGTACTTGTGAGGTACAAGCGTCTCTTATTTTTCGTAATTGAGTCACAACTGACATATTTTTGCATCTGTGCGAGTGCTAGTCATTGAGAATTAATGTTCCGTTAGTTTTTTCTCTGTCTTTCTTTGCCGTGTTTTTTGCCACAGTGGGAGTTGTGGTTGTTCTTTGTACACATATAGATATCTATATGAAAGGACTGTTCGTCAATTTCATAAGTTTTCGGTTTGTTTTAGCAACGTTTCTATTGGTAAGTGTTTTTAGTTGGAATGTTCCAGGTCGAGTGAGTGATGAACCGCCAATATAGTTAATTCGGTTAAAGCTGAATTATTAAAGACCAGTGGACAGCGAAACTGGAGCCGCTTCTCACTATGTAACTGCAATCGACAAGTAGCAACTACTAAAATTACTGAACGCGGCAACGCAATAGCCTCTATTTAACTGAAGATACGCAGATAAGGTACTTGTGAGGTACAAGCGTCTCTTATTTTTCGTAATTGAGTCACAACTGGCATATTTTTGCATCTGTGCGAGTGCTAGTCATTGAGAATTAATGTTCCGTTAGTTTTTTCTCTGTCTTTCTTTGCCGTGTTTTTTGCCACAGTGGGAGTTGTGGTTGTTCTTTGTACACATATAGATATCTATATGAAAGGACTGTTCGTCAATTTCATAAGTTTTCGGTTTGTTTTAGCAACGTTTCTATTGGTAAGTATTTTTATTTGGAATGTTCCAGGTCGAGTGAGTGATGAAACGCCAATATAGTTAATTCGGTTAAAGCTGAATTTTTAAAGTCCAATGGACAGCGAAACTGGAGCCGCTTCTCACTATGTAACAGCAATCGACAAGTAGCAACTACCAAAATTACAGAACGCTGCAATGTAATAGAGTCTATTTAACTGCCGATACGCAGAAAAGGGACTTGTGAGGTAGAAACGCCCGTTATTTTTCGTAATTGAGTCACAACTGGCATATTTTTGCATCTGTGCGAGTGCTAGTCATTGAGAATTAATGTTCCGTTAGTTTTTTCTTTGTCTTTCTTTGCCGTGTTTTTTACCACAGTGGGAATTGTGGTTGTTCATTTTACACATATAGATATCTATATGAAAGGACTGTTCGTCAATTTCATAAGTTTTCGGTTTGTTTTAGCAACGTTTCTATTGGTAAGTGTTTTTAGTTGGAATGTTCCAGGTCGAGTGAGTGATGAACCGCCAATATAGATAATTCGGTTAAAGCTGAATTATTAAAGACCAGTGCACAGCGAAACTGGAGCCGCTTCTCACTATGTAACAGCAATCGACAAGTAGCAACTACTAAATTACTGAACGCGGTAACGCAATAGCCTCTATTTAACTGAAGATACGCAGATAAGGTACTTGTGAGGTACAAGCGTCTCTTATTTTTCGTAATTGAGTCACAACTGGCATATTTTTGCATCTGTGCGAGTGCTAGTCATTGAGAATTAATGTTCCGTTAGTTTTTTCTCTGTCTTTCTTTGCCGTGTTTTTTGCCACAGTGGGAGTTGTGGTTGTTCTTTGTACACATGTAGTAATCTATATGAAAGGACTGTTCGTCAATTTCATAAGTTTTCGGTTTGTTTTAGCAACGTTTCTATTGGTAAGTATTTTTATTTGGAATGTTCCAGGTCGAGTGAGTGATGAAACGCCAATATAGTTAATTCGGTTAAGGCTGAATTTTTAAAGTCCAGCGGACAGCGAAACTGGAGCGGCTTCTCACTATGTAACAGCAATCGACAAGTAGCAACTACCAAAATTACTGAACGCTGCAACGTAATAGCCTCTATTTATCTGCCGATATGCAGATAAGGAACTTGTGAGGTACAAACGTCTCTTATTTTTCGTGGTTGAGTCAAAACTGGCATATTTTTGCATCTGTGCGCGAGTGCTAGTCATTGATAATTAATGTTCCGTTAGTTTTTTCTCTGTCTTTCTTTGCCGTGTTTTTTGCCACAGTGGGAGTTGTGGTTGTTCTTTGTACACATATAGTTATCTATATGAAAGGACTGTTCGTCAATTTCATAAGTTTTCGGTTTGTTTTAGCGACGTTTCTATTGGTAAGTGTTTTTAGTTGGAAAATTCCAGGTCGAGTGAGTGATGAACCGCCAATATAGTTAATTCGGTTAAAGCTAAATTAATAAAGACCAGTGGACAGCGAAACTGGAGCCGCTTCTCACTATGTAACAGCAATCGACAAGTAGCAACTACTAAAATTACTGAACGCGGCAACGCAATAGCCTCTATTTAACTGAAGATACGCAGATAAGGTACTTGTGAGGTACAAGTGTCTCTTATTTTTCGTAATTAAGTCGCAACTGGCATATTTTTGCATCTGTGCGAGTGCTAGTCATTGAGAATTAATGTTCCGTTAGTTTTTTCTCTGTCTTTCTTTGCCGTGTTTTTTGACACAGTGGGAGTTGTGGTTGTTCTTTGTACACATATAGATATCTATATGAAAGGACTGTTCATCAATTTTATATGTTTTCTGTTTGTTTTAGCGACGTTTCTATTGATAAGTGTTTTTATTTCGAATATTCGAGGTCGAGTGCGTGATAAAACGCCAATATAGTTAATTCGGTTAAAGCTGAATTTTTAAAGTCCAATGGACAGCGAAACTGGAGCCGCTTCTCACTATGTAACAGCAATCGACAAGTAGCAACTACCAAAATTACAGAACGCTGCAATGTAATAGAGTCTATTTAACTGCCGATACGCAGAAAAGGGACTTGTGAGGTAGAAACGCCCGTTATTTTTCGTAATTGAGTCACAACTGGCATATTTTTGCATCTGTGCGAGTGCTAGTCATTGAGAATTAATGTTCCGTTAGTTTTTTCTTTGTCTTTCTTTGCCGTGTTTTTTACCACAGTGGGAATTGTGGTTGTTCATTTTACACATATAGATATCTATATGAAAGGACTGTTCGTCAATTTCATAAGTTTTCGGTTTGTTTTAGCAACGTTTCTATTGGTAAGTGTTTTTAGTTGGAATGTTCCAGGTCGAGTGAGTGATGAACCGCCAATATAGATAATTCGGTTAAAGCTGAATTATTAAAGACCAGTGGACAGCGAAACTGGAGCCGCTTCTCACTATGTAACAGCAATCGACAAGTAGCAACTACTAAATTACTGAACGCGGTAACGCAATAGCCTCTATTTAACTGAAGATACGCAGATAAGGTACTTGTGAGGTACAAGCGTCTCTTATTTTTCGTTATTGAGTCAAAACTGGCATATTTTTGCATCTGTGCGCGAGTGCTAGTCATTGAGAATTAATTTTCCGTTAGTTTTTTCTCTGTCTTTCTTTGCCGTGTTTTTTGCCACAGTGGGAGTTGTGGTTTTTTCTTTGTACACACATAGTTATCTGTATGACAGGACTGTTCGTCAATTTCATAAGTTTTCGGTTTGTTTTAGCGACGTTTCTATTGATAAGTGTTTTTATTTCGAATATTCGAGGTCGAGTGGGTGATAAAACGCCAATATAGTTAATTCGGTTAAAGCTGAATTTTTAAAGTCCAATGGACAGCGAAACTGGAGCCGCTTCTCACTATGTAACAGCAATCGACATGTAGCAACTACCAAAATTACTGAACGCGGCAACGCAATAGCCTCTATTTAACTGAAGATACGCAGTTAAGGTACTTGTGAGGTACAAGCGTCTCTTATTTTCCGTATTTGAGTCACAACTGGCATATTTTTGCATCTGTGCGAGTGCTAGTCATTGAGAATTAATGTTCCGTTAGTTTTTTCTCTGTCTTTCTTTGCCGTGTTTTTTGCCACAGTGGGAGTTTTGGTTGTTCTTTGTACACATATAGATATCTATATGAAAGGACTGTTCGTCAATTTCATAAGTTTTCGGTTTGTTTTTGCAACGTTTCTATTGGTAAGTATTTTTATTTGGAATGTTCCAGGTCGAGTGAGTGATGAAACGCCAACATAGTTAATTCGGTTAAGGCTGAATTTTTAAAGTCCAGCTTACAGCGAAACTGGAGCGGCTTCTCACTATGTAACAGCAATCGACAAGTAGCAAATACCAAAATTACTGAACGCGGCAACGCAATAGCCTCTATTTAACTGAAGATACGCAGTTAAGGTACTTGTGAGGTACAAGCGTCTCTTATTTTCCGTAATTGAGTCACAACTGGCATATTTTTGCATCTGTGCGCGAGTGCTAGTCATTGAGAATTACTGTTCGGTTAGTTTTTTCTCTGTCTTTCTTTGCCGTGTTTTTTGCCACAGTGGGAGTTGTGGTTGTTCTTTGTACACATATAGTTATCTGTATGACAGGACTGTTCGTCAATTTCATAAGTTTTCTGTTTGTTTAACGACGTTTCTATTGGTAAGTGTTTTTATTTGGAATGTTCCAGGTCGAGTGAGTGATGAAACGCCAATATAGTTAATTCGGTTAAAGCTGAAATTTTAATGTCTAATGGACAGCGAAACTGGAGCCGCTTCTCACTATGTAACAGCAATCGACAAGTAGCAACTACTAAAATTACTGAACGCGGCAGCGTAATAGCCTCTATTTAACTGACGATACGCAGAAAAGGGACTTGTAAGGTACAAACGCCTCTTATTTTTCGTAATTGTGTCAAAACTGGCATATTTTTGCATCTGTGCGCGAGTGCTAGTCATTGAGAATTAAAGTTCCGTTAGTTTTTTCTTTGTGTTTCCTTGCCGTGTTTTTTGCCACAGTGGGAGTTGTGGTTGTTCTTTGTACACATATAGTAATCTATATGAAAGGACTGTTCGTCAATTTCATAAGTTTTCGGTTTGTTTTAGCAACGTTTCTATTGGTAAGTATTTTTATTTGGAATGTTCCAGGTCGAGTGAGTGATGAAACGCCAATATAGTTAATTCGGTTAAGGCTGAATTTTTAAAGTCCAGCGGACAGCGAAACTGGAGCGGCTTCTCACTATGTAACAGCAATCGACAAGTAGCAACTACCAAAATTACTGAACGCTGCAACGTAATAGCCTCTATTTATCTGCCGATATGCAGATAAGGAACTTGTGAGGTACAAACGTCTCTTATTTTTCGTGGTTGAGTCAAAACTGGCATATTTTTGCATCTGTGCGCGAGTGCTAGTCATTGATAATTAATGTTCCGTTAGTTTTTTCTCTGTCTTTCTTTGCCGTGTTTTTTGCCACAGTGGGAGTTGTGGTTGTTCTTTGTACACATATAGTTATCTATATGAAAGGACTGTTCGTCAATTTCATAAGTTTTCGGTTTGTTTTAGCGACGTTTCTATTGGTAAGTGTTTTTAGTTGGAAAATTCCAGGTCGAGTGAGTGATGAACCGCCAATATAGTTAATTCGGTTAAAGCTAAATTAATAAAGACCAGTGGACAGCGAAACTGGAGCCGCTTCTCACTATGTAACAGCAATCGACAAGTAGCAACTACTAAAATTACTGAACGCGGCAACGCAATAGCCTCTATTTAACTGAAGATACGCAGATAAGGTACTTGTGAGGTACAAACGTCTCTTATTTTTCGTGGTTGAGTCAAAACTGGCATATTTTTGCATCTGTGCGCTAGTGCTAGTCATTGATAATTAATGTTCCGTTAGTTTTTTCTCTGTCTTTCTTTGCCGTGTTTTTTGCCACAGTGGGAGTTGTGGTTGTTCTTTGTACACATATAGTTATCTATATGAAAGGACTGTTCGTCAATTTCATAAGTTTTCGGTTTGTTTTAGCGACGTTTCTATTGGTAAGTGTTTTTAGTTGGAAAATTCCAGGTCGAGTGAGTGATGAACCGCCAATATAGTTAATTCGGTTAAAGCTAAATTAATAAAGACCAGTGGACAGCGAAACTGGAGCCGCTTCTCACTATGTAACAGCAATCGACAAGTAGCAACTACTAAAATTACTGAACGCGGCAACGCAATAGCCTCTATTTAACTGACGATACGCAGAAAAGGGACTTGTAAGGTACAAACGCCTCTTATTTTTCGTAATTGTGTCAAAACTGGCATATTTTTGCATCTGTGCGCGAGTGCTAGTCATTGAGAATTAAAGTTCCGTTAGTTTTTTCTTTGTGTTTCCTTGCCGTGTTTTTTGCCACAGTGGGAGTTGTGGTTGTTCTTTGTACACATATAGATATCTATATGAAAGGACTGTTCATCAATTTTATATGTTTTCTGTTTGTTTTAGCGACGTTTCTATTGATAAGTGTTTTTATTTCGAATATTCGAGGTCGAGTGGGTGATAAAACGCCAATATAGTTAATTCGGTTAAAGCTGAATTTTTAAAGTCCAATGGACAGCGAAACTGGAGCCGCTTCTCACTATGTAACAGCAATCGACAAGTAGCAACTACCAAAATTACAGAACGCTGCAATGTAATAGAGTCTATTTAACTGCCGATACGCAGAAAAGGGACTTGTGAGGTAGAAACGCCCGTTATTTTTCGTAATTGAGTCACAACTGGCATATTTTTGCATCTGTGCGAGTGCTAGTCATTGAGAATTAATGTTCCGTTAGTTTTTTCTTTGTCTTTCTTTGCCGTGTTTTTTACCACAGTGGGAATTGTGGTTGTTCATTTTACACATATAGATATCTATATGAAAAGACTGTTCGTCAATTTCATAAGTTTTCGGTTTGTTTTAGCAACGTTTCTATTGGTAAGTGTTTTTAGTTGGAATGTTCCAGGTCGAGTGAGTGATGAACCGCCAATATAGATAATTCGGTTAAAGCTGAATTATTAAAGACCAGTGGACAGCGAAACTGGAGCCGCTTCTCACTATGTAACAGCAATCGACAAGTAGTAACTACTAAAATTACTGAATGCGGCAACGCAATAGCCTCTATTTAACTGAAGATACGCAGATAAGGTACTTGTGAGGTACAAGCGTCTCTTATTTTTCGTTATTGAGTCAAAACTGGCATATTTTTGCATCTGTGCGCGAGTGCTAGTCATTGAGAATTAATGTTCCGTTAGTTTTTTCTCTGTCTTTCTTTGCCGTGTTTTTTGCCACAGTGGGAGTTGTGGTTGTTCTTTGTACACACATAGTTATCTGTATGACAGGACTGTTCGTCAATTTCATAAGTTTTCGGTTTGTTTTAGCGACGTTTCTATTGATAAGTGTTTTTATTTCGAATATTCGAGGTCGAGTGGGTGATAAAACGCCAATATAGTTAATTCGGTTAAAGCTGAATTTTTAAAGTCCAATGGACAGCGAAACTGGAGCCGCTTCTCACTATGTAACAGCAATCGACATGTAGCAACTACCAAAATTACTGAACGCGGCAACGCAATAGCCTCTATTTAACTGAAGATACGCAGATAAGGTACTTGTGAGGTACAAGCGTCTCTTATTTTCCGTAATTGATTCACAACTGGTATATTTTTGCATCTGTGCGAGTGCTAGTCATTGAGAATTAATGTTCCGTTAGTTTTTTCTCTGTCTTTCTTTGCCGTGTTTTTTGCCACAGTGGGAGTTTTGGTTGTTCTTTGTACACATATAGATATCTATATGAAAGGACTGTTCGTCAATTTCATAAGTTTTCGGTTTGTTTTTGCAACGTTTCTATTGGTAAGTATTTTTATTTGGAATGTTCCAGGTCGAGTGAGTGATGAAACGCCAACATAGTTAATTCGGTTAAGGCTGAATTTTTAAAGTCCAGCTTACAGCGAAACTGGAGCGGCTTCTCACTATGTAACAGCAATCGACAAGTAGCAAATACCAAAATTACTGAACGCTGCAGCGTAATAGCCTCTATTTATCTGCCGATATGCAGATAAGGAACTTGTGAGGTATAAACGTCTCTTATTTTTCGTGGTTGAGTCAAAACTGGCATATTTTTGCATCTGTGCGCGAGTGCTAGTCATTGAGAATTACTGTTCGGTTAGTTTTTTCTCTGTCTTTCTTTGCCGTGTTTTTTGCCACAGTGGGAGTTGTGGTTGTTCTTTGTACACATATAGTTATCTGTATGACAGGACTGTTCGTCAATTTCATAAGTTTTCTGTTTGTTTAACGACGTTTCTATTGGTAAGTGTTTTTATTTGGAATGTTCCAGGTCGAGTGAGTGATGAAACGCCAATATAGTTAATTCGGTTAAAGCTGAAATTTTAATGTCTAATGGACAGCGAAACTGGAGCCGCTTCTCACTATGTAACAGCAATCGACAAGTAGCAACTACTAAAATTACTGAACGCGGCAGCGTAATAGCCTCTATTTAACTGACGATACGCAGAAAAGGGACTTGTAAGGTACAAACGCCTCTTATTTTTCGTAATTGTGTCAAAACTGGCATATTTTTGCATCTGTGCGCGAGTGCTAGTCATTGAGAATTAAAGTTCCGTTAGTTTTTTCTTTGTGTTTCCTTGCCGTGTTTTTTGCCACAGTGGGAGTTGTGGTTGTTCTTTGTACACATATAGATATCTATATGAAAGGATTGTTCATCAATTTCATAAGTTTTCGGTTCGTTTTAGCGACATTTCTATTGGTAATTGTTTTCATTTCGAATGTTCCAGGTCGAGTGAGTGATGAAACGCCAATATAGTTAATTCGGTTAAAGCTGAATTTTTAAAGTAAAGTGGACAGCGAAACTGGAGCCGCTTCTCACTATGTAACAGCAATCGACAAGTAGTAACTACTAAAATTACTGAATGCGGCAACGCAATAGCCTCTATTTAACTGCAGATACGCAGATAAGGTACTTGTGAGGTACAAGCGTCTCTTATTTTTCGTAATTGAGTCAAAACTGGCATATTTTTGCATCTGTGCGCAAGTGCTAGTCATTGATAATTAATGTTCCGTTAGTTTTTTCTTTGTCTTTCCTTGCCGTGTTGTTTGCCACAGTGGGAGTTGTGGTTGTTCTTTGTACACACATAGTTATCTGTATGATAGGACTGTTCTTCAATTTCATAAGTTTTCTGTTTGTTTTAGCGACGTTTCTATTGATAAGTGTTTTTATTTCGAATATTCGAGGTCGAGTGGGTGATAAAACGCCAATATAGTTAATTCGGTTAAAGCTGAATTTTTAAAGTCCAATGGACAGCGAAACTGGAGCCGCTTCTCACTATGTAACAGCAATCGACATGTAGCAACTACCAAAATTACTGAACGCGGCAACGCAGTAGCCTCTATTTAACTGAAGATACGCAGATAAGGTACTTGTGAGGTACAAGCGTTTCTTATTTTTCGTAATTGAGTCACAACTGGCATATTTTTGCATCTGTGCGAGTGCTAGTCATTGAGAATTAATGTTCCGTTAGTTTTTTCTCTGTCTTTCTTTGCCGTGTTTTTTGCCACAGTGGGAGTTGTGGTTGTTCTTTGTACACATAAAGATATCTATATGAAAGGACTGTTCATCAATTTTATATGTTTTCTGTTTGTTTTAGCGACGTTTCTATTGATAAGTGTTTTTATTTCGAATATTCGAGGTCGAGTGAGTGATAAAACGCCGATATAGATAATTCGGTTAAAGCTGAATTTTTAAAGTCCAATGGACAGCGAAACTGGAGCCGCTTCTCACTATGTAACAGCAATCGACATGTAGCAACTACTAAAATTACTGAACGCGGCAACGCAATAGCCTCTATTTAACTGAAGATACGCAGATAAGGTACTTGTGAGGTACAAGCGTCTCTTATTTTTCGTAATTGAGTCACAACTGGCATATTTTTGCATCTGTGCGAGTGCTAGTCATTGAGAATTAATGTTTCGTTAGTTTTTTCTCTGTCTTTCTTTGCCGTGTTTTTTGCCACAGTGGGAGTTGTGGTTGTTCTTTGTACACATATAGTTATCTATATGAAAGGACTGTTCGTCAATTTCATAAGTTTTCGGTTTGTTTTAGCAACGTTTCTATTGGTAAGTATTTTTATTTGGAATGTTCCAGGTCGAGTGAGTGATGAAACGCCAATATAGTTAATTCGGTTAAGGCTGATTTTTTAAAGTCCAGCGGACAGCGAAACTGGAGCGGCTTCTCACTATGTAACAGCAATCGACAAGTAGCAACTACCAAAAGTACTGAACGCTGCAACGTAATAGCCTCTATTTATCTGCCGATATGCAGATAAGGAACTTGTGAGGTACAAACGTCTCTTATTTTTCGTGGTTGAGTCAAAACTGGCATATTTTTGCATCTGTGCGCGAGTGCTAGTCATTGAGAATTACTGTTCGGTTAGTTTTTTCTCTGTCTTTCTTTGCCGTGTTTTTTGCCACAGTGGGAGTTGTGGTTGTTCTTTGTACACATATAGTTATCTGTATGACAGGACTGTTCGTCAATTTCATAAGTTTTTTGTTTGTTTTAGCGACGTTTCTATTGATAAGTGTTTTTATTTCGAATGTTCGAGGTCGAGTGAGTGATGAAACGCCAATATAGTTAATTCGGTTAAAGCTGAATTTTTAAAGTAAAGTGGACAGCGAAACTGGAGCCGCTTCTCACTATGTAACAGCAATCGACAAGTAGCAACTACTAAAATTACTGAACGCGGCAGCGTAATAGCCTCTATTTAACTGCCGATACGCAGAAAAGGGACTTGTGAGGTACAAACGCCTCTTATTTTTCGTAATTGTGTCAAAACTGGCATATTTTTGCATCTGTGCGCGAGTGCTAGTCATTGAGAATTAATGTTCCGTTAGTTTTTTCTTTGTCTCTCCTTGCCGTGTTTTTTGCCACAGTGGGAGTTGTGGTTGTTCTTTGTACACATATAGATATCTATATGAAAGGACTGTTCATCAATTTCATAAGTTTTCGGTTCGTTTTAGCGACGTTTCTATTGGTAAGTGTTTTCATTTCGAATGTTCCAGGTCGAGTGAGTGATGAAACGCCAATATAGTTAATTCGGTTAAAGCTGAATTTTTAAAGTAAAGTGGACAGCGAAACTGGAGCCGCTTCTCACTATGTAACAGCAATCGACAAGTAGCAACTACTAAAATTACTGAATGCGGCAACGCAATAGCCTCTATTTAACTGCCGATACGCAGATAAGGTACTTGTGAGGTTTAAGCGTCTCTTATTTTTCGTAATTGAGTCAAAACTGGCATATTTTTGCATCTGTGCGCGAGTGCTAGTCATTGATAATTAATGTTCCGTTTTTTCTTTGTCTTTCTTGCCGTGTTGTTTGCCACAGTGGGAGTTGTGGTTGTTCTTTGTACATTGAGAATTACTGTTCGGTTAGTTTTTTCTCTGTCTTTCTTTGCCGTGTTTTTTGCCACAGTGGGAGTTGTGGTTGTTCTTTGTACACATATAGTTATCTGTATGACAGGACTGTTCGTCAATTTCATAAGTTTTTTGTTTGTTTTAGCGACGTTTCTATTGATAAGTGTTTTTATTTCGAATATTCGAGGTCGAGTGGGTGATAAAACGCCAATATAGTTAATTCGGTTAAAGCTGAATTTTTAAAGTCCAATGGACAGCGAAACTGGAGCCGCTTCTCACTATGTAACAGCAATCGACATATAGCAACTACCAAAATTACTGAACGCGGCAACGCAATAGCCTCTATTTAACTGAAGATACGCAGTTAAGGTACTTGTGAGGTACAAGCGTCTCTTATTTTTCGTAATTGAGTCACAACTGGCATATTTTTGCATCTGTGCGAGTGCTAGTCATTGAGAATTAATGTTCCGTTAGTTTTTTCTCTGTCTTTCTTTGCCATGTTTTTTGCCACAGTGGGAGTTTTGGTTGTTCTTTGTACACATATAGATATCTATATGAAAGGACTGTTCGTCAATTTCATAAGTTTTCGGTTTGTTTTTGCAACGTTTCTATTGGTAAGTATTTTTATTTGGAATGTTCCAGGTCGAGTGAGTGATGAAACGCCAATATAGTTAATTCGGTTAAGGCTGAATTTTTAAAGTCCAGCTTACAGCGAAACTGGAGCGGCTTCTCACTATGTAACAGCAATCGACAAGTAGCAACTACCAAAAATAACGGAACGCTGCAGCGTAATAGCCTCTATTTATCTGCCGATATGCAGATAAGGAACTTGTGAGGTACAAACGTCTCTTATTTTTCGTGGTTGAGTCAAAACTGGCATATTTTTGCATCTGTGCGCGAGTGCTAGTCATTGAGAATTACTGTTCGGTTAGTTTTTTCTCTGTCTTTCTTTGCCGTGTTTTTTGCCACAGTGGGAGTTGTGGTTGTTCTTTGTACACATATAGTTATCTGTATGACAGGACTGTTCGTCAATTTCATAAGTTTTCTGTTTGTTTAACGACGTTTCTATTGGTAAGTGTTTTCATTTGGAATGTTCCAGGTCGAGTGAGTGATGCAACGCCAATATAGTTAATTCGGTTAAAGCTGATTTTTTAAAGTAAAATGGACAGCGAAACTGGAGCCGCTTCTCACTATGTAACAGCAATCGACAAGTAGCAACTACTAAAAATACTGAACGCTGCAACGCAATAGCCTCTATTTAACTGAAGATACGCAGATAAGGTACTTGTGAGGTACAAGCGTCTCTTATTTTTCGTAATTGAGTCAAAACTGGCATATTTTTGCATCTGGGCGCGAGTGCTAGTGATTGATAATTAATGTTCCGTTAGTTTTTTCTCTGTCTTTCTTTGCCGTGTTTTTTGCCACAGTGGGAGTTGTGGTTGTTCTTTTTACACATATAGATATCTATATGAAAGGACTGTTCATCAATTTTATAAGTTTTCTGTTTGTTTTAGCGACGTTTCTATTGATAAGTGTTTTTATTTCGAATATTCGAGGTCGAGTGAGTGATAAAACGCCAATATTCGGTTAAAGCTGAATTTTCAAAGTCCAATGGACAGCGAAACTGGAGCCGCTTCTCACTATGTAACAGCAATCGATATGTAGCAACTACCAAAATTACTGAACGCGGCAACGCAATAGCCTCTATTTAACTGAAGATACGCAGATAAGGTACTTGTGAGGTACAAGCGTCTCTTATTTTTCGTAATTGAGTCACAACTGGCATATTTTTGCATCTGTGCGAGTGCTAGTCATTGAGAATTAATGTTCCGTTAGTTTTTTCTCTGTCTTTCTTTGCGGGTGTTTTTTGCCACAGTGGGAGTTGTGGTTGTTCTTTGTACACATATAGTTATCTGTATGACAGGACTGTTCGTCAATTTCATAAGTTTTCTGTTTGTTTTAGCGACGTTTCTATTGATAAGTGTTTTTATTTCGAATGTTCGAGGTCGAGTGGGTGATAAAACGCCGATATAGTTAATTCGGTTAAAGCTGAATTTTTAAAGTCCAATGGACAGCGAAACTGGAGCCGCTTCTCACTATGTAACAGCAATCGACATGTAGCAACTACTAAAATTACTGAACGCGGCAACGCAATAGCCTCTATTTAACTGAAGATACGCAGATAAGGTACTTGTGAGGTACAAGCGTCTCTTATTTTTCGTAATTGAGTCACAACTGGCATATTTTTGCATCTGTGCGAGTGCTAGTCATTGAGAATTAATGTTTCGTTAGTTTTTTCTCTGTCTTTCTTTGCCGTGTTTTTTGCCACAGTGGGAGTTGTGGTTGTTCTTTGTACACATATAGTTATCTATATGAAAGGACTGTTCGTCAATTTCATAAGTTTTCGGTTTGTTTTAGCAACGTTTCTATTGGTAAGTATTTTTATTTGGAATGTTCCAGGTCGAGTGAGTGATGAAACGCCAATATAGTTAATTCGGTTAAGGCTGATTTTTTAAAGTCCAGCGGACAGCGAAACTGGAGCGGCTTCTCACTATGTAACAGCAATCGACAAGTAGCAACTACCAAAATTACTGAACGCTGCAACGTAATAGCCTCTATTTATCTGCCGATATGCAGATAAGGAACTTGTGAGGTACAAACGTCTCTTATTTTTCGTGGTTGAGTCAAAACTGGCATATTTTTGCATCTGTGCGCGAGTGCTAGTCATTGAGAATTACTGTTCGGTTAGTTTTTTCTCTGTCTTTCTTTGCCGTGTTTTTCGCCACAGTGGGAGTTGTGGTTGTTCTTTGTACACATATAGTTATCTGTATGACAGGACTGTTCGTCAATTTCATAAGTTTTTTGTTTGTTTTAGCGACGTTTCTATTGATAAGTGTTTTTATTTCGAATATTCGAGGTCGAGTGGGTGATAAAACGCCAATATAGTTAATTCGGTTAAAGCTGAATTTTTAAAGTCCAATGGACAGCGAAACTGGAGCCGCTTCTCACTATGTAACAGCAATCGACATATAGCAACTACCAAAATTACTGAACGCGGCAACGCAATAGCCTCTATTTAACTGAAGATACGCAGTTAAGGTACTTGTGAGGTACAAGCGTCTCTTATTTTTCGTAATTGAGTCACAACTGGCATATTTTTGCATCTGTGCGAGTGCTAGTCATTGAGAATTAATGTTCCGTTAGTTTTTTCTCTGTCTTTCTTTGCCATGTTTTTTGCCACAGTGGGAGTTTTGGTTGTTCTTTGTACACATATAGATATCTATATGAAAGGACTGTTCGTCAATTTCATAAGTTTTCGGTTTGTTTTTGCAACGTTTCTATTGGTAAGTATTTTTATTTGGAATGTTCCAGGTCGAGTGAGTGATGAAACGCCAATATAGTTAATTCGGTTAAGGCTGAATTTTTAAAGTCCAGCTTACAGCGAAACTGGAGCGGCTTCTCACTATGTAACAGCAATCGACAAGTAGCAACTACCAAAAATAACGGAACGCTGCAGCGTAATAGCCTCTATTTATCTGCCGATATGCAGATAAGGAACTTGTGAGGTACAAACGTCTCTTATTATTCGTGGTTGAGTCAAAACTGGCATATTTTTGCATCTGTGCGCGAGTGCTAGTCATTGAGAATTACTGTTCGGTTAGTTTTTTCTCTGTCTTTCTTTGCC